>QAOA01008735.1:14964-259384 GCA_003255065.1 Cercis canadensis
GGGGGGGGGGGCGCGGGGGGTGGTGGTCAACTACAATACAACAGATACTATAAACCTACTGTATAACATAGCTTACATGCCATGATTTCTTCTGTTTAACTTCATCGAGGAAATGTAGCATAATTTGTGGTTAAATATTTAAAGTAAAAGCTTAAACAAATATTTTTCTCTTCATTTATTAAGAATGCATCAATCATCATTTTGTTGGGGGAAGAAAGGGGGAAGGAGGGAGCATTTGCCGGCTCTCTATGCCTTTTGGCTCCACCAAAAACATATCTAGAAAGCTTACCATAAAAAAAGTCGGTGCTGCTAAATCAAGAATCAGATGACTGTTTATAAGATGATCAGGCGAACAATCTGTCCCAAAAATCGGAACGACTTTGTTGCTTCTCTTAAGCATCTATTTTTTTCATCTCGAGACCAATGCTGCATCAACAAGAATGACAACATTCAATAGATGTTAAGAATGGCAATCTGAGTATGAGACAAAAGCCATATTAAGGGAATTCTTATGCATCAACCTCTCCAAGCATGTTGAGCTTCTCACGAACACCTTTCAGCAACTGTGGCACATCTCCTTCCCAACTGTAAAACTCCAGCTCCTTCCCTTCCAGAAGCTTTTCACAAACCTAAAAGTAACACCGGTGGAACGTAAGCTTAAAAGATGATTAAGGGAAATTCTTATAATCTCACAGCATATGAATAAAGGGAGGATGAGGAACTCCTTAAAGGAAACAGATAATTGATTCTGAATCTCAATTGACTGCAGGATTTTGACACCCATTACATTGGAATATAAAATATGTATTCATGAGTGCATGAGTGCATATAGGTCAATATGCAGATCTGTGAATACAAACACCTGTATACTGCATACATTCCGACATCTATAATGATCAAATCCCATTAGTTGTCCAAAGCTTGTTTTAGAGATGTTGGTTTTGTCTTTTAAGTCAATCTATCTTTCAAATATCTGCCGTAATTAAAGGGACAAAGCCCTATTTATTTTCCACACCACATTCTAGATAGGTCCCTGATATTTATGGCATTTTGTTCCAACATCTCTTTTAAGCATCATTTCTTAGCAATCAAATGAATCTTCAAATACCTACCTAACACTTGTAATCAGAATCTTCCTTTTCCAGTTTCTGTTGATTCATTTCAAGTCTCTAAAGCAAACCTTAAGGCTGGCAGTTCCCCAGTATAAAGAAACCGGAAAAAGATGAAGAAAATGCAATCTTTAGTTACGATTTGACTACATTATCCAGAAGTCACTTCCAACAGCTATTTATCCTAAAGGAACTAAATATGTTGATAATCAAGTGCATCTATATATTTCAAGACTAGCCATTCCTAATTAGTTGCATAGGACGAAGGGTCAAGTTTTATAGAAAGTAATGATACATAACCAGTGTCAAGCTATTTTGCTTCCTACCCAAAACCCCCAAACCCAAACAGAAAAGTTTGAAAAGCCTATTGTCAAGAAGAAAGGGGACTTAGAGACAAGTAGTCCAGACTAAAAATAACGTTTTTCAGTCCGCCCTACAGACATCATGTTCCTGTGAAAATTGGTAGTTACAAGTTTATTGAGTAACAAGTTCATATGCTTTTTTAAAGCTTAACATATCTAAGTTCCTATATGGTCTACGTATAAAATCCTAAAGGGATCATCTCCAGAAGCTCAAAGATTCAGAAAAAAATGACATAAATTTACACACTAAACTTCACAAATTATCACATTGCCAAAACTGGGGAAACAGTAAAATCTCATACGAACCTTCCTTGATATCACTTGACCACCGGCTATATGTGAAAAATATATATTGTAGAAATGGCATAGAAATAATGGTGCGCTTCTCTCGGAAAGTTCCTCCAAATACTTGGCATAAGACAGTCCTGGAGAGCTGGGATTGGGAATCACAAAACCCAGTTGGTTAAGCCATTCCAGATCTTTTGAATAGCTTTCTGATCGTTCCAACCCAGTTTTCCTAAAGTAGGCATCTGATATACATGAAGAACAGGCTTCCATGAGGTTTAGAAACACACCAGAAAAAAAAAAAAAAAAAAAATCTCATTAGTAGTGATTACGGTTTCGTTTATAAACTAGTCTAGAAGAACAGAGGTTCCCTAGGACAACTGAGGCAAACAAAAACTAACAGAAAGAATTCATCGCCGTAATACCACAAAAATAGGCGAATTAAGGCACGGAGCCACCACGCAGGAAGGCGCGAGGAAAGAGGTAATAAAAAGCACATACAGAAAAAAATTGGATCAGACAAGAAATTGAAAAGGTGAAAAATCTATTCTGAACAAAGGTTAGAAATCTGTATTGAGTTGTAAGTTGTAACTTACAAGAAACATCGCTGGATTCATCGACTATCCGTTCGACGGTGCTGAAAACGAGCTTACTATCAACCATGTACTTGAGGAACCCTTCCATGTTGGGCTGCCACGTGTATCCTTCACCCCTCTTATCATCTAAGTTGCTATTTTCTTCCTCTTTTCGTTCTTCAACGTCGCTGTTGTCAGAAGTATCGCTGAATTTTCTATCCTCACGGTATTTCTTGCCATTAATGTTACGAAGTCTCATGGCGACGAACCTCATCTCTTCAGCGATTCCTGTGCTCTCTCCTGGATATTCTTTTCTGTACCTTTTTCTCTTCTTCAGTACTGGAGGAGCATTAGTAACTGAAATTATAGGCGACGGCGAAGAAGTACTAGGCACAGACGAAGCAGTGGAAGTAGAATCAGAGCAGCAGAAAATTAATGTTTGAACATTCCTCTTCTTCCTCGTTGTAGTTGAAATTGTGCATGGCTTCAATGCGATAAAATTAGCCACTGGGAACGAAAAATGTACAAGACGTTGCCGCATGGGTTTCGCCGTCAGCAACATCGCTGCAGCCTGCACAAATCGGCGAGCTACACTGCTACTGCGTGCTAATGCTTGAGTGCTTGCGTCACTTAAACACAAAAAAAGAAAATGAGAAAGAGGAGGAAAGAAAGAAAGCCCATTGGGATACCTTATTCATGCCCCAATTTATAGACTTTAAATAAAGTCGGGCTGAGATTACGGCCCTAATTTATGGGCTTTGAGATCAGGCTCCAACAGAAGGGTACCTTAAAAAATTGAGATTCTGTGCAGAAGAATAAACTTCCAAATTAAGATCCTCTACGTATTATTTTTTTTTGGCCATGAAGATCCTCTACGTTTATTTACTGGCCATGAGATTCTGTTGCGGAAAAAGAAACTTCCAAATTAATAACGAATTTGCGACTTACAAGTTTTTTTATGTTTTTTTTTTTTCCGGTCATGCTGACTTCCGAGTTTTAATGACATTGTTATCATTTCTCTTTTCTAAGTTATTCTTAAATTCTATTGTACCCTACTTTTCATTTTATAGATAACATGAACACCTAACATCAGAAATTAACAAAAGCAATCTCCAAGTTATTATTTTAGGGAGAGAATAGGAGTCATTGTAGTACAGTTTTGCAAATTGTTAGGGATACAGTTTGAAAGAAAAATTTCCATGATAATAATAAATGTCTGGAAAACATCGTCTAAATTATTTTACACATTTACTTTACACTTATAAAATTGCAACAAAACAGAATCTCACAATAGTCTCTTACATTTGAATTGTTATGAAGTAGAACCCTCAACCCGTACCTCCAAATACTAACCGAATTATGACTTTGAAGTACAATCAAGAAAAAAAGGATGCAGAAACTAGGAGATATAAATACACATACTGTTTTACAATTCTGTTTCCTATTCTGTACAAGGGACATTTAATACCCGCAAAGGTAAGCTCACTACAACGTATAAAAGGGCTTAATGAAAAAATGGTGAGGCACGGAAAATGTACAAGTTAGGCAAGCCATAATCTAATAGAAGACCTGCACTAAATCAGTTGACGCTATCTTACCAGAACTACAGCATCAGCGCACACTAACACCTGGAAGCTTCACCACAGATGATAGCATTTTTTTATTATTACATCAAGCTATCAAGTTGGAATCACAAGATACACGATGCTTTCTGTGCATGTGACAGTTGAAAACTAAGCCCGAACTCCTCTTGTAGAAGTATTTACATTACATCCCGCTCCAGCAGAAACATCTCAGGTCAGGTATAATAAGATTTTAATTTCCGTAAGAACTCTAATGTCTCCGTATAAGAAGGGTCTAAGCGGCTCAGTGGTTTGCAAGAATTTATATGATCTGTTGAATCCAATACCTGTTCAAAAGGAAAGGAAAGGATCACCTAAAATATTCTTACCATTGCAGCCAAGTTATAAAAATACTCGAAAAGAAAAATTATATATGCAAATGCAAATCCAGTCTCAAAAAACAAAAAGGTATTGAAGTCTATCAACTTGCTTCAATCATGGATAACGGTAGATCATGTTAACTTCACCACTCCATACGTTACATGTGCTACTGAAAAATTGGACATGAAGATGAAAGTTGCCAAACAATATAGAAGAAACAATTAAAAAAAGTAATGAAACAGAGACAGTTTCCATGGAGTCCTGCTCTCTTCTGATGGCTGTTAACAACTTATGTGCATTACGCAGACAAGCCCAGCCCAGAAAAGTGGTGTGCATATGACTGGCATACAAACAATTAAGATGGAGAGAAATGGTGTTTGCATACCTAATGTCAAGGGATAGAAAATCTGAACCGTATAAAACAAGTTCAAGAGAATTTAGTGTGGGTCCAGCTAAATCTACAGGTGTGCAGCTAAAATTGCTCTAAGATGAAAGTGGACAGCCATGCGGTAAACACTAAACAGTGTGCAACCAGAAATCATTTCACAAAAGTCTTTCAAGCAGGTTAAGTTGAGAAAAAAGCACAGGGTCAATTCAACTATCAAAGTTATGGAAATGAAATTGATGAACTATTGAGGCATTGTCGCAATGACACTAAAGTGGGAATGCCATCAACTCCTATGTATTTTTTTAGAAGGAGAAAGAAAGGAACTTGTTTTGACAGATTTTCCTTTCTCTTGCCAAGTAAGATATGATTTTACTATATACTTACAACCAATTCACCAAATCCAGGATATGCTGATTCAATTGGTACAATTTCCATTCGAAAGGCCCATCCACCATAGCCTTCAACTATTGGAGTTACCTTGGTCTGCAAAAAAGTCACTGGCTACTCATACTCATGAAAAGACGCAGGCAACAACACTAATTAAAAACTCAACTGTTGACTACCTCACAGAAGCTGAGAACATCAAGCATCCCTTTCTTATGAAAGTGACGGATAAAGTCATTGAGCTCAATTAATCTCGTAGACCCACTTCTTAGCTCTCCTATCTACCAAAAACAAAGGACTACTTGTTAAAAACCCCCTTCAAAAGCAATTATTGGAATAGAAATTAAATTGTAAAATCAACATCTGATGTTGAATAACAGCTGTTAACTCAAGAGTTCAGATACTAACTGTTGGAGCAGGACGAAGCACAAGGCCCATTCGCCAGGGCATATCTGCAAGTTTGCTACCAAAGTGTGGGCAGCTATAGAACACCTGAAACCAAAATAAAGCATCAGAACAATAAATAACCTGCAAGATTTTCTTAAAAAACTGAGCAAAAAGCATATGTTTAATGGAGGAGTCAAGACTTACAATTCCTATGGTATTATTCACAAGGTTTTCAAAACTTTCTTCCTTTGCCTTATACAGCATCTGCTTGACAACCAGGCCCCCCATACTGCAAAACAATAGGAATGAAACTATTGTAGAGCATATATATATATATATGGAATGGAAATGCTGTTTTGATAGAAACAGATAACTAGGTGCTCAAAAGCTTTCATAGGTGCAATTTTTTTAGAAATATCATAACAAATAATCTTTTGTCCAGAAGGACTTCTATGGAGGAAGTCTATAATTAGACAGAAGTAAAAATAGTGGCAGCAAGGACATATTCTGATAATTGCATTAACAAGCCTTGACACCAAATATTTTGGGTTGGGTACATGAAGCCAACCAAAGAATAATCAAGGTCCTCCACATGCATTCCCTGAAGCAATTCTATGTATTTTCAATTGATTAAAACCCAAAAAAAAAAGAAGCTATTTAACAATCAATAAATTATCCTATGGAGCATCAGTCACTTGTGTGAGCAAAAGATAAATCACAATCATGAAATACAACAAAGTAAACCAATAAGTGCAGAGAAGACCAAAGAACTAGCGCACGCATGTCATGTAATAACTCCCAGGCAAACATACTAACCTGTGAGTCACAAAAACAACAGGTCGATTCCCAATTCCTGCAGCAACAAGCTTCTCCAATAGCATAGAGCTAACTTCCTGCAAATTTCACAAAGCAGAAGGTAAACAAGTATGTTTGTAGCAATCAATGCAACAAACAGGTGTAATCGTGGCTAATGTAGGAGAGATCAGGAAAACCCACTACAATGCATATGTGACGGGTGGAAGTTTGGGGAATAAAGGATTTTCAGGTTGTAGTTGTAGTAAAAGGAGTTTATGCCTAAAGCTGGATTAGGATTAAGTTAGAAAGAGTAATAATGGCAAAGTGTGGCTAGGTTAGAGAAATTAGCAGCAGAAGTAGTGTGCATAAGGGTTTAGATTGTAAATTTATTGTTCCATGAGGTAAAAGGTAAGAAAAGCACAAGGGCTTTTAATGGGCGAAAGGATAAGTATTGTTAGGCAGGTGTTAGGCTTTTAATGCCTGACTGCAAAATTATATTTTTAAACAATAACACTCAATTGAACCACTGAATTATTGGAGTGATGACCAATGACTCAATTGACATGGCTCTGAGACTAAGACTTATCCAAACAAACCGTGGCAACCGCAACAATGGTAGATCCCACTTAAAGGTCCTTGATTCTGGATGGTGAATATGCTAAAATAATTAATGAAATTATTATACAAGACAAATTATCTACACAATCCTTCACCTAAATCTGTCTCACTTGAAAAAGATTTCACTCAAGCACAGGTTTTATGAGTGCTAACAGTGACCAGAATTCTCAGAATTTTAGGGGGAAGTCATAGTCCTTAAACAAGCTAAGCAAGCGGGGCCTCTCTAGTGTTTAGCGCATGGCCTCTGCCAAGGAGTTTCTTTGGTAGAAATGCAGAGGTATTGGGAAGTTATTTAATGTCCTCAACTTATTGTTTTGTTTTGTTGCTTTACAAAAGGTATCCTTTGGTTTCGTCATAGTACTCCTTGCCTTCAAAATAAAATTTCTTTCTCTATTAAAAAGAAATGATTGCATCGCTTCTAATACTGAAATTATTATAGAAGTAACACAACTTCAATCTCAAACAGGAACTATAGCAGCAATCTCAGGTCAGTGTATGATATTGATAATGGAAATCCACAATTGCCATCACATAAAAAATAAGAACTGTCTACAATCCTTAACAAGACTCATAGAGGATGATGTGCTAGAAAACAGTCAAACCTGAAGAGGCAGGCTAGCTCCAGACCACTGTGTGAGATTAGTCTGCATAAAGCATTTATTTGGGAGTTAGGTGCTGATGAAGGGGATCTCTCCAAGAGACAATTCTACAAAAGTAGTAAGAATAAACAGGAAATTCTTACGGCAAGAATTTTCATAATCTTATCAAAGCAAACCTTGTATTTTAGGGTAAATAACCGAGCCTCAGGAAAGTCACTGGAAAGCCATTCACCAGGCCAGAAGGTTCCATGCTTTCCTGCCTCCTGATCAATCTTCTCCACCAAGGTAGACATAGTTGAGGATTTGTCATCAGCTATGCGCCAAGTTTTGTAAGGCCCACCACGGAGGCCATGGACAAAAACAACATCAATTGGAGGGAACTGTGCACCTCGGCTGCTTTTAGATGAATTAATAGAACTAGAGGAGCTATCATCATTCAAAGGTTGAGTTCCATCCTCATTATCAGTATCTTGTGCACTTGTTTCTTTGGGACACTTCCAGTGGGGAAGATGAGGATTTATCAAGAATATCATGTCATCATAACGAGGACAGAAGTTCTTATTAGTTTGCAGACCAGAGTCAGAAGAATTTCCACTTCCAGACTTTCCATTAAACTGGTCATTGCAAAATATATTTAGGAGTGTTGCCCGGGAATAACTTTGCATCTTAAGGTCGTTGCAACCAGAAATCCTCCCATTAGCACAATCATCAAGCCATTTACACAAAGTTTCATCTGCTATGATGACCTTCTGGACTTTGGGGAGATGCGAGAGGATGGTCAACAACCGAGCTGCATGCCTGCGGATATGAGCTGATGGTGGGACACGGACACTAGATGGATTACTGGTATCTGACACAGACGGTTCTGTAGCAACATTTGAAATCCGATCCTGCATCTCATGCGCTCTAGATGCATCATATGCTTCAATAGCTGCCAGTTTCTCATAATCATCACTTAACAAAAAGCGCCTCAGCAAACATAAAATCCCAAGATCAACAATCTTGTCTTGACATAGAGAATCTACAGCACAAACCTCAGTCAGTGTTTTAATTCCTTTCAGGGTTGCCAAAGCAGAGTCCGCAGCATCTAACTTCGGCAGACTGTCTTTCTTCAAATTCTTAAATGGTCCCACAAAAGGTTCCAGCGAAAAAAAATCTGCCAGTGGGAATGAATCCACAGAATCAGAAGCAATTCCCAATTGCTTAGCTGCTAGGTTCACAACAGCACTAGCTAACTGATTTGCAACTTGTGCAGCAGAAGCAACATTTGAATTATTGATAAGAGTCTGCAAAATTTGGTTATCTTCATAAATAAAATGGAGAATTCTGTTGTTAACATAGCTTAAAACTAAATTAAATTGTTGGCTTGGAGTTACAGCAGCACAACCAGATACCTATAAGAAATGTCACTTTTACCTCAATGCTTATTAGACTTAAGAAAAGAGGAAAAAAAAAAATATAATATATATATATATCCAAACCTTCACTTTATCATTTTTAGGCTGACTGATTCCTTTATCAAATGATTTCTTGATTGAACTATGGACTTCAGTTAGCAGAATGGCTAACCATCCTTGAGAAATTGGTATGGATGATGGTCCATAGTCTTCAAGGATCCGAGAGAGAATCTTTATGGCTGAATATCGTATGGCATCAGAGGAAAATTTTCCAAAAACCCATGGAAGAAGAACGCCAGACCACTTCTGACTCTCTTCAAGAGATAAATGCAGGTCACCAGTGCAGAGTAATTCTAATGCCTTTGCCAATGCTTGTTGCACCTGCTTATGCTTTGCTGTCCGCTTGGCACTGTCTCTCATCAGATTAAGACCCTTCTCCATTACTATCCTCTGTGCTGCAGGACTTCTCTCAACAGATACCAGAAAGGCAGACAGAGCCATCTGAGCCAATGATATGTCCTCATGCTTACATGCCTGAGATACAGTAGAAAGAAGACTGGAGCTCCAATCAGAAACAGAATCATTCAAAGGCATATTGCAATCTTCCAATAGCAACCGTGCCACCAAACTTGCATGCCATTTCACAGATCTCTCAGGTGCCAATAAGGCAGACATGATAGCATATCCATCTTGATCGAGTTCTTGAATACGAGTTCTATTCACTGGTGATGCCATTGCCCAATTTGCCAACGCCCATGTTGCAAAAGGAACAGCAACATGTTCACTGTGTAAATCATCCCAGAGACCAGGAACAACAGCAGAAGACATATTTTCTTGAGCAAGCAAACTATCATGCTTATTTTGTAACATGTGGGTTTTAGGAGTATGATGCTTTACGGGTTCTGCACGACTAGAGTCAGAATCATCCAACTTCATTAGACAGCTGGTCCTTGAAAGCCCTAAAACTGTGGTCCCATCAAGTATTTTGATTCCAATTCCTTTCATTCCTTTTCCACCATCATCATCATCATCTTCACTTCCACTTGGCTCATCCAAGTGCAAACCACCTTCCTCAACAACTTGTAGGGCTGCAGCAATATCTCTGGTTTCAGCACTTCCGGGCAATGATGGGTCAAAAGAAACAGCTTCTACATTGTCGCAGCTCGATGTGACAATATCCATAATGGCAGCCACCAGCATGCTCCTACCTTTCAAAGTATCGGAAATATCAAATGAACTACGCCTCGAATGCTGCTGTCACAGAAAATTGCAAGATATCATCAATTCAAAACCAGAACAGAAACTATCAACATGATCATGAGTAACGTTTGCATATATATATATATATATATATAGATAACATTGATCAAGTTGTGGTTATCTTGAGCAAATAATATCCATATGCCAAGCTAGAGATACTTCACAAAATACAAACAGGATAGAAGCACATCCTTATTACAAGCTAACTGTGCATAACAACATCATGATGTATTTCTTGACACAAATTAGAAAATGATGCCAACACGGTATGTATCATTTTCAATCAAATTGAAGCACAGTTCAGAATTCTGTTTCTTCTTATGTGTGTATATACACACATTACATTTAGCCAGTGTAAGGCTTCAGTACCATATGAGTCTGTCTCCAGATTCCCAATAAACAGTTTCTAAGCGTCAGAAAGTTCAACCCAAAAAATACACGTTTTCCAAAGATATTGCCTAAATTTTGGTTTACAAGAGGAGGTCCTTTCTGACAAGTCCTTGGGTACAGATATTGTCTGCATTTTGCCATAGTATGCCCGGAATTCAAATCTAAACAATAAAATGCCATTCACCAACAGACGGGCCTATTAAAATAAGCCAGATGCTAAAAGAGCATATGATCAACCGAAGTAATAATAATAATACAACGACTGTAAATCACATTGATAGATAATTAACGTAACAGATAAAATTTAAGATGCACTTAAATAGACAATAAACTCAGGTCACACACTTTCTGATAATGTCAATTGATTGTTTGGTTTGCCAATGCTAATTCAAAACTAGGTGTTCAAGCTAAGTGACACGAAGATTATGACCTAAATAGAAAGAATTACCTTCTTAGACCTCCGAGGATGACAAGAAAAAATAAAGCGGAGTAGATTTGGAATGGCATGAGGGCGCCCAAGCACAGCAGCAGACACATTAGGGTCTGCAATCAAGTAAGCAAGCGCTCTCGCAGACTCGGCCTGAGTGCCACCCCCATCCTTGGCTACGGCGACGGATTCAAGCAACCAATCCACCACGGCACCACCTCCGGAGCCGACGATCGCAGACCTGCGGCTAGAATTTGCCGCGGCAATGTCAGCGAGCAAGGCCGCCACACGAATCTGGAAACCTGAGAGAACCCCATGGTTGGCGGAAGACAAGACCGACCTCAATGACTGCCAGAGGACGGAGGCGGCCACACCAGTTTGTTTAATATGGTGAAAAACCTTCTTGAATGAATCGCTGGACTTGTGTATTGCGTGTTCTACGCCGGTATAGAGAGGATTAGCGGCTTTCTCATCGGAGGGCTGTTGATTTTGGTAATCAAAAGAGACGAATGCTATGGAAGCAAGAAGTGCGGAGAAGACGGTTGCAGAGAGAGCTATAACGGAAGTGCGGGAGAGAGATGAGATGGGAACAGGAGACAGAGGGCTTGGGAGGTGCCGATGAGGATCTGGGGGCGGGACTAGTTGGTCATTTTCTACATTCTCAACCACTTTGGTGGGCTTTTTCGATGAAGAAGAAGAACAAATGTAGCGAGGATGGGGGAAGCGAAGATAGCGTCGGGTTCTAAAACAGAAACGATACATTATTTCGTTTTAGCAATTATTATTGTAATTTCTCTCAGCATAATAATGCTTTTGCAATGAATTACTAACACAAGTAAAAATAAAAAGGAAATAAAATTGGGTCTTTCTCGGGCCTGTGTGCTACTGCTATGTTTTAGAAGTCGAAGTTGCGGGGAGAATGGCGGGAGCAAAACTCGGTTTTATAAGAGCCAAAAAAACAAGGTGATGGACGAGATTGGAGATCTATAAAAGGAATTTTGTAGCAAGAAATAGAATATGCGAACCTTGCTAGTGGCTGCAACTGCAAGGTTCAATAAATTAGATAAGTAGCGTACTACCCAAGGACCTGATTAAGCTGTATTGGACCTGACCCATGAACCAAGATCCACTCAGATCCAAATTCCTCGTCATAGGTATCAATCATTCGGCTTATCTTGTAACTCATGACTTCACTCAGCCCAAGTCTTGCTTGATAGAAGGCTTTACTGGGGAATTCAGAGTTTAGGTTTAGTCCAATTATTTTTCATCATTACTGTACAACCACACAAGTTCAGTTCCCCTTTGAATAGAACATGATAGTTCATAGCTTTGGCTTCATTGACATGCACAAAAAGAATATTAATTATGAACACTAATCCTTCATCTCTATCCTTTATTATCCTGATGCAATTTAAAAAGAAGAAAAAATGCATGCGCGAATTCTTTGGATCATGCATTTAGTGATCGTTCAAATCAGGAAGTATTCGATTAAATATTTAATCCCTTTTTCTTCTTTTTGGCTAGATAGTATGTAAAGGACAATGATATTTAGCATGAAAAAGGTATATGAATGTATATATTTAATCGGCCATCATCAACTAAGAATTAGACCAGTTGAATTCGGTGAACATGGCAAATGGCAAAATATTAATATATTGTTTTGATTTTAAGACCGTGGGACTTGTAATATAACATCTGATAATAAATTAAATAGACATGGTCATTAATTAGTCAAAAGTAAGTTCAACCAAATGCAATATTTATTTTTTGTTAATGACGCGAACATTTTAGTTCTCATACGAAACTATTTCTAGATAAAATATATATTTAGGGCCAAAGCAATGAAGCATTCTCATAATGTTGTACAAGTAACCCAAGCATTCAGGTTAGATTTCAAGGAATAGTAATCCTTAGCTGCCTAACTCAAAGAACAGTACGTGGGGAACTTGATTTACAGAACGACAGGATCATGTTCATGCAATATATTAAACTGAACGCGAGCGCGTGAGTTTCACTATAATTGGTGCGGAGCGTGGTCATTGTAACCTAGGACCGCAAGGCTTAGGTAAACCTTGGTCATTTGGGAGTATCAAAAGAATCGTCGCCATGTCCCGTCAGTCTTGAGGAAAGGGAGGAAAATCTAGTGTCTTTAGGGACTTGTTTGGAATATAGAAATACAGAATAAATCAACGCGGCAGCTCCATGCAGACTATGATACGTATGGTCTTCCCTCACTATTCCTAGTCTTTGAACTACACACTCGTCACATAGACATAGGGATCACATACTGTGTGGGATCATCCAGCCGTGTAAACCCTACTCTAGAAATATAGAAATATAGAATAAATCAACGCGGCAGCTCCATGCAGACTATGACCAGTACGTATGGTCTTCCCTCACTATTCCTAGTCTTTGAACTACACACTCGTCACATAGACATGGGGATCACATACTGTGTGGGATCATCCAGCCATGTAAACCCTACTCTATAAATAGCTCGTTAAGCAGAGAACCTTATAACCAACCGAAACCTAAATCTCTCTGTAGCATTCCTTACAAAACATTAAGTTCCCAAACATTACTTGGTGTCTATAACTTGCATTTAGATTATTCTTAGCACTCCTTACAAAGAGCTCAAAAGTATATATAGTTTGTGCACACAAACTCCCCATTTGCCTTCCTATTTTCCTCGTAAACCGTAAGCACCTTGTGATCAATGGAGAGAACAAAGTCTTCCCTTCAACAAATTCAGCCCCCAACTTATGGAAACTTAGTTACCATTCTCAGCATCGACGGGGGTGGTATTAGAGGCATCATCCCCGCTACCATTATTGCTTTCCTCGAATCTCAACTGCAGGTATACACACATCGATATATATCATGTGTGCAATTGCATACTTCATATGTCAACATAATTTAAAAGAAACTCTTACTAGTTACTACATGTATTTATGGCAAATATTAGTGTCACGTTGGTCTAAATAGAATATTATTTCTTATAAATTAACTGAAAATTGATATTAAGTATAAACATGATCTGCATGTGCAGGAGATGGATGGTGAGGATGCAAGGCTTGCAGATTACTTTGATGTGATTGCAGGAACAAGCACAGGGGGTCTTGTAACCGCCATGTTAACGGCTCCAAATGAAAAGAAACGTCCACTTTTTGCTGCTAAGGATATCAAGTCCTTTTACTTGGAGCACTGCCCAAAAATTTTCCCACAGAACAGGTATATGCATATTTAAACTGATAAAAGTTTCTCCTTCTGTCTAGATAGGACTGGCAAAATGTTTGACGCACTAATTATATATTACAAATTATTGATTTTTTTTTTATTTAATTGCCAGCAGAGGCCTCGGTGGGACTCTCATAGCAAAGTTATTCAGATCATTAGGAGGACCCAAATACGATGGGAAATACCTTCATCGGATGGTGAGGGAGAAGCTGGGAGAATCTCGGCTGCATGAGACCCTCACCAACGTTGTCATTCCCACCTTCGACATCAAGAACTTGCAGCCAACCATATTCTCGTCTTATCAGGTCTTTATCTTTCTCTTTCAATGATGTCTTTATTATTATATAAGCTTTAACAGTTGAATTTTCTTTCTACTTGGACTTTGGGGGTTGAAGTTTTGACCTTATAACGCAATATATTCCCTAGTGGATAGCAAAAACAATAAAAAAGAGGAAAACCTTATATTAATTACAAAGACAGAAATTATTAAATTTGAAGACAGTTTAATTTTTCCCATTGCCATGTTCATCTATAGTTAAAAATCTATGTTAATGTGTTAATGAAATCCTAAAAAGAATTGAAATTTATGCAGATCAAGAGGTCTCCATACTTGGATGCTCGACTCTCTGACATATGCATCAGCACGTCAGCTGCACCTACTTATCTTCCTACTTACCACTTCACGAACATAGACCCAGAAGGGAACGTACACGAATTCAACCTAACAGATGGTGGTGTTGCTGCCAATAATCCGGTATATGCAACTATATTAACTAATTTTAGTATATGAAATTTTTATTTAGACTACCGATAATATTATTGGATGGAATTCTCTAATCTTTTTTTTGTTAAAAAAAAATAATCTTGATAATGCAGACTTTAGTTGCCGTGAACCAAGTAACCAAACAGATCATTGATGAAAATCCTGATTTCTTTCCAATCAAGCCCATGGACTATGGTCGCTTTCTAATAATCTCAATAGGCACTGGGACACCCAAGAATGAACAAAAATTCAATGCTAATATGGCAGCCAAATGGGGCATATTGGATTGGCTAACACACAGTGGTTCTACTCCCTTAATCGATGTCTTCACTCAATCAAGTGCAGATCTTGTTGATTTCCATCTAGCTACCGTCTCTCAAGCACTTCATTCACAAGATAATTACCTTCGGATACAGGTAGTTGCCTGTGTTTTTTTTTTCTCCACCCATAACAACATAAAATTTAAGCATAAATTGTTTAATCAAGAAAAGAGACTAATTTGAAGTTTCGTTAAATGACCAGGATGACACATTGACCGGTACAGATTCTTCAGTTGATATTGCTACAAAAGAAAATTTAGAGAAACTGGGGCAAATTGGTGAAAGGCTATTGAAGAAACCAGTCTCAAGGATGAATCTAGAAACGGGTCTATCTGAACCAATGGAAAATGCAGGAACTAATGAGGATGCCCTCAGAAAGTAAGACAAAAACTAACATCTTGATCATATTTATTATAATTCAATTATATTGTATTCTACTAAAATGAAACTTTTGTTTCTAATCATTGCAGGTTTGCTAAAATACTTTCTCAAGAGAGGAGACTCCGAGAAATGAAATCCCCACACACCAAGAAGGCCATATAGTGCCACGTGTATCCTTCGTTGTCTATCAATTTCCATGCTTGATTATTCTTTTAAATTGTGTTCAACAATAAAATGGATGTAATTTCATCTTCGATATTGGTTTTCTTTTTGAATTATGTATTGTTGTAATTCGTAAAGCAAAAAGATACAGATATGATTTATATGATTGCTTATTTGTTAATTTGTGGAAGGAGTAAATTTCTTTCGAATAAAGGAAGCTTCTCTCTTCTTTTTCCCTGGCTATAATATTGAACAAAGTGTAGAATAAGCAGATTTATATCTTCTAGTCTACCTTGATATTTGTCATTTGTGATTGCTATCTAACAACCAATTCTAATTCCCCAAAGAAATACTAACTATAAGTCTAAATTCATGATATCTTTAAATTTGTAAAAGGACACAAGACTGTATCCTTATAACTTGTCTTTTGCAAAGGACCCAAGATTTTCAAATTTCTTTTTCTAGACTGCCTTTTCTAGGTGTCCGAAAATATCAAATGCCTAGTATTGAATATTACACATTAAAGAAGTCACGTTTTTATTTTTTAAAACCTTTAATTTTGTATCGTTGTTTAAATTTATTTATTAACTTTTTGATGCATGTAATAAGAATGTTTCAAATTTTCACCATTAGTTTTCATATTTTAATAACTTGAACTTTTCGGTTCTTCTCATTTAAAAATGAACAATTTAGTCCCTTTATATTCATAAAATGTACAATTTTTGTCATTTTGTCTTTGAGCAAAAATTTCTTAAATCTAGTTCTATGTATAAAGTTATCTAATTCATAAGCTGAAATTTTGTGGAGAGATTCACAAGACGTAATTTTTCAATCTAAATGGTGAGATTATGAATCAGATAATTTTATAACTTGAACTAGACTTGAAAAATTTTAACTTAATGATGGAAGAACCAAAATTACACATTTTATGAATATAGATGAGCTAAATTGTTCATTTTTAAACAAGAATAATAAAAAAGTTCAAGTTAAAATAGGAACTAAAATAACAATTAAATTTATAATTTATTTATATTTACTGGTTAAGATAACGACGTAGAAATCTAAATCTAGAGCCTCTGCAAAATTATATTTTGATGGTTATTAACACTGTTACTTACACAGAGACTTGGTGGTTGAGTTGAAAGAAGAAAAAAAAAATGAACTGAAAATTTCCTTCGTGTCTTAAAGTCCTTGTAGCACCCGCACCTCGATCGGTTATAGTTCAACGTTGGAATGAGCCGCCAATTGATGCTAAGATCAGTTCAATGAAATTGATAAAGCATGGTTCAAGTGGTCCTCCAATTAAAGGTAAATCATCATTATTTTATTCTAATTTCCAAGCACGAGGCTTCGCAGATTTCATTGGAAAATAAATTATATGAGCAATACCTTAAAGATTGTTTTACCAATTGTAAACATTTCTAATGGAACATGAAATAAGTGTTAAATATAAAATTATTATTGAATATTTATTTAACTGTTTAAATGTTTAAGTTAAATTAGTTCTTGATATAGTATAAGAGTTTATTATTCTTTTGTCATGACTTTCTTAATTAAATTAAAATTTTCACAAAAATTTAAGTAAGTATGTATTTCGTTCACGTTTCAAGCTCAAAAAATCTTTACATGTGAGAGAGTATATTAGATATAAAATTATTTATAAATCTTCACCTAACAACTAAAATTTTTAAATTGAATTAATTATTGATAATAAAAAAACTCTTTTGGCATAAAATATTGAGGGCCAAAACCATAT
The DNA here is from genome assembly GCA_003255065.1 of Cercis canadensis. Taxonomy (NCBI): domain Eukaryota; kingdom Viridiplantae; phylum Streptophyta; class Magnoliopsida; order Fabales; family Fabaceae; genus Cercis; species Cercis canadensis. The sequence continues at coordinate 32,503 of QAOA01008735.1, forward strand.
TGTGAAGCATTTCTGGTAAACCTTCAAAGCTTAAAGGCATGGTAATCTTTGGCTGCCTAACTCAAAGCAAATATTGAGCAGCATTGGCATGCACGATTGAATTAACGTTCTGTGTCTATGTCTATGTCTATGTTCATATTACGTGCCCAACACACTGAGAATTCAGAATAGGCAACAGTACACGTTACAGGTCACCACACCCGATCCGCATCTCCAAGCAGCTAGTCATGTGGTGGTTACTGGTTTGCCCGTAAAGAGAACGTAAATGATACGAGCATACAGAGCGTGATTGACACGAAGATGACAGCGCGTGGCATTTGTAACCCTGATACAGTGCTGTGGAAGTGTAGTCTTTCCGAACTAGTGAGACAGCTGGCTGCAATGGGACACATGTCATTTTCTGAGCACATACATCTCATCCGACTTGACTGAAAGGGCAAAATATATAGTCCAAGGACCACTTTTTCTCCTTTGGAAAATGGAAACTTCAACGTGGGGTCGGGATAAAGATGGAATTTTACGACCTCTGTAGCTCTGACTCTGTCTTCCCTGAACTTGTCTCGTTCTTGCGGGAGTGGCTTGCTATACCGCTAGTGATTTTTTTTTTAATATTTAAATATTAATTTAATAAAATTTAAATTATATTAATTATATGAGTATAATATAATTAGAGTTATTATAATATAAAAACCACTTAATTATGAATTATTACGCATAGCACTCCTCGTTCTTGAACTCTAAACTGAGCAAATGCACGGGATCGTATGGCAAATCCCATGCACCCCTAATTCTATAAATAGCACATTTAGCAGAGGATTCTAGCATCCAAAGCAAATTAAACCAGAATCTTTCTGTGGCATTTCTTAGTCCTTGCTTATACGGATATACCTTTGTTTGCCCAAAAAAAAAAAAACAAAAACTACAAGTTCCTTTCAGTTCTTTCGTTCGCATTAGTTTGTCTGCAAAAACTTCATCCTTCTTTCAACTTTTTCATTGGTCTTTTTTGCAATTTTACAAAGAGCTTAATAGTATATGTTTTCTGTACATAAATTCCTATTTGCTTTCCCATTTTCCACATAATTATTTAGTAATCAATGGGGAGAACAAAGTCATCCCTTCAACAGATTCAGCCCCCAACTTATGAAAACCTAGTCACCATTCTCAGCATTGATGGGGGTGGTATTAGGGGTATCATCCCCGCAACCATTCTTGCTTTCCTTGAATCACAACTGCAGGTATAATTAACATAAGTATATGATTGCTAGGGTTCAACACTACTGGGTTTCAACTGGCATATTCATTATATCACGTCCTTATAACAAACTATTTAATTAAATAATTATGTAGTATTGTGCCATATTATCTTATGAATCAATCTGTAATGATATAACATCCACATATGGGGACGTGCAGGAGCTAGATGGTGAAGATGCAATGCTTGCAGATTACTTTGATGTGATTGCAGGAACAAGCACGGGAGGCCTTGTGACCGCCATGTTAACTGCTCCAAATGAAAAGAAGCGTCCACTTTATGCTGCTAAGGATATAAAGCCCTTTTATCTGGACCACTGCCCAAAGATTTTCCCACAACAGAGGTATATATATAAAAGTCTCTCCTTTTCTGGCTAAAAGTGCGTGCGGCAAAATATTGGACATGCTTTTGTATTTACGAATTATTGAGAATTTTTCTTTTTCTGGGGATTCATTGTGCACAGAGGCCTCTGTGGGACAGTGGTAGCAAAGTTGATCAGATCATTAGGAGGACCCAAATACGATGGGAAATACCTTCATTGGGTGGTGAAGCAGAAGCTTGGAGAAATTAGGTTGCACGAGACCCTTACTAACGTTGTCATTCCTACATTCGACATCAAGAATTTGCAGCCAACCATTTTCTCATCTTATCTGGTCTATATCTCACTATTTCTCTATTTTCTAGAGATCACTCAATATTCCTAGTCTTTCAACTACACACTCAAATTCATGCAGATCAAGAGATTCCCTTGCTTGGATGCTAGACTCTCTGACATTTGCATAAGTACGTCAGCTGCACCTACTTATCTTCCTGCCCACCACTTCAAGAATAAAGACACAAAAGGGAGCGTACACGAATTCAACCTAATTGATGGAGGAGTTGCTGCTAACAATCCGGTATGTACAATACTCATTAATTAAGTATCCGATATTTTATTTAGATTAACTAATTACAAATTATATATTTGTATTACTAACGTTATTTCTTTTCTCCTATTTGGGCATCTTGATCCAGACATTAGTTGCCGTGAACCAAGTAACCAAACAGATTATAGATGATAATTCAGACTTTTTCCCGATCAAGCCTATAAATTTTAATCGCCTCCTAATAATCTCAATAGGCACTGGAACAGCCAAGAATGAACAAAAATTCAATGCTAATATGGCAGCCAAATGGGGAACATTGGATTGGCTCACACACGGTGGTTCTACACCATTAGTGGATGTGTTTACCCAAGCAAGTGCAGATATGGTTGATTTCCATCTAGCTACCGTCTCTCAAGCACTTCATTCAGAAGATAATTACCTCCGAATACAGGCGTGTGTGTCTATATACATAATTTTTTTTTCTCTGTTTTGCAGTTAAATACTAAGCATAAAACTCATTTAATAAAAGTAAACACTGACTAATTTGTTGAATGTGGCACCAGGATGATACATTGACCAGTTTAGATTCTTCAGTTGATATTGCTACAAAAGAGAACTTAGAAAAACTTGGGCAAATCGGTGAAAGGCTATTGAAGAAACCTGTTTCTAGGGTGAATTTGGAAACGGGTGTGTTTGAACCAATGGGAAATGGTGAAACCAATGAGGAGGCCCTCAAAAAGTAAGACAACAATAGACGTCATAAAACATAATTAATTAATGGATCAATTAATTATTATGTCTATTGTAATTTAGCTACATATTTAATTACTTTCTAAGTCAATATAACTTTTGTAATTCCTAATCCTTGCAGGTTTGCGAAAATACTTTCACAAGAGAGGAGACTCAGAGAAATGAAATCACCACACGCCAACAAGGCCCTTTAGTTCGATGTGCTCATCAGTTTCCGTCGTTTAGTTACTACAATTCAGATTCTTTATGTTATTCTTCAACAAATTCAGTCTAATTTTATTTACTTTTTTTTTTTAATTTTGGTTTACGTTTTATAAGAATATATAGGAATTTTTTGTCTACTCGTAATTTTATGTAAGGAGCTAATTGTCTTTTATTAATAAAGTCAAGAGATTGAATTTCAACATTGCTACTCGCTTAATCGTCATCAGTTTTCCAATCACTTAAATTTATCCGCTTGCTCAAATTTTGTATCCTATCCAGTTTAATTCTATTTTTCCTATCTGTTTCTCGTAGCTGGAATTTGTGATTGTTAGTATTACAAGTACAACATTTATTTAGAAAAAATTGATTGCATTAAGAAATTTGTCATTAAATTTTCTTCGTAGGTCTTATACTAAAAAGAAAAGAAAAATTTTTGATCACCTAACTATCAAAATGATATTTATATCACCATCGTTGTTTAGAATAACCTTATTTATATATCATCATCACTTGTAGACACCATACCTGTAAACACCGGCTTGTAGGTCATTTTTAACATGTGCCAAAAATTCATCAGAATTAAAGTGAAAGTTGAAGTGATGTATATAGGCTTAATCCCAATACCAGCAGATCCTGAGGACTTCCATTCATGCCTCACCTGGTCAATGCGTACATGTTTATCATGCTAAATGTATATGCAAGCCATTCGTCTTCTAGCAAAGGTTGAACAATCAAAGTTAGATTTAAGACGCAAGCTTTTAATTAAGGGACCGGGATATTAATGTAGAATTCCTATGCATGCATGCACTTTTCCGTTTTTTCTTGTCAAATGATATTATAATACACACTCATACAAGAGAGGATGTGGTTATACTTCAACCATACATATGTTGTCAATATGGAAAACTAATTAATTTTGTGTACGGTAGAGTTAGTGTTTAATGCATGTTATGTTCTTATATTTGTTGAAAATTTATATATGAGATTAATATATACATGATCCACGTTGAATGATACCATAAGTATTTCATATCAAAACATATCAAAAGTAATCAAATTTTAAACATGTTATTCATGGTTAACCTGAACTACAAACGTTAGAATGGTATGAATAATAAGTGTGAACTTCACAACCAATTAAGAGACATCGGATTTAATTTGTTTCTCAAAATGAGATTTATGAATTTTCTCTTCATTGTATCTAGCTACATGGTACTAGAAAAAGAAGTGAATCAATACTTTTCAATGAATTCATCAGAGTGGATAACCAATGAGCTAGCGCCATGGTTTCGCCTGATTACTAGATAGACACTGTTGGCATGCGGGAGGGGTCCATTACTTTACTTACTTAATCTTCAAACCTACAAGTCTTTCTTGTTTGTGTCTCAACTGCAATTCTAGGACAATGCACAAAGAGAAGTTTACTGTCAAAACAAGAGACGCCCTTGGAAGCGGGTCAAATTTTTTAAGCATGCACATCGTATTATTTACGGATGAAGAAAAAAAAAAAGTTGTTATTAATGCAGGATTCAGAATCTATATATACCCATCTTTCTCATCCTACAAGGCCATATATTAAAAGTTCCAAGCTTTTACCTCCAAGGCTCTCTTCATATCTCATCAGACCCCATGGAAGCAAAGAAGGCATCCTTACTACCTCCAAAATATGGGAACCTTATTACTGTTCTCAGTATTGACGGTGGTGGAATAAGGGGAGTCATTCCAGCAGTTATACTTGGTTTCCTAGAATCAGAGCTTCAGGTAGCTAGCTAGCTATCATTGTGTACCATATTATTCTCATAAAACTCCATTGCCTATGTTCATTACTTTTAAATCAATGCAAGGCACCCTATCTCTCCTTATAGCTAGTATTTCATTCATTGTGCCGGCCCTTACAGTCATGAGTCATGACATGCCTATGACACAATTCTAATGGACGTTCATTATATCCACAATGTACAAGATCGGAGATACCATACGAATATTGATGGCATGAGAAAAAACATGTGGAGCGAAGGGAGAAGATTGAGAATACGTAATACAAAACTATATGATGTATACATGCATTATCAATTTCATTCATTAGCTTATAATTAATTCGCTGCTTATTTCATTTTCAGTTTTACAAAAAATTAGGATAAAGAATATGATTACTATATTTTGTTTGATTTCTTTTGGGTGCTAACTAGAATGTTTTCTTGGCCCTATATATATAAAATGTATGATGCAGAAGTTGGATGGTGAAGGCGCAAGACTGGCTGACTATTTTGACGTTATTGCTGGCACAAGCACAGGTGGCTTAGTGACTGCCATGCTGGCTGCCCCAAATGAAAAGAACCGACCCTTATTTGCAGCCTCAGAAATCAAGAACTTTTACCTTGATAACTGCGCAAAAATCTTCCCACAGAACAAGTATAGTATATTCCATTAATTGAATCACTTTTGTATATACTATACATTGTTATTATCATTGACCCTTATACGGATTGAAACAATAAAAATATTGGTATGTTTGAACAGATGTAAATTATTTCATAACACAGCGAAGATCGTCAAGGCCCTATTAGGACCAAAGTACAATGGGAAGTACTTACATAACCTAGTTAAGAAAAAACTAGGAGGAACGAAACTCCACCAGACATTGACTAACGTTGTTATCCCAACCTTCGACATCAAGCACCTTCAGCCCACAATCTTTTCCAGCTTTCAGGTTCATCACCTTCTCTTCGATTTTCAATTCTCCGACAATATACGTTTTTCCTTTTGGTTCTCTTTCTTTCATATTCTCTTCTTTTTCAAATAACTAAAAGCTGAGGTTTCCTTCTTCTTCTTCTTCTTCTTCTTCTTCTTCTTTTTCTCTCTACCTTCACATTCGAAAATATGAAGAAGAAATTAAGTCAACGATTTTGTTATTCTTCTGTAGAATAAAGAAGTTACTTAGCCATTTATCCCCATTAATTAATATATATGTTGATTTGGTGCAACAGGTGAAAAGGAATCCAAGCTTAGACGCCAAACTCTCGGATATATGCATTGCAACTTCAGCAGCACCAACATATCTCCCAGCTCATTATTTTCAAGCGAAAGACTCTGAAGGCAAAGTGATCAGAGAGTTTAACCTTATTGATGGAGGAGTTGCTGCAAATAATCCGGTATATATAATGTCTAAATTCTGATAATATATTTATCAATCTCTTATATCTCTGGCAAAAATTGATCAATTGTCTGCTTGTAGTCACTGGTTGCTATCGGTGAAGTGACAAGGGAAATCAATGGAGGAAGCCCCGATTTCTCCCCAATATCACCTTTGGCATATGACCGATTTTTGGTGATATCACTAGGAACCGGTTCCAGCAAAGCGGAAGAGAAATACAGTGCGGAAGAAGCAGCTAAATGGGGCATCTTAGGGTGGCTAACCAGTGGTGGCTCCACACCTTTGGTTGATGTATTTACTCAAGCTAGTGCTGATATGGTTGACTTACACCTCTCCGTTGTTTTTCAAGCCCTCCACTCTGAGCAAAGTTACCTCCGAATTCAGGTATATATGCATATGCTTCCTCCTCAAATTTATATTTTCAAATAAGAAATATATAAAATCTAAGAATAACAATAATAGTTGACATTTTGATTCATGTTTAAAAAGGAAAAAAAAAAAAAAAGAAGTAATAGTTGCAATATTTTCGGATAAAAAAATGCAGGACGATGCGTTAAATGGGAACACATCTTCTGTTGATGTGGCCACAAAGAAGAATTTGAATGATCTTGCCACAATTGGTGAGCAATTGTTAAAGAAACCCGTTTCAAGGGTTAACTTGGACACTGGCATTTACGAACCAGCTAACCACGAGACGAACGGAGAGGCTCTCAAGAGGTACAAAACCAATAAAATTAAGCTTGTACAACTTTATTTTTTTAGTTTATTAAAGACTATACAATAAAGATGATTTATTTCTTTTCAAAATTTCAATTTAACGGAATTTAAACTTGATATCTCACGAGGTACTAAGTGTTAAACTACTATAATGTTTCCTTAAAGACTACAACTTTATTTTAATTGTTGTTAAATTAATATTCGAGCAAATTAATCAATTAAGTAACGTTGTTGCAGGTTTGCTGGACTACTATCCAGTGAGAGAAAGTTCCGGAAATCTCAAACACCCAATGGAAATGCCGAGGAAGCCAAATGATGGAAGTGCATAAGCTAGTCAACCCACCTCATTCGAATTTCGTTCTTTGCTTTTTTATTTTGTAAAAAAAAAAAAAATAATCCCAGTTGGAAAACTGGGCATAATTCATACATTGATAATAACTATTTGTGGTTTGACCAAGTAAAATTATCGAGTTTCGATCCTTCTCTTGCATGCATTCAGAATTTCTTTATATATATTTTAATTCAAATATAACTAAAAGTATGTGATGGATTTTATTAATTAACCAAACATGATGGGGTATAATGAACGGACCTGATTCTGAATGTCCACCCGCCCCACATAAAAAGACGTAAATCTGTTGTGATGTTAACGCTCTCGCGGTCTCGGCTGTATGACATTGTCGTTTCTGGAACGAGCAAAGTATGATGTTGTCGTTTACTTATCAGTCACCAAAAATTTAATATACAGTGAAACTCAAAGTCCAATAGAAACCCTCGCCATCAGAGAAATGCCTAGCATGAAGCTAAAGTCCTTCGCGCTCAGCAATCTTACCTCCGGATTCAGGTATATATGTGCTGACCCATCCATCCTTTCTATTCCTTTGAGACTTAAAAGGAAAGAGAAAAAAAAATGACTGTAAAGTTAATTTGTTGAATGGGAAAAATAAATGCAGGACGATACTGCAAAGCTAATCTTCTGTTTATCCCACAGAGAGGAATCTGAATGAGCTTATAAGAATTGGTGAAGAGTTGTTATTAGGCAAACCAGTTAGTAGAGTTAACCTGGATACTGGCATTTATGAAGCTGATGGTGATAACGCCCTGACTAATGCAGAGGCACAAAATTAAATAAAAACTCTGAAGCTCCTGTTTAATTTCTCTGTTATTAAAGTTAATTCACAAACCGATTAATTATGTTCTTCAAGGTTTGCAGAACAGCTCATCCAAGAGAAGCGGCATCCTAATCTGACACGTAGACCCCGTGGAATTGGTGAGACAAGCTAATGATGTTAAGGAAATTAATTAAAGTTTCGGAGTACAAACCACCATTAATTATGTCCTGTTGCGAGTTGCACACTGTCCTTTATGTGAAGAGTTTGTTTTTGTTTGTTCTACTTCTACTTGTTGGGGTTACATCAATCAACAAACAGGTGATAATTTAATAACCTCATGAATCATGACGTGAACTTTTTTCTTTTTTTAGATGGAGATTGCTTTATTTTTTATTCTTTTTTGAGTTTTAAATGTAATATCGCATGTGAAGATTATTATATGGCCAAAAGATTAGTCCATCTTTACCAGCTCATTCCATTGTCCATATATTAAATTTCAAGCAAGAATAATTAAGAAAAAGGATGTGATTGATAAAACCTGTAGGCTGAGAAAGATTAAATATAGGGCACACCAAAAGTCATTTTACCCACCCACTTATACGTTGCATGGACTTGATACTAGCTAGTTATAACTAAAGCATTTTAAAACATTTAAAAATGAATCATGTAAGGAAACACCCATATAATAGTGATGCTATTTATACATAAATCACTCTTAAATTATTTCACACCCTTGATACATTATTTATTTTAATATGATTATATATAATTTAGATATTATAAACTTATATCCTATGTGTAGATAGACTTTATCGTTTCAAAATGATACATGTCTATCTACTCCTAGCCAATTCAAATTATGCAATTCAGTACACGAAGAATATCAATTAAATAATAATTACAAGAAAATAAAATTTTGAAATAATTTGCAGACATTGGTAAGCTCCATTGACTGAGTATAAAAAATATATGTCGCGTTTCTTTATAGGTCTTGTTTGCTGAGCAAATTAATAGTATAGTATATCTTACCTGTAAATAATATAAAAAAATCTTATCCCGTAATTTGTTTTTTGAATAAAAAATTGTAAAAGCATTCAGTTGCTCTAAGAAAGTGTTTAATTACTACATATGTAACTTGTCCTTTTCTGTAACTTGGAGCCTAGGAAGTGGGTAAAATTTTCTTTCAAAGCCGAATGGTTACTTGGAAAAGAGGAATTGAAGGGTCCTTATAATCCACGTTTCTCATCCCACAAAGTGATTAATCTGTAATTTCTAAGTTGAAAGTTTTAGTATTCCTTTGAAGGCCATCTGAATGATCTCGCTGGCACTAGCGAGTAGTAATGGGTTCAATGCCGCAGATGTTGTGCAAGGAAGGAAAGCATGCTTGCTGCCGCGAAATTGTCGAAAGGTTACGGTTCTAAGTATAGATGGGGGAGGTATAAAGGGTGTGATTCCAGGAGTAGTACTTGGTGCCCTTGAAAAAGGCCTTCAGGTAAAACCATACTACTAGTGACTCTCTTCCCTCTTCCTTTTATTCTTTAGGTCATTTGCTGCTTAATTAATTAATATTGGGTGCAGGAATTGGATGGTAAGGATGCCAGACTCGCCGACTATTTCGATGTGATTGCAGGGACAAGCACGGGGGGCTTAGTCACTGCCATGCTTACTGCTCCTGATGAAAATAACCGACCCTTGTATGCAGCCCAAGAAATCAAGGACTTCTACCTTGAACACTGCCCAAAGATTTTCCCACAATACAGGTAACTTATTCAACATTTATTTGCTACGATATGAAATTAAATTGTTCTATTCTATTATTAACTCAATAAAAATGTTGGTGTCAAACTCAAACAGATCCAAATTGTTCCCCAATTTTGCAAAACTCGTCAAGGCTATAAGGGGACCAAAATACGACGGCAACTATTTACATGATCTACTTAAGAATAAGCTTGGAGACAAGACATTGCACCAAACGCTGACTAACGTCGTCATCCCAGCATTCGACATCTACACTCTTCAGCCCACTCTCTTTTCCAGTTTTCAGGTTCTCTGTTTTTCAATCTACTACCAACTCTGGTTTCCTTAACTTGATTTCCTCTTTCTTTGTTTTTCGGCTTTCCCTTATTTTGTGGCTTCTGCTCGATAGCTGCAGAAAATCCCAAGCTTAAACGCCAAGCTTTCGGATATATGCATCGCAACTTCAGCGGCACCCACCTATCTTCCTGCTCATCATTTTCAAACAAAAGACGGCCATGGCGCAGTCAGAAATTTCCACCTCACAGATGGGGGTGTTGCTGCAAACAATCCGGTAATTAAAAGCCTATGAACAAAGAGTGTTATGCTTAATTAATGATGAAGAGAATGAATACAATGAGGGAAATTTGCAGGCACTGATAGCCGTTAGTGAAGTAACAAAGCAACTTATTGAAGGAGGCCCCGAGTTCCCCATAACACCAATCCAATACAACCGTTTTTTGGTTATATCGATAGGAACGGGTACGCCCAAAGATCAACTGCAATACAATGCAAGGGATGCAGCTAAATGGGGGATCTTGAATTGGCTAATTTATGGGGGTTCCAACCCTTTAATTGATGTCTTCACTCAAGCTAGTGCCGATATGGTTGACTTTCATCTCTCTGTTGTTTTCCAAGCTCTCCAATCTCAGAATTCTTATCTCCGGATTCAGGTATTATCTTATTCATTCAACAATAACTTTGTTCATCAAGAAAATCACAAGAATAATGGGTAATGTGTGTAGGACGATACGTTGACTGGAGAATTGAATTCTGTAGATGCGGCCACAGCCGAGAATTTGGATGCTCTTGTTAAACGTGGTGAAGATTTATTAGCCAAAAGACTTTGTAGGGTTAACTTGGAAACTGGCAATTTCGTACCCTGTGAATCTAGCAACGAGACAAATGAACAGGCTCTCAAGAGGTATAATACAACCTCCCACTGCTTTGTTTTCATATTAAGCTTGATTCAAATAGCATCAAAAATTTTAAAAAAAATTACTTCACAAATTAATCAATGGAATTACTATCGCAAAAAAGTTAATTATATTCTTGTCAGGTTTGCAAAATTGTTATCACAAGAGAAGCAGCACCGGGAATCTGGAACACGCCGTTGAATTGCTTTGCTTAGAAATCCTAAGTACTGTTGACAACTCGAGTGCGATGTCAAATCCTAATATTACTATTAATCCCTGCTGTAAATTGGGAATAACTACTGTGTCATGATGCAAAGGGTTTGCCTGTTTTTTCTTGCTTTTTTACTTTTTGGAGTTTAATCAATAAACACATCGGTGACAACAACCTCTAAATTTTATTAATTATTCAGTCTCCTGTATTTAAATTTTCTTTACATATTGGTCATTGCTGGGTGGTCGGAGGCTATTGGCCGAGTTTGAAGTTCAACAACTTTCCATAATTTAAATTTAAAATAATCATCATCTTCAATCAACTGATTTCCATGTTTCTTTTCTTTTGATTTTCTTGGTGAGCTGTCTTGGCTTTTTCTATTGTTATATATAGATATATGTACATAGAAAAATCATCTCTCGTTCGGACAGCATCGTGTATCTGTGTTGCGCATGACATTTGAAAATGACAAATTTAAAACTAAATTATTTCGGGAATCAAGCTAGTAAGTAAAAGTTTAGTTTTAATACCATGTTAAAAAAATCAAAAATTTAAGTTGTTAAATGAAAATCTATAAATAATTTTATATTAATCGATAAGTCTAAAATCACATGTAGCAAAGGGATGGTGATAAACGATTTCAATAAATTAATGAAACATGACAACGAAACAAACTACTGATATCAGTGATCTGAACATCCCACCATCAACAGAACTCTTGATAGTTGGGACCGTCAGTTTATGCCGCTGCCTTTCCATCTGCTGATCTTGCTTCACGAAGCTTCTTTCTTTTGAACAGAATTTCAGCTAACCTGCATAGGATAAGAACAAACAAAATTTCTATAATTTGTAACAACTATTTCGATAAGAAAGAAATTGCCAGAAAGTAGGAGTTGTTTTATGCCTACACCTTATAAGAACTTCTTCATATGTAACCTGATTTGAAGGCTCAAAGAAACCATAATTAAAATTCACCCCTGAAGCTGGTTTCTTTAGCAGTTCCTCCCCTACTTTGACAAGATTGTCCAAATTTTCTTTGGTTGCAATATCTATAGAAGATGCAGCTTTACTTAAGGTGTCATCCTAGACAGACATCACATAAACTTTGTTAACATCGAGGAAGATTCAAGTAGAACGAGAAAAAAGAACCAAAAGAAATTGGATTCTTTGTGCGTTCTTGCATTTTTGGCTTATTGTAAATACGGACATGAATTAGAATATATACATGCCTGAATTCGAAGGTAAATTTCCAGAGAGCGAAAAACTTGGAAAACTGGAAAGAGGTAGAAATCAACCATGTCAGTGCTAGCTTGTGCAAACATATCCACTAATGGAGAGGAATGACCACTGTGCAGCCACTCTAAAGCACCCCACTTAGCTACTTCATTGGCATTGTACTTCTCCTCTTGTTTTGGAGTTCCGGTTCCTAAGGATATAACTAGAAATCTGTGGTCGTCAATTGGCTTTATGGGCAAAAAGTCAGGATTCCCTGTAATTATTTCCTTGGTCACCTCTGCTATAGCGACTAAAGTCTGCAATGAATTCATAAAAATGCATACGGCTTGAGAAATTTTTGCTGCTTGATCATGCCATTATTTGCATAATTCAATAATAGAACACAAATGTATATAATATACGATTCTAATCAAATTTTACCGGATTATTAGCAGCCACACCACCATCAATCAAATTGAATTCTCTCACTTTGCCACTGGAATCCGTAGTTTTAAAATAGTGGAGTGGAAAATATATTGGAGCAGCCGATGTTGCAGTGCATATATCTGAGAGCAAAGCATCCAAGCTGGGGTTTCTTTTAACCTACACAGTAAACCAGCTCATAAATCAGCTAGATTGAAAAGTTAGAAACAGCTCTTTTCTTTTTCTCAAAAAATTATTTTGTTTAGTACGCAAAAATTAAATAAAAATCAATTATTGTAATTCACATTCAAGCAAGTAAGCTATGACATTCATGAATATAATGATGAATAACCTCGAAGCTTGAAAATATGATAGGTTGACCCAGCTTGACATCATAAGTTGGAATCGCTACATTAGTTAATGTCTGGTGTAGTTGTGTATCTCCTAGTTTTTCCTTCAATATGGCATGCAAGTACTTGCCATCATATTTGGGTCCCCAGAGAGACTTAAAAGTCTCTGCAAGATTATTGAATGAAGAGCTGTAGTTTTAAGAAGATAAGATAAGAAGGATTGCCAAGAAAAAGCAAAGACAGCAAAGTGTATATATATAGAAAACACATACTATATGGATAAATGATTTTTTGTTTTTTGTTTTTATTGGTTTTCAAGAATTATACCCATCTTGGGGAAAAATTTTAGGACAATGTTCAAGATAGAAGTCCTTGATTTCTTTGGCAGCAAATAAAGGGCGGTTTTTATCATTTGGGGCGGTTAGCATCGCAGTCACAAGGCCACCAGTGCTAGTCCCTGCAATCACATCAAAGTAGTCTGCTATTCTTGCATCTTCACCATCAAGCCTCTGCATCTCATCAAAGTAGTTTAGTTTTCATAGAAAAATTCATGAATATGAAAGGTTTAATTCATCAATCAACATATATAAACACAATCACGCTAAGAAATAAGAATTGAACAATGTTTCTCGTAGGGATGCTAGAAATATAGAACCTGAAGCTGAGTTTCCAAGAAGTGGAGGATTACTCCAGGGATGATTCCTCTGATGCCTCCTCCGTCAATGGTGAGAATGGTTATCAGCTTTCCGTGAGTTTCAGAGTTGACTGGGGAAGGAACCGGGTCTTGATCCATTGAAACAAACAATACTGAACTGTGAAGTACTCCTAAAACTCTCTCTCTTCAACTTTTACTCCTTGCTTCTGCTGCTTCTAAATGCTACGAGGCAGCTGCATATATAGATACATGAATGGCATAGCAAATCAACGAGCAAGTAGGGAGTCTCCGGATAGTTTAAACTTGGATAATTTTGCACAATCATCTGTATCTGTATGCAAGATAATCAGTATATTAAACGTGGATGATATTGCAAACGCATTTTTAGGCATAGCAATGCAAATTTACTCACTGATGATATGTAAATTACGTATAAATTTTAATCAGAGTGACCAATTAAGGAAATTGTTACTATGATTGAGGGGTCGCATAAAGCTGTGTGAGTAACGGGATTTGGAATGAAAATATTTCTAAACCCCAGATTCGTTTGTGAGCTGTGATCTGATTGTAAATGTAAACGCATCGTAATTTGGGCGAACATTTCGGGCTTTTCTTTTTGCTACGACACGTTTTACAATTTTCTTTTTGCCATAAAAACCTTTTTGTCCTTTTGGACTTTGATTGCTCTCACAACTGCGAATATTGGGCTAATGTTTTAAGGGTCCGGGAGTTCACGGATGATTGGCCCAAAATAACTACTTGGGCCGATTTTTCGAATTTATGGCCCTCAAATAATTGTTTTTGTAAAAAAAAAAACTTTATACCAGAATTTTCAGCAGAAGAAAAAAAAAAAAAAAACCAGTATCCCAGTCCAGAAGGATTCAGTGTGCCTGCGTCTGGGGCATTAGGAAAGCAAAGGTTGGTGAGACAAGAGTTGTCTTGGTTGAAAAGAAAGTATTAAGTATAGGTTTTGATGAGTTTGGTTGACAAGTGAGAGAAGATGTCTGGTATGGAGAGGCTTCAAAGGATGTTTGCAGGTGCAGGAGGCGGGTTGGGGCATACACCCCCTGACTCTCCCACCCTGGATTCCTCTGAGCAGGTTTATATCTCCTCGCTCGCCCTTCTCAAAATGCTCAAGCATGGTAATAATTCTTCTGATCAGCCCTTTCTGTTATAGAATTTGAGGATTCTTGTGTTTCCGTCTCGGAGGTTTTTCCTTATCAGTTTATGTCATGATTTGAAACTCGTTTCTTCAGAAGTTGTAGTTTTTTAATTGTCTTTTTCTGGCGTTTTGAGGATCTGAATCATAGTTTTCCCCTCCGCTTTCTTAAAAAACATAAGAATTTTGAGTGCGATGTAACTTGTAGGAAGGGCTGGTGTTCCCATGGAAGTGATGGGTTTGATGTTGGGAGAGTTTGTGGATGAGTATACTGTACGCGTTGTAGATGTCTTTGCGATGCCACAGAGCGGTACCGGTGTTAGTGTTGAAGCCGTTGATCATGTTTTCCAGACTAACATGCTCGATATGCTCAAACAGACTGGAAGGTATTTCCGTTTTCTTTTTATTTGCTTCTTAATCTTATCATAGTTGAAATTCATTCATTGTACTGTTATGTTTACTTTAGATTCAAATTTCCTTACTCTTAGGAGTATTTTTCTGTCTGGAAATTTATGCACAGCCTACGACGGTTTACTCCCAACTTCTTATGAATTCTTTTTTAGATTTTTTCGTGAGAGTCTTCTTCCTAGTTAACACTTTCCTTCTGCTTCTATTCTGTTATTCACAAAACACACTTTTTCTTTACTTGAAAAGGATTGACTTCAGAACTCTGACTTCTAAGCAATAATGGAAGAGAATTATAGGCAATTTGATGATTTTTATTTTGACCGTTTGCTTTAAACCCCAGTTTTAAACTCTTACAAAGCTAAATAATGAAGGAATAACAGGTGTGATACTGTCTAATAAAGAGCTCATGCATCTAGTTTGCCACCTCATTGCAAGAAACTTAGCATCTTGAATATGTTGTTAGATGACTAGTTCTTTATTTCTGGATAATTATAGTCATAGATGATATTATGCTTTTATAAAAATTGATTACAAGGATACCATTTATTAAAGTGATCTTTGGATGTAATGGCATTGTCAGCCCCTTTCCCTTTTAGAACAAAGATAGCGAACAAGATCATGGGTTTAAGAATCAGACGTGTCTATGTTTGTGGAATCAGTTGTTAGGGTTAGAAATATATCCAAGGATAAAGCTTCCTTGCTTGAACACTTGTAGTTGCACATGCGCTTACCATTTCACTTGTATTGCAATGATTGTCAGTCTTATTTCCCCCCTATCCCCTTGTTTTTTCAATGGTTATTTATAATTTTGCCATGGTGTTGCAGACCGGAGATGGTTGTGGGTTGGTATCATTCGCATCCTGGATTTGGCTGTTGGCTTTCTGGAGTGGACATTAATACACAGCAGGTATAGCTTTTCTTCACTTCATCATGTGGCATCCATTTGTTATATTGCATTGTTGTCTATATTTTTTACTAAGTAGACTGTTCATGAGGAGAACAGACTTTTGTTTTCTTTTTTCAATTAATTTTTTGTGTGGTAAAAGTTTTCATGTTCATTTTTTAAGCAGCATTTGATTGCCTTGCTATTTTTTCAGTCCACCCCATATGGTTCCCTCATCCCCCAAAAAGAAAATAACAATATCAAATATGATAAAAAAGAAAGAAATTAACAAGCTAAAACAAAGACCGTCAAATGCCTCTTCTGTCTATATAAGTGATGGAAACTTGTTTGTAGAATAATAATAATTGTTTCGTGAAATGTACATTCTGTAATTCTGCTGTAGTTTGGAGGAAGAACATACCTTGTAATTGGTACAAGATCTTCAACTATTGATGAAATTTTTTGAATTTCAATGCAAGTTAATTAATGAACTATGAGTCACTGGAATGGTAGGTATAGGCAATTGGAATTTCAGTTAGACATAGTAATGATCTTGAAATATGGAATTTGGTGTAGTGCCCTAGGACCACTTTTTATTCTGATAGTGCTTTGCTTTAATTAAAAGCCTATGCGTAATCTGCTTGTATACTATATCTAATGTAGAGTTTTGAGGCTTTAAATCAACGAGCCGTGGCTGTGGTGGTGGATCCTATCCAGAGTGTTAAAGGTAAGGTGGTGATCGATGCTTTTCGGCTGATCAATCCACAAACTATGATGCTGGGTCAGGAACCACGACAGACAACCTCTAACCTCGGGCATCTGAATAAACCATCTATTCAAGTGAGTGTTCTCCAAACGCCTTTTTTTTTTTTTTCCTTAGTGCTATTCTCCAACTATTTTTCAAAAGCAAAATTTATGCACTATTTTCTTCTTGTGTTCTTTGATTTTGACATCTAATTCTGGCGCACTTTTAGGCACTGATCCATGGCTTGAACAGACACTATTACTCCATAGCCATTAATTACAGGAAGAATGAACTTGAAGAGAAGATGTTACTTAATCTTCACAAGAAGAAATGGACTGATGGTTTAACGCTGAGGCGTTTTGATACACATTCTAAAACTAATGAACAGACTGTTCAGGTAAGTTAAGATTTATTTCATGAAATGTGAAATAAATCTTTCTCTTCTTTATTTAATTTTTAATTTTTTCCCCTCTTTTCATGCTGAATATGGTGATTCAGGTAATATAGTGATTCATAAGTGGATCACTTATCTGCTTCTATAAGAAATTTGGATGCAAAGTAATAGTTTTAATGGATTGCTACCATATATTCCAATGACAACATATCCTTTTTCTACTTTTGGGTAATTCAGGATATGCTAAATTTAGCCACCAAGTACAACAAGGCAGTGCAGGAGGAAGATGAGCTGCCGCCAGAAAAGCTTGCAATTGCAAACGTGGGAAGGCAAGATGCTAAGAAACACCTGGAAGAGCATGTTTCCAATTTGATGTCTTCGAACATAGTTCAGACTTTGGGAATGATGCTTGATACAGTTGTTTTCTAGAGTTAAGAGTTATCCAATAGCCTCCCAATCATGCCTACTAGCAGCTATCTAATGTAATTCAAGAGATTGTGTTGATCTTCATAGTTTGCTTTCAGAGAGGAGTGAGAGGTATGTTGGCGGATGAGATTTAACATTTTAAGCTCTATAAATTATTTGATTTCAAACAAATTAATGTAGAATTGGTTGGAAACACTGAACAATAGATCTACATCAACTTATTTGTAGAACATACAACACTGTTGAGGTTATAAAGGGATAGAATGATAATGGAAAACAAGTAAACAATACAAGCCATATCAATCGAGAAATAAAATTAAAATTTGACTTGTCATGAGTAGGGGTAAACTTAGGTTGACTTTATTGTAAACTCGTAATGCAAGTGATAGCAATAGTTTCCGAACGTTCATTGCTGGTTGATAAAAGAAGCCAAGCGTTTAAACAAGAAGTTGGCTTTCTGGCAATCTGGGTTGAAGATGTGAAAGACGTGATCCTCCTCTTGAGTTTCGAAAAACTCTGCCGTTCCTTTCCAACCACTGCTGACCAGTTGTTTATGATAAAGGTTACCTCTGTCCCTGAGTATGTCTTTCTCAGCAACAATAACAAGCACCTTGTTGCACGGCAACCCCTCAAGACTGGGAGCTTCTTCCACAAAGGGATTGATAAGTGGATCCTCGTTCCCTTTATCAGATGGGCAAACAAAATCCCACCATTTGTCCACCATTTGCTTCCTTATTGGGTCAGTGATCTCCACTCCAATAGGGTCCTTCCCCCAGAAATAAGGATTCACCAGAATAAGACCTGGGACCTTGACATGCAACCTTAAGGCCAAGTAGTTAGCAATATTAGCACCTGCGCTATCACCTGCCAGGAACACCCGGTCAAAGTCAACGTTGTCCTTGAGCCAGCTTTCATGGCCTTGTTCAGCTTCAGGATCTTGCTTGGTATGAGAGTACACCCATTGAAGCGTTGCCCAACAATCTTGGAATGCTGCTGGAAGTGGATGCTCTGGTGCTAGCCTATAGTTGACTGAAACAGCAACAACCTTAGCCTCCGCTACAATTCTATTGAGGCAATTATGGTAAAGGGGATCGGAGGCCGAAGAAATGCAAAAGGCCCCACCATGAAAATAGATGAGTAAAGGAAGCTTGTCAAGAGTTTTAGTGGTAAAGTTGGGACGATATAGCCTGGCTGATACACCGGTTTCTGGTATTATGACGATGTCTTTGGATACAACGTTGGTTTGAGAATCCAGGCCAGGAGGAACAACTTGGGTCCCTGCTATTCTCTCAATGGTTCCGTCCTTGTGTACTCGAAGGTAAGGAGGAACATCAAGAGATATTTCTGGATTGCCTGAATCCATTTCGAGACAGACACACAAAATGAGAGTACTGATAGGAAAAAGAACTTTCCAGTTTCGTTTCTATTCTATCTATGATTTCCTTCACCCTCCACTCACTAAAGACAAGGGCGGCTTTATGGATGACAATTGACAACGAATTGCTCTCTTATTGGTTTTTAACTTGTTGATGAACTGTATGAGTGCCGACCTGGAATAGTTTTAAGTTTTTGTGTGTGGAAATTGACCCGGAATACTTTGAATTCTGAAGGAGTCCTTTGACTATAGCAATATTATTTATAGTAATGTCTTAATCGAAATTTGAATGATTGATAACCAACAAAAAAAAAATACAACTCAACAGAAATAAATAATTGAGTGAACAGACATTAAAGAACTATGCAGACAATATAAGAATGGCATAAAAACAAAGAACAGAGTTTCTACGGTAAGTAAGGTGTATTAAATGATTATGTACCAACATCAGTGAAGCTATAAAAGTTATTTAAAATGATTGAGCATGCTTGTTTTGGTTAACTCTTTAATCAACCAAAATCAAATCACACTAGTCTTCCTTCTTCTTTTTTATTCGCTACAAGGTAGGTTCATGACCCGTTCATCCACCGCCCCAAACGACTTGAATGAATCTTGATGTGTGTTTCCAGCCTCATAATTACTCCCTTAATTATGATTCAATTAATATAATGCTACCTACCAGTACCACAACTACCAAAGGACATGATATAAATAAATATAATATAATAAATATTGGCATTGGAAATGAATTTCTTAAATTAAAGGAGGCATATATCCCTGTTATAGAAGTCAGCCAAGCACTTGATCAAATCCTGTGCCTTGTTGGAGGGCCAGATTATAGAGATGAAATCCATGATCCTCGCTTTGTGTCTCCTCAATTTCCACGACGCCCAACCACCCGCTCCGGCCCAATGTATTATAGTAAAGCCACCCTCTGTCCCTTAGTATATCCTTCTCCGCCACACACACTAATACCCTCCTACAACCCAACCCTGCCAAGCTGGGCGCACCATCTACAAACGGGTTAACCCGTGGGTCATCGTTATCCGGCGTGGATGGGCACACGAAAGACCATGATCGATCCACGCTAGCCTTCGTATCCGGATTCGCAAGTGCCTCTGACCCGACGGGATCCGAACCCCAGAAAAACGGGTGTACCAAAGCAGCACCAAGAATGTCCATACCAAGCTCCATATCCGGCTGCCCCACCACCATTGCCAAATTATGAACTATGTTAGCACCAGCACTCTCTCCACCGAGGAAAACTCTTTCAAAATCAGCATGGTCATTCAACCAAGACTCAGGTCCACCATTTTGTCGATGAGAAGCAACCCATTGTAGCGCAGCTCAAGAATCCTCGTATGCAGTTGGTATTGGGTGCTCTGGGGCTAACCTGTAGTTGACAGAAACCGCAACAACTTTGGCTTCGCCAACAACAGCCTTAACATAATTGTGATAGTTGGATGTGAATGGCGACGAGACGCAGAAAGCGCCGCCATGGAAGTAGACTAAGAGAGGGAGCTTCTGGGTAGGGTGGGTGAGTTTTGGGAGGAAGAGACGGGCGGTGATATTCAATTCAGGGACAATTGTTACGTCCTTGCATGAAACGCCATCGTTTTGAGGATCAATGGAGGCTGGGACAACGTCGGTGCCTATGAACCTCTCCACACGGCCGTCTTTGAAGACTCGGAGGACTTGGGGCCAATCATAAACTACATCTGGCTCTGAGTTGCTTGAGCTTGAAGATGAATCCATGGGACTTAATTGGGATGAACAAGAATACAGAAAGAGGCATCGTGCAATTGCAGGTCTTGTTAGAAATTTGAATTTTGACCAGTCCATGGCCAAGTTTTACCCATCTTCCTATGACATTTTTTTTTGTTTTTGCTCGAAGTCCTACTTCTACACTTGGTCCTCATGGCATCACACTTCGGTTTCCTACACTTGGGCCTAGATTTTGCAGTTCAACCCAAATTAACCCAACTAACCAGAGGCCAAGAGTACAAAAAAGCCCAAAAACAAAAAAAAAGTAAAAGAAATAGCCCATATTCTTATGGCAAAGTCTACAATACCAATGCCAACAAATGGGTATCAGTGCAAAGGCTACTTAATCACCATTCAATCATCCACTTGGCTTAATGAATGGTTGTGATGGTTTGATGGGTAACTTGAGGATTTGGTCTTTCTAATAATAACATAGTGTCTTAATATTTTTATTAAATTATAGATTAACCCCCCTATGCCTCACCTCCGTCTCAAGTGCCTCAAATGCCCATCAATCGCTCACTGTTCTTGTGTCGTCGCCACCACCACCACCACGAAATCGAATGCTTCATCGTCGTCTCCGATGGTCTTTCAGTACCTACCTTGCGTTGACCTTAAATTTTCCTATTTTAGGGTGAACAGCAATGAACCCTCTGTCAAGAAACCCACCAACGGTGGTGAAAATGGAGACACTGTTGCTAGTTATGTTCCTGTTCAAAATGCCCCGAATTCGAGAGCGATTGATATAGAATCGGCCAAGGTGCTTGTTGCCGCTACTCGGATTGCGGCGGCATCGATGTGCAAATTCCAAGCAACTTTAAGCTCATCTCATAACCACTGGCCAATTCCAATTCCAATTCCACCCCTCCCGTACCAAGCTCCTTGAGCTCTGCGCTGTCTCTTTCACCAGAAACATCTCTTTCGTCGGTGACATTTTTCAACAAATCCAAAGGCTTTCAACCAATGACTAGAACGCCATCGTTCGAGGCATTGCCTAAAGCTCCGAGCCCACTGAGGTCATCTCATGGTACCGCACCATGTTACACAGGTCCCAGAAGGTGGATGCTTTAACATGCTCCTTTACCCTGAAGGCATGTGCACGTGCTTTGGCTTTTTCTGAAGCTGTGTAGATTCATTATCAAGTTGTACGTTTTGGGTTCAAAGCTGATGTTCTGTTGTATACCACTTTGTTTGATGTTCATGCCAAAACTGGTGATCTCGATGGTGCACAGAAGGTGTTCGATGAAATGGGTATTCGGGATATTGCTTCATGGAACGCAGGGGGAGAGAGAGAGAGAGAGAGAGAGGGGGGGGGGAGAAAGAGAGAAAGAAGAGTGTGGTGTATGTTTTTGATTAGTGGGGAACAAATGTAAATACATAAAAGTTTTTAGCCCAAAATATAATTAATTATTTATAGTTAATATTAAGTCATCAAATCTAAACCATACATGTGGCTTAATCTCAGTCATTTATTGCCCTTTGCACCAGTGCCCATTTTTACCAATGGATATTGTAGACTTGGCCCTTTCTTATATATTTGTTGCCTTATATTTTGCTCAGTAGTATTTGACGCTTACTTAAGTGCAGCGTGCGTGTTATTGCTCACTAGTCACTTGACATGTGTGAGTTGAATCAAATGTAATAGACTAACTTGCTTTCTCAATAATTGTGCAAGTGTCCTGGCAAGGGCCAATGACACATGGATTCTTTCTCCCCAATTTGTAATGTACATTGTATACAATTTCGAAAATTTTAGTTGGTCTTGAAAACAAAATTAACTCAGTTTTTTTTTTTTTCTCTTAATTTGATTTTTCTTTGTCGTTTCTTCAAATATTTACAGAAATGGCTTAATTCAGTGTATGACATTTGTTCAGATTATTAGCGGACACAGGATTTTGTTGTGCATTTGCAATTTACTTGAAATTTATTCATTTAGAAAGTCAACCCCCAACAACAACGGCTTTTTTATTTTAATATTGTACTTGGAAATATATTATAGTTTAAAATTTATTTATATAAATATTATAATTGTTAGAAACTTAAACAAAAAAAAAATTTAAGATGTAGAATCACTAGACACACTATTAATCACATGACATATCTTATCTAATGTGAACATACCACGTAATTAATAACATGTGGTGTAATTTCTACCAACCAAATTTTATTTAAAAAAAATAAAAAATTTATATAAATAAGTTAAAAAAATTATAGATATATAAATTTTTTAAAAAATTTATAATATTATATGTGTATGTCATAATTTT
Organism: Cercis canadensis; assembly: GCA_003255065.1. NCBI lineage: Eukaryota > Viridiplantae > Streptophyta > Magnoliopsida > Fabales > Fabaceae > Cercis > Cercis canadensis. The sequence continues at coordinate 55,763 of QAOA01008735.1, forward strand.
TATATTTTATTTAATATAAAATTAATTTATTTTATTTTTTAAAATAAATTTAAAAATAATTAATTTGTACAAATACACATTGAAATATGCATAAAAGGATCTTAGAATCTCTAAATTTTCTTTTGTGAAGTATAATATTTGGGTGAAACGTGAAAGTGACCCACGACAACCCGATTAAAGAAGTAAAATAGACTGGGCTGCTGGTCTCAATCGACACTATAGTGTGTTTTTCTGCAAATTGAAAACGGAGAAAATGGCGACTCTGAGATCACTATACCGATCAGTCTGCTCCAGATCTTATAGTTTCACCGCCTCCAACAACCGCTATCTCCGCGTCGTCCTTCTTAGCCAGCGCTGCCATTTCGCTGTTCGTAGCCTTTTTAACCTACCATCCTCTTATGTCTCTGCTTCTCCTAATCGGCATCCTTCAGGTACTCTCTCTGTCTTTTAACCATTTTCTTTCTTTGTTAAATTGCTCCCAGATTAGATCTACGGTGCGATTTTTTTTTTAAGATAAAATTTTGTGCTCAAAATTAAATTTTGACACGCAACAAACACGCAAAACGGCATCAAATTTTCCCTAAAAATTGATTTGATTTCTATCATAAATTAAATTGGATTTTGGATTGGTTTGCGCTGTTTGAATATATATATCTGATTGGTCGTTCAATATAATGATGTCTGACTTATCTACGAATAAGAAATAAAGTTTAAATTACAATTATTTTGGTATAACAATATTCATCACTTCGCCATAGCAGGTTGTGGATTGATTCTCTTCGTTTTCATGACTTTACACTCGTTCACATTGTTAAATAACTCCGAAAGTGACCATACAAGTTTCTGGAAAAACACTTTTTAGACTATTATTAAAAAAGATACAATACAAGTGTGGTTTTTTATATAACACCAGAATGTTTTTAGTTTATGCAGTTTTACGTCTGAAGATAATTCAACTACGTAAAGCAATTTGTCAACGAAACATTTCTACAAATTAAACTAGTTGTTTCTTCATTCATTTGTTAAGTTTACGATCTAGCTTTATTTTCTGGCCATGCTGTAGAAAACATATTGTCATGTTATGTAATGGGCCATGAAAGAGAAAAATATTCATGTAGTATAATGCATGAGTGCATAAATTGCCATGTTCACTGTTAAGTTTTCAATTATGGTTGCAAGATCAAATATCCTGTAGACAATATGGGAGTAACTTAACAAAACTTTGTCGGTTATAATTTTGTAATGGTAATGGCCTTTGTGTTTGACATTGCTTAAAATTGGATTCAAAACTGACCATCGACATGCGTGACTTGACGTGCTTCACAATCTGGCAAGGCTCCAGCTTTTGTTTGATTATTTATTATTATTTAACTAGAGTAGTATGCTTGGAGATGGTTATCATACACTGAATTAGCTGTGTGTGAAAAAACTCTGCAGAATGCAGGACCCCTCTTTCAATAGGCGTAGGTAGTGTCCGATTTTATAGTGAAGATATAGCACACATGCCTGTCATAAACGACCCTGAGCTTCAAAATGCTTTCAAGGATTTGATGGCAGCTAGTTGGGATGAGCTAGGAGATTCTCTCATTAATGATGTGAAGGCAGCACTATCTAAAAATACTGATGACAAAACTGGAAAGGATGTAGTGGAAAATGTTTTTCGTGCAGCTGAAGCTTGTGAGGAGTTTGGTGGGATACTTGTGACCTTAAAAATGGAAATTGATGACAGCATTGGATTGAGTGGCGAGGTATTTTGATTTATATATTCTTGTAGAAGTACAAATTATTGCATTTGCTTCTCATTTACCCATCACATTTGTCTGATCATTAAAATATTTCTGTAGGATGTAAAGCCTGCGCCTGATTATATAAAGAATGCACTCGGTACTATTTTTGATCGTTACACCACCTATTTGAATTCCTTTGGACCAGACGAGAGCTACCTGCGGAAGAAGTTAGAGACAGAGTTGGGAACAAAGATGATACATTTGAAAATGAGATGCGGTGGCCTCAATTCTGAGTGGGGAAAGGTATTGTATATTTTTATTCATTTAACTTTCAGTTACCAGTTGCGTATCTAGTTGGATTCAAATTTGGTGTGTACCTGCAACGCCAATCATTTTCTTTTTGTCTTGAAAATGTATGAATCCTTCTATCTGTACACCATTTAGGAGCACATTACTAAGAGGATTACACATCTAAACTAAACTAAGAGGACTATACTAAAACTTTAATTTGACATCTCATATAATGCACACTGGGACACATCAGTGTGCAATTATCACTATTCAAAATGTATAGCCAAATGCGTACCTGCAACATCAATCATTATATGGAGCAGTTAATGGACTATCATTGTAACTCTTTCATTCCCACTTCCTGGTATTTCCTTGATTTACCTCCTAGTACATTTTCTGACAGCTGTCTGTTCTGTGTATATATTAATAATTGCATGACCAGTTTCCAATTTCTGTGTAACACTGGGGTTTTCGTTGCAGGTTACGGTTCTTGGAACTTCTGGGCTTGCCGGTTCATATATTGAGCAAAGGGCATAGACAGTCTGATGTGTTTCCTCCTGAAATTTTTGTTGTCAAATGTTTGATGGCATGTAAATAAGAGCGAAATAAGAGCTTTTCTCTGTTAACTGGAATTTATGAGACACCGAAGTAATATTTCCTGACAGACTCTGGCATCTGGGATAATCCTTTTACTTTGGCTTTTCTTATTTCAGTTTGTTTTGTTATAATCTTGCATAAGTTAACAAGGAATCTTTATATTTCTTCTTTTCAATGTGAATTGTTAAGTAAGGAAAGTTAGTCCTTGAGTGTTGAGCTGCTACTCCTTGTTAGTAATCTACATGCATCATCTGTAAGTACAGATATGTTTCAGATGACACATGTAAGCACTTACAGTATTTGTATTGAAATTCACCCTGTCTTTATGGATCAGAAAATGAGTATCTGAGACAAATTAAAAATCCTCCCGTTACAAAGGCGAAAAGGCACATGCGTTTTATATTTATTTATCGTTTCTCCACTTTGCCAGACGAAATCTGCTTCCGTAGGTTAGTTGTGAGATCTATTAAAGCCTTTCATATTGTCATTCTTGGATGTTCTTGTCTTTTTGTCTGTCAAGAAATTGAAGCTACAATGGTTTAATTCAAATAATGGATATTCCCCAACCCCTGTACCTAGACAAAAACTTGCTGATATTATTCCCTCAATTAAACCTTGTTGTTTAGAATAGACTATTATCGAAGTTTTATCAGGTCGGTAGAGTGAGAGTCAAGAGTTCTTATCTATCTCTATTTTTCATTCATTTTCTAAGTTGCTAGCCAGTTGAGATTTTTGCGGATAATTATATATAAGTAGCCAAGGAATGACTCTTAGCATGAACGGAACCCCACAATCATGTTGCAATGCATTTTAATGGGTGAAAACACGTTCCGGTTTCAAAATGATTCTTTAACCCTTGCAGTTGCAGAAGAGTAGAGACTCGAGCATAAACTTTCAATATGATTCTCTCTTTTTCTTATATATATTGAAGCTTAATCTATCTCTTATTCGTTAATCTCCAACTAGGTTGTCCCTAATACAACTTGTGAAAGAAGAGGAAACATAAAAATAGTAAAAGTAATAATAATTCAGGAATCTTTAGTAGTGAGTTGTTTTGTACGCCACAACCATGATTCAGAAGGCGACTTGGGCAGTGGTGGAAGTAAGACAGCTTTACGGCACAGGCCAAATGGCCATCCCTCGCAATGACTAAACTCTTGAATTACTGAGCGTCTCCAATAATCCGACAAGTCAAACTCATTCAAGCTCGAACTCCGGGAAAGGTTTGTCTTCACAGAATAAAATGCTTCACCACTCACAGCACTTGAACAGCAAGAGCAAGAGAAATAGTTATCAACAGACAAAAATTCTTCCTTTTCTTTTTCGCCATCTTGTTGATTAACGCTCTTCCTTTCTTGTGACGCCATCCGAGTGATATACAATTCTCTTGTTGCAGGAGAGTAAACCCAGGAAAAGCTATCTCTCAGGAGACTGGGTGTGCGCTTCTGTTTTTCCATGGCTCGGCTTCTGACTGCTGAAACAACCACCTGAGGAATCATTCAATTCATATTGGTTAGAAGTTTCAAAACAAATTGGTGAAGATTGAGTAGTGAGGTGAATTTACTTGCTGTTCCTCATCAAAATCGCTGATTGGGTAATCCTCCTCAAAGCTTGCAGTTGAAAGACGTCCTCCAAAAGTACGCCAATGGGCAAATATTTCCTTGATAGTTGCTGCAAGACATTTGAATCTCTTGGGATCGTTTGGTGGCTCCTCATGGTGGAAGACACCCATTGTCGAAATTTGCAGATGAAATGATCAGATAGTAGGAAATATATATCCAACTAAGACTTTTGTATATTTATTCGCACTCGTGTTGATGTTCAAATTGACCTGCTTTTTTTGATATTGGCCTTCCACCGTACTGAAAACACTAAGCTTACTGTCCTTGAAGGTAAAGACTAGTTAAAACTGCCTTGGACATTATAACAAACGAAAATAAAATTCAATTCGAGATTTAAATACTTGTTTGACTACCATAAATCCCTTTGATGACCCGGGGTAACTTGTATCAATTCTGTGTAAAGTAGTGGTGCTTATTCATAGATACACTTTAAGCTAAAGTCATGGTTAACAAGACGCACCACCGAACAAATACTGTTAGAAACTTAGAATGGTTATCCTCCCATTGACGTTATTTCGGGAAAAATAATCCAGAAAGGGACAAGAGCCTGAGGACGTCTCGACCAAATCCTTCATCACATCCTCTTGAAAATTACTCAGGGAATTGCGTTACCCAAAAAGACTTCGGGAAAAGACCGAAACTTTTCTCCAAACAATCACATTTATAGCACATACGCATTTGATAAGATATTCCAGGCGCCCATGTTTATGGGGACCAAAATCTCCACATGTTTGTTACATATTTATTCTTTTACGTTTCCCTTTTGCTCGTTCCTTCATGTTAACCCTCCTCTCTTAATCAACCGCAATTCAATTCAATTCATAGCAAAATTGTTAAAGGGCCTCAGTTTATATCTCAAGCTAAAAGGGTAGTTAACATAAAAATCGTTATGATACAAGACGGTGAGAAAGACTCATGGCGGCGGGTTCAAGCAAGAAATTACCTGATACAATACTACCCTCTCTAATAAATGAAAATCACCTACTTCGGAAGTCCTAAGAACAAATCAGACTTTTTTGCTTCATATTACAAAGTAAACTTGGGGTGTGAATATTATTCATTTTATCTATGTTTTTGTATAAAACGATTGTGAATTCCGTGATATTGATTTAAAAGAGTTATCTAATTCACTATTTATTATTTAAACAAGGTAGATTCAGAAAAACAGGTGCTTTCACTCTTTAGTTGCTGTGCTGCTGTTGGAAAGTGCAGCAACACTGGCCGCAGTAAGAGTAATTTGGGTAATCCTTTCCTATGCCTCTTCTTGAAATCCAGACCCCTCTGCTGTATTGAAGATCTGGATTGTAAATTGGAACAAATGTCCCTGACAATCTTAGAAATCTGCAGCAACCGTTGCTTGTTGGAGCCTATGAGGCTATGGCTGCTCTTGGTTGATTTTGGCATGAAATTCAGGACGGAATGCCCTTGAGTCAACCCATGCAAGTTGTAACAGTTAAGACTTTGAAATTAATTGAGATGAATCACCTTAAATTATCCAGATAGTCCTATTTAGGGTGAGGGTAAAGAGCATAAAGATAGAAGAATCTCAGAAAAAGTGTATAATGATCAGATGAGAAACAAACATCCGGCTCATTACATGTGTATAAAGAAAGCCAAAGTGATTCAATTAGCAAATTTTTGAAGTTGCTGAGACGTAAGGGAAATCAAAGACTGAAGCTTAGCAACGGCAGAAGTCTTATCAGGTGGGCATTTGGAGAGAGAAATGTTCAAGGAATGGAGAGCCTCATCAAGCTTGCCAGCAGCCAAGGCAGCACACCCTGCTTTATAAGCTTCGTCTGCCATGTGGGCATCGTATTGAGGCGTGAAACTTGCATCAGAGCTCTTTTTGGGTACAGAGGAAGAGTCAAGATTAGAAATTGCTGAGTCAAGGATAGCAGTGGCACGACCATACTCAAGATTAGAAATTGCTGAGTCGATCTCCGCCATCAGAGCTTCAGGTGTCGCCGCGATGATCTTGACACCGTCATACACACTCCAATGGGGTTTGCCTTCTCCAGAACCCATATCTCTATGCCTCTGCATTAATTGTGAATTTAATTGAAGTCACATATCAACCAAGGAAGGTGATATTGGAATTGAAAATTTGAGCTTGATTCCCAATCCAATAAAAGATTCCAAATTTTATTCCTGCGAATGGGGGATGTGAGCCCCAAAATTACCTTGTGCAAGATAGGCCGAGTTCGAACAAGAACTTGAAGCAACCCAGTGCTGGAGCTAATGCCAATGATTTCTTGAATCTTTATTGGATTTTGGGAGAAGGTAAAACAACCATACAGCATCCGCTTAATTCCGTAAATTCGAATTCACACTGGTAACGTGCTTCAATTTCTGGGTATCAACATACACATATGGTCCCTAAGACGCTCCACTGTTTATATTGACCACTCTCATCTAGAACTAGAATTTCCACACCCTCAAAAGAGAAAGAACGATGAACTCTACCAACTGGTCTCCGGCCTAACTCTCCCAATATTTTTTTCTCAATTCAGATCCTTTAAGTTTAAAAAGTTTTTAATTGTGTCATTCCCTCAAATTGCCAGCTCATCTAACGCACGTGACTTGCACATGTTTTGGGCTGCCCAACCATCCACGTGCCTTGCACGTGACTGACTTTCCCTCTCTTTTCTCTTGTCTGTGCTGCAATGCGTCGTTCCCAAAAGAGAGAAAAGTGAAACTTCTATGTTCTTCTCTGTTGTTTTCCTCTTCTATGTTCTTCTCTGCCGTTTTTATGAAACAGCGGAGAGGTGCTAAGGAACAAAACTAGAAAGAACTAAAATGGCCGTTATTTGTATTCCATTTATTTAAAGGAATCCTAGACAGGTGCTCGTCTTTTGCTTTCTCTTTACAGTAAACGAAATAAAACAATTACAGTGATAGGTGGACTGAATAGAAAGATAGACAGAGCATACTGCAATAACGAAATAGCAAGAATTTTTTTTTTTTTTCCGTTTTGCCTATGCCAGATTCGCTTTCCATATTCCTTTGAAATTCTATTCTTTCATTTTTATACAATGAAAACGCTTTTGTTTTTGTTTGATTCGAATGAAATTTTTTTATTTTCTTAAATTGAGGTGAGAGTGATGAATGCGATTCGATTACGGCATGTTATTATTCATCCAGACATCAATCTCAATATTCTGTCTCTGTTTCTACTGTGCCGAATTTTGTCAATGAATTCTTGGAATCTGGAAAATTCAGGCAACTTTTTCAGTTCGCAGTTGACGTTTGGTGATAATTAAGTTACCCAGAAAAGCTTTCTGGCCTTCGATTTACCTCTGAAGTGGTGCATCTAAAATGGACAGTTCACCTTGGCATTTGTAACTACAGTTTGTCACTGCCTCTGTTCCATTTCCTTGCATGCCTATGTTTTCGCATAATTTGTATCACAGAAGCACTAGTGTCTATGAAACCGATAACTTTCTGAAGAGTGCAGACAACTTCTTAAATCCCATGAACATGCTCTGTCTTAACCAACCGATTATGGCTTCTCCAGACATTTTTCACTGGTGAATTATCATTGCCTTCGCTGCAAACCTGAGAAAAATGTTCATTTCTTCTTTATTAACATGTTTAATGGGTGGTTGGGCATCATAATGGCAGCACAAACTCCAGCAAAATCCTATCCCTGATACTCCAGTTCAGAGAAGGACATAGAAGTTTCACTTGTCATTGTCAACGACGCACAGCAGCACAGACAAGAGAAAAGAGAGGGAAAATCAATCACGTGCCTTGCATGCGGATGGTTGGGCAGCACAAAGCATGTGCAAGTCATGTGTGTTAGATGAGCTGGCAATTTGTGTACTACCTTAGTATCATGTCAAATTCATCTCTTGCCACATAGACACATCATTACTCAACTGACGGAGCTATAATTGTAGTTAATAGCAAAGACTCAATCAAAAAAATTTCAAACTAAAAAGACTTGATCAAACAAAAAAAAAAAAATTACAAAAACTTAGTTTAAAATTCAGTCAAATTAGAGGGATCTACAATATATTAAACTTTTAAATACAAATAATACTTCACTTTTAACCATTTCCTTTTGTATGATAATGATAACAGTAATTGTAATAATAACTTCAGTTTATTTTAATTAATAAAAAACTAAAATTTGCTTCAATACTTCAATTGTAATTTAGTGTGATGATGAGAAGGGGGTATTTGAAGTGGCCATTGCTTTTCTTTATTCTCCTAGTTATAAATAAACCAAACCAACAAATATGGCATAAGTTGTTTTTTTTGGACTTACAGTTACAGTGGTTATAGGGTAACAACGGAATAAAATACCCTTTCGCCAAAACAACGCTAATGTTATTCTCATCGCTGCACTTGCTTGGAAGTTGGCATTGTACTTAATTTAGTAGCTTGTCACAAAGTAAAACATCATTGTTTTAATCATCAAATTTTAAAGTTTTAGCAAGGGATTTTAGGGGCAAAAACCTAACCAAATTCTTCTTGATGGTACTACAATCTTGAAAAGTGGAAAACCTTGAGGATGTGGAAAGAATGGAATATAGAACGGACAGAAATGAAGATGATTTGCCGTCAGCCGGGGACAGGATAACTATAATCAACATCACGATCAGGTAGTACATTATGATTTATGAGTTGGATTCCACATCCCACAAATACAATGAATTGTGTTATCAGATAACTCACAACAACATCTTGTTCATCTGTTAACTTGCCTCAGTGTTAGACCAGCCTTGGGGGAAAATCCTTGCCACTGAGACATGTGACTGTCAGAAACTGCAATTTTTTTAACCAAAACTAAGTCCTAACTAAATAACCATTGATTCATGAAAATCTCTTTCCCCCACAAAAAGTAAAAAGTGAGTAAAAAGAAACAAAAAGAATATGCTCCTTCCCATTTCATTTCTTTTACTCAAAAAATATATGTTGAAGAACAGTAGTATATCCGCAGGCAACCATGACAAAGGTCTCGCCAGAGCTAGCTTTGTGTGTGCTTTAGTCTTCAAGGTGGCTCTGGTTGATCATAAACCTTCAGTATTGGTCATTCGGCTCATGCACTGACAACTCCAGAGACCCATGGAACAATCAATGGTGCAGACGGGTGTGCATTTCGATATGATTCAGTATACCTGTCCTTAAAATTTAGTCGGGGCTTTTCTGCCTGGATTCAGATGATCAGGAAGAGTATATTAGCCAGTGGAAAAAGAGAGGATAATAAAAAGGAATATCATTAGACCAGAGGATATATCTAAGTGAAGGTTCAAATATATTTTCTCAGACAGAATTAAAACAACCTAGGCAATTTTGCAAAAACTTAGGGGAGCGGCAAACTAATGAATCATGGGGAAGAACTTACAGATTTCAGCCAGCATTCCTGGTGTTTGTGTTCATAGATATCTGGCGAATGACAACCAAACTCAGAAGGGCAATAAACCCAAATATTGCATTTCTTTTCACCTTCCTTGGCATTTCTAGCATGGTCCAAGCAAGCCTGACAGCAATCAGCAGCACTATCTTTGTGGTGGGTAAGACCCCATCTAACGGCAGCACCATCATAATCTGTGTGAAGTTCAGCATGGCACTCAGATGGGACGGGCCTGCCAGGAAGAACTTCCTCCTCTAGAGAGGATTGCACTTGGTAAATACAAGGAACAACTTTCCGCATGGCAAAATATAACATTTCCAGATTCTAGGACACAAATCTAGGTATATGTATGCATCTTTCCAGATTCAAGCAAACCAATCTGGTACTGATTCTTTCTACAAAACAGAAATTACTGCTGGGATTTCCTGAGTAGGGTTTTGGGTAGGGTAATGGAGGAGAGACTACAAAAAGGAAGAAGAAATGAAAAAATAGAGTGGAAAAACTGATACTACCTAACTCCAGTTCGCCCTCACGTTTGTCATCATGTTCCTCATTTAAAACTTCAACAGGTATCCAAAGGCCAATTTCTTCTGAAAGCACAGCCCAATCAGACTCTAAAGCTCTTACTAGCATCCCTAGGAAGTAGAAATTAACATTAGACAGAAGGTGTAAAAGCTTTGCAAAAAGTATTACTAATGTGCACAGAGACAGGCATCTAGGATTTTGAAGTGTCACACAATCAACTCAACTATCACAGACACAACCTAAAATCAATGTTCATACCTGCCTCTTCATGAGGGATGGTAGAGTTGGAAGTCTTATCTGTAAGAGCCGACTTAGCTTCTTTCAGCTTTTCTTTGCGCCAGCTTTCAACTGCTTCTGTATTATTGAAAAAGTAATATCACCAAAAAGAGCAAGGAGTCACAGTTAAAAATATGTTAGAAAGTTATAATTTATATAACATCACTATTTAGCATCTAAACCAAAATAGTTGACAAGTAATTTGCAAAACAAGAGGGATTAGATTCCCAGTTCTCCAGAAGAAGCCAAACCTTTTGTTAAACAAGAAACGATACTTTGGCCATGTCAAAGGAATGGTTGACCATACACTCTTGGAATGACAAGTTATTAATCTTTGCTGACTGGACAAAATTTAAAAAAGAAAAAGTAAAATAGGTTTCACTTCCGAAATGGTGGGTACATCAGTAAGCACCTTAGCCAGTATAGCTCTAGATGCTTACAACGGAATTAAATAGAGAACCTCAGATCCCACATTCAGGGGTGAGCTGGCATAATCAGATATGAAAAGGACAAAACTTAGGTAAAGTTCCATAGGTGCTGGTGGTGCTATTCCCTTATTAAAATATTGCATGTGTATTATTTTTTATACATCATCTCTTCATTATTCCTCAAAATTTCATCTTCACCGATGCCCAATTTCTCTCTTCCCCAACAACCTCCAATGGTGTCCCTCCCTCTCTCTGCAACAATCCCTCACTCCCACTCTCCAGCCATAGAACATTTTCTTTTTTCTCTCTCTTCAGCATTAGAATCGGCCAACCTTTGAAGCTTGCCATTCTCCACCATTGAAGCCAGATCCTAGAGGTTTTTCCCATTTGCAGCAATTGAGATTTTCTCTTTTTTCTCCCTCATTAGTATTAGAATCGGCCAACCTTTCAGGCTTGCCGTTCTCCACCATTGAAGCCAGATCCTAGAGGTTTCTCCCATTTGCAGCAATTGGGATTTTCTCTCATACTCTCTCAGGCTTTTATCAAAAGGCAAATATCAAATAATCCTTCAAAACAATTTTAAATTCGGTGCTCCCACCATTTTCTCCACCAAAGGTACAGGCTCAAGCACCATAACTATGGTTGGAGAGTGGGAGTGAGGGATTATTGCAGAGGGAGAGAGAAATTGGGCACAGGTGAAGATAAAATTTTGAGGAATAATGAAGAGACGATGTGTAAAAAATAATACACATGTAATGTTTTAATAGGGAAACAACACCACCAGCACCTATGGAACTTTACTTAAGTGTTGTCCATATGAAAAAGGTTAGAGGGGATAGTCAACCAGTTTCAGAAGGAACCTTCCTCTACTTTCTCAACAAGGAAAGGACCAAACTAAATATTATATGCTGGTTCCCCCTTTTGCCCTTTAACACCATACCACACCCTTCTTGGCCTCTCCTATCTCCATGTGATTATTATCTGCAAGTTTCACTTTTTGTTTCATTGGAATTTTAATGTTAATAGTTTTATTTATTTTAAAATACAATTAAATCATGTGATATAACTTGACACTAGACTTTTCCCGAAAATACATATACACAAAATTGTTGAATAATTTAAGTGGCCAACCATTGATCTAAACTCTAAAGTGCCCATAATAAATGATAAATTAATTTGAGGCATACAATCATAATTACACTACATTGAACAATGTTGTCCTTCCATAAATCAATTCATATAATGAGCATTTCAGACAGTAAACTTGTGTAAGATCTCACTCAAGACATACACATCTTATTAAACAGAACAACCGGCGGCAATTGTAAGTTATTAGTCTGAGTTACATGTTCAAACTTGATAAGCTAAAATGAAACTTAACATTGTCAATTACTCATACAGCTAGTTTATCCTTCAAGGACAAAATTTACAAGAGAACCAGCTGGCAAGAAACAGATATAATCAGTGTTTTTTTTTTTTTTGTTTGGGGGGAGGGGGTAAGTGTGCTATGTAGAGCAGTCAAATAGTCCAAGTGTGAATGATCTTTGTAAAGTGTGCAATTCTCTAACATCAAAGAGTCATAGCATTAAATCTAGCACCAGTCCAGAATTACAAAGTGTACCAATTTAAGAAAGGGCATATTTTACATGTACCTCTTAACAATAGTCTTATTAGCCATGTACATGTTTTTTCTTTCTCAGATAACTACTGTAGGACTAAATTTGTGAGACTTTGCAAACTAAATTGGTGAGCATACATGTGCAAGAGGTAAACAAAGCATGGTTGACTAAAACTCTGTTTTGAGTTTGGATACAATAAATCATGTACATACAACAATTTTGTGAAATCCATATAAATGTGAACTATTATCACTGAGAAACTCTATTCGAAGCACATAAACTAAGATCTGTACAGGCTAAATGATTTTTCTTTTAAAGAAGAGAAAGGTAAAGAAAGAAGTTTAGTCAATCTGTAGGTTAAATGGCCAAAGTCACCAAGCCCTTTCTTCTAGCCCATTTACCAATCTTTCAAAGTCCAGCTCAAGATTTCCAGCTTGCACTGTTTACTTCCTCTTACAAACCAGTGTATTCTCAGAGCAACATTCAATTACTTTACCTCCATCTCCCCCTCTCTTTCCTCAGAAATCAAGTTCCTTGTTTTATTTGCCACAAAATGACTAACTTGAGACTTCTAAGATTTCCCTCAAGAATCTAAACCCTGCAAAATGTTCACAAGGCATTTCCAAACTACTATATCTGCTCTTGAAACACGATTCTCCACTCATCAAGGATTAACATGATAGCCAATTATCACTTACTCCAAAGAAGGGAACTTGTCCTTATACTTGTGATCCTTCTTTCCTCTCCTTAATCAAATTCCTTCTTTTATCCAAAACAATAAAAGGAGGTACTGTTGTGGCAGCAAGGTGGCGCAATGTTAGTTGTACAAATTTCAGTAATGATGTCATTGAAAGTTAAAATTGCAATTATTACTGAAAAAGTAATCATCGTCATGCAAAAGTGGTGATAATGATGGTGGTATAGCAGAATGGATGCGGAACAAATTGAGGCATTAATAGCAAAGTTATGGTGATGAAATTTGGTTAATTAGGCTAAGCCTGGAGGAAGCAACCGCAAAATCTTTTAATGCTCTAGAGGCAACTCTGGCTATGAAATTCCAAATGGTTGCTGGGATTGCAGGAACAGTTGAGAAGCTATAGCTACAGCCAATCCCAAATTCAAAGCCTCAACACCATAAATAAGATCAATGGAAATCATATATTCATTTAGCTGTACTTATCATTAAGATCTTAATGCAAAGTTGAAATTTATTGAACCAGATATAAAGTGACACTCTTGCCCAAGCAGGGACTTACCCGAGTGCTCTTATGTCCCCCAAAACATGAAAAAGTTTTCAGGAACCGAGTCCAAATTACATCATTGACTTCTCCCTCACAAAACTACAATACAAGGAGAATATGGATGCCAAGTATATGCTACTTATCTTACTTCAATATGTAACTGTAAAAATTAGTCATGAGTCAGGACAGTGGACCTGTCACCCTTCAATATTACAAAGTAAAGCAACAGAACATATTCATCCAACGTTATGATATCATAAACCTAAGTATAAGCATAATACCAACATTTGGAATCTAGCATATTATTTTAAAATTGTAGAAACTTCACTTAATAGACATGGATAAAAGAAATTTTAACCACATCACACAATAAAGTATGGTAATTATGGTTAGCAGCCATGGTACACCTAAATCTAACAACATTCAGATTTATTTTGCAGATGCCCAGTCAAAACACTCTGGCCTTCCTACTTGGAAATTTCCTTGTGTAATTCATAACACTTGCAAAACAATCAATATAGACCCGTGCACTCTCCCACCTACTACAACTTATATTGATCAGGAAAAGATGATAGATCTAATATCCATTTTGTTGCTCCAAGTTTTAATGTAAATTATTCATACACAACATGCTTCTCTATGCTCACTGAAAAAGAAATGATAAATTCGCATCAGTACAATTTAGAAGTATGCACTAACCTCGCTCCTTAGAAATGTCACGGGCAATGTCTGTACCGTTAGAATTCAAACTCCTTAGTCTCTGCAATATCTCATCAGTAATTTTCTGTTTTAAATGCTGAGGAAACTGAACCACCGCCATCTCTCTTGAAAACTCGCCTTCAAGTTTCTTCACCTTTTGGAACAGGGGTTTCAAAATATTAACTTCAGGATAACTATTGAGTAAGCGATTGCTCGAGCCAAGCATAAACGGTTCTTACCCATTTAACCAACTTCGCCGGTTTATATGTCTTACGGATTAGAATTGATTCTTCCATTTTCTGAATCTGATCTGGGGTATATATGACAACTGAGAAGACAATAGAAACAAAACTAAATTAAGTGGGGGAATGTGGAATTTTCCGGTACCAAATAAGTACAGCACACTGAAAATAGTCGAAGCAAGATTGGGTGTTCGTTAGGATCCCCAAATAACCAAGAAATTACTCTAAGGACAAGAGATTAAATTAAATAAAATTTACCACAAACAACAAGCAGAAACTCTGTTTCCTTTATTCTATTAGTATTAGGAAGAGGAGAAAGAGGACAAGAGAACACACAGATACTCACAAACAAAGACTTCCTATAAAATCCCATTCGCAGATTGATACTTACTGTTTCGTGAAACGTTACCAGAGTAGATATAAAGAGAAGCATAAAGAGAGCGAAGAAAATAGAGAGCAACGGCAATGTTCAAAAAGCAAATGATGAGAGTGGTTTTCTTGTAGGAACAAACCCACTTCCCTCTTCCTTGAAGCCCCCACTCTGCTCTCGCCATATCCCTCTCGCGCTCCCTTCTTCTTCTTTATCCTCATCCCACCATTGCCCACTGTCTCTTTCTCTCTCTCTCGTTCTGTGAAAAAGGCCGCGATTTTAAAAATAATTTAATCTGATATTGCCCTTGCCTACAATAGATCGATGAATCGCAGCTAGCTCAAAATTGGCTTCCTCCCAGCACCACGCGAGTTTACTTCAAATTGCAATGATCTTTTGCTATCCAACAAATCAGGGATCAGCAGAGTGTTTTTTCTTGCTCTATTTGGTGTTCAATTTGATACTAATTGAATTGGTGCTAAACTAATTTTACAAGCAGTTTTGACATCGGAACCTGGTCGGGTGCTAACATGCGCTTTTTTGTCTGAGCTGGTGGTGGTGGGATGATGGATCACCTAATCATTTCGGTGGTTCCCTGATTATTAATCGGAGTATGCTAAAATGCGCATGTAATTAACGCCTGTTTGCTGACTGTTCGCTAACGTGTGCCAATATTTATAAAACGAATATGTCGCGTAAATTTATACTATATGCAAGCCTATCTGCCTTTTTCCACCTCTCTTTTTTAATTTTCCATCATCAATTGAAAAAAAGAACACTCCAAATAAAAATAAATTCAATCATCCCAGAGCGGGGAACTTAGAACCTTAATTTTCTAAAAGATTTTTAAATTAATTGTGGTGTGTGTTTATGTTATTTTTTTTCATATTTTTATTAAATAAAAAACTTATAGTGTTCAATAATAGTCTTTGTNTGTGTGTTTATGTTATTTTTTTCATATTTTTATTAAATAAAAAACTTATAGTGTTCAATAATAGTCTTTGTGTCACCTAGTTATAGGTCAATTATTTTATGTGTATTTATGTTATATATTCATATTATATTTTTCAAATAGATCATATATACACTGTTATACATGTGACTATTAATCTCCCATTATAGATCCATGTTACATCCTCCAATAAATCTTTTGGAGTTTATGATATTCATTTGGTAATTACAATTAACGTGTTAATTTATTTTCCTAAGAGTTTTTTTTTTTCAGATGTATGTGTTGCTAAAACTATAAAACTAAATGCATATGAAATGTGGATCATAATTTTTTTTTTAAAATATGAGAAACATTTATGATATTAAATCATATAAAAATATGTTTAATTCCATAAATAAGTAGATGTGTTTAATATGAGGAGAGGCCTTGACTCAGTAGAGCTATATTCAATCTTAAAGGTTGTTCCTCGTCCACATTTCTTAGGTTAAATCTTTTCCAGCAAAATGGCAGCATAGACCACGTAACTCAAACAACAACAACAACAACCACAAAAAAGTGAAGGGAACAAAAGATAAGTAATATATTATTTATTTCTAAATATTTGTTTAAATGTATACTTAATATTTAGTTTTAATCATATCATTAATTTTTAAATTATAATTAATTCAGCTAGATGTTCTACTAATTTTCAATTAAGTCCCTAATTTTTTCCTAGTTTTTAACTGGATCTAAATTTAGACAAAATATTATGGCATATCATTAGTGATCTTGTAAGTCTGCTTAAGTTTGGATTAAATTAAAACATTATAAATTTCAAGAACTCGAAAAATAATGCAAATTATAGTGAACAAACACAATAGTTAGCTAAAATGCATATAATACGTGTGTTATATTCATACATTTATAAATTTGAATAAAACTCCCATTTGACATATTCAAGTTAAAAAAGCAGTAAAATATAGTTTAAAATATTTTGTATTATTTTAAAGAATAAAAAACTCTGTATGCATTGGTTTAATGAACTTTTTTCCTTTATATTTTTTTTACCTAATATACAGATAGACTTTTATTTTATTTTCTTTACACTTATAGTTAATGTGAATATAACTTTGACTTTAATTATATTTTTGTTATATTATTATCATAATATTTTTTATACTCAAAATTAATAATTTTTATGAGTATTAAGTATTTTAAGATATAATTCATATGTAACAATAAGTTCAATATTAAGTATTTTAACTTATAAAAAAAATTAATATTTTTATTAAATAAATATTGTTTTTTATTTTTGTTAATAAAATATATTATAATACTCATAATAATATATTAAAAATTACTATATAAAACTCATATTTTATATAACAAATTTTTTATTATAAAATGTAATATACTTGTATATATATATTATAAACCATATATTTAACTGTTTATTTAATAAAAAATGTATATTATAACAATATTTAGCCTTTTATGTTATTTATTTATTTTGCGTCTTTTCAATTTGGAGTTCATTATGGGTTGTTCGGAACCGACCCGATCACTTCAAGCCCGCTGATCCAACGTCCGAATGAGATATCGCGGGAAAATCCTCGAAGACTCTAGGGTACACTTTAGACTCACATTACATGAGATTGCTCCCCTCTTCTTATTCTGTTTTCACTGTGATCTAAGATTGCGCATAGCTCCTTTTGTTTCCTCGTTAATTTGAGTGCCTAACCATGGACATCAATGGCGAGGAGGAAGAGGACGAGTTCGGATTCTCAAGAAACTATTTTCTGGCGAAGGAATTGGGATCCTCGGGAAAGAAATCTACTCATAAACTTTCCGACATTGACGTTGTTGATGAGCAGGTATCTACGTTTATCCCTAAGGCTCATCCCTCTTGATTCTCTACAACGTTGTTTCTACTAAATCCCAGGGTTTCCAGGAATTGAGGGCAGTGGCATCCAATTTTGAGCCCAAGCACGAGAATGAAATTGCCGTTTTAATGGATAACTACAGAAATATGTACCCTCAATGGGTTTTCGCGCTAAGGTATGGCTTCCTCTTTGTTGCTTTTATGTTGTAGAAATCTTTCTAGTTAGCTGCTACTTAATATTTAGTTGTTTGTTGTGTGTTCCCTACGTGAAGAAATTGGAGAGAAACAAAAAATTAAAAATTTATTTGCTTACGGAAAAAAAAAACTCCAATAGGATTATACAAGTGTAATTTAATAACGAGGTAGTTTTCAATTCCAAGCACAAGCGGCAAGAGTCCCATTTTCTATGTCAAGTTTCTCGCTTCTTCACTTGTTTGAATGTTTCTTATATTACTTTCACTGAACATAGTTCTAGCTGTTCAGATTTTTGAGTTAATCCATGGTGTCCCCTCCCCCCCCCCCACCCCTCTCCTTCCCCTTCCTCTCTCTTCTCCTCCTCCCCCACCCCCCCAAAAGAAAAAAACCTTTTCTTCCATTTTTATTATTCTAGCCATTTTTCTGCCGCTGATAATGAAAATGTTGATAGGATTTCAATAAAATTGATATATTAGAAATTAATGTGTATACTTGGTAAAAGCTTGTTTTTACTTAGGATAAGCATTATGGGACGTGGGAGGCTGACTTTAGATAACATGTTAATAGCTCCACCTTGAGAATTATTGCTTAACTTGCACCTTATCATAGATAACAGTGGCTTTCTTGTGTTATTGAGCCAGGTGTGATTCTGCCCTTTTAATGTATGGCTTTGGATCTAAGAAGGCTATGATTGAAGATTTTGCTTCAACAGCATTGACTGAATACTCTGTGCTTGTTATCAATGGATATCTTCAGGCGATTAACTTAAAACAGGTATTTTATATTGCATATTTCATTTCAAATGTAATATTGATTTTCTCACCATTCTTAATTTCGTATGTGTATCCTACTTGGGTTTCTTTTTTTGGAAAAAAAAAAAAACAATGAGGGAGACAAGTAGATAAGTTTGTCAATAAGAGGCTGTGAGGGCAGTCTGATAAATTATCCTCCTTGTGATGAATTGCAACTGCAAATATTTTTTATGAATATAGGTTGTGATTGCTATAGCTGAAATTCTATGGGATCAAGTGAAAACTAAGCTAAGGACGCTCTCTCGTGATTTGCCTAAGAGCCATCAGCCATTCAGTTCTCAATCCATGGAAGACCTTCTTGCATT
This sequence comes from Cercis canadensis, assembly GCA_003255065.1. Lineage (NCBI taxonomy): Eukaryota > Viridiplantae > Streptophyta > Magnoliopsida > Fabales > Fabaceae > Cercis > Cercis canadensis. Next base: position 74,884 of record QAOA01008735.1, read on the forward strand.
TCTAGATGAAGTAGAAGCAGAGGAGGAAGATTGTTTTGTGTGTGTTGTCATTCACAATATTGATGGGCCTGGGTTGAGGGACTCTGAAACCCAGCAATATCTGGCGCGACTGGCTGCTTGTACCCATATTCGTATTATTGCTTCTATTGACCATGTCAATGCACCTCTTCGTAAGTATAAATGTTATCCTATATAATTCTGTAGAGAATGGATTAGTCATATTAAGGATGTTGATCCTCATCCATGTTGCTGTTCCAGTGCTTAACTTTAGAGCTGCCGTAAACTATAGCTGTAATAATTTGAACTTTTACCTATTTTTACTATCTAAATGTTTTATTTTGAGGACTAAAAGAAAACCAAATCTTTTCTTGCGGCTTAAAGAGTGTTGCTATATTTGGTATGTTTACTTTCACTCTAAAGTTCTTTTCAGGAAAGAATGATAATACTATCTGTTTCTGTTGCCTAAGAGTTTCATCTTGGTTCTTATGGTAGTTTGGGACAAGAAGATGGTTCACACACAGTTCAAATGGTGCTGGTATCATGTTCCTACCTTTGCCCCGTATAAGGCTGAAGGCATGTTTTATCCTTTGATTCTTGCACATGGCAGTGCCACCCAAAGTGTCAAAACAGCGACAATAGTATTGCAGAGTTTGACACCCAATGCGCAGAGTGTATTTAAAGTTCTTGCAGAACATCAGCTCTCTCATCCTGACGAAGAAGGCGAGTTCCTATTATTTTCCTTGTATATGTCCATTCTGCACCTAATAGCTTATGCACATTTTATTAAATGTTTACAATGATCTTTCAGGAATGCCGATCAATGATCTTTACTCAGTCTGTCGAGAACACTTCCTTGTAAGTAGTCAGGTTACACTGAATTCTCATTTGACTGAGTTTAAAGATCATGAGTTGGTCAAGATCAGAAGGCACTCTGATGGCCAAGATTGCTTGTACATTCCTCTGGCAGCTGAAGCACTTCAAAAGCTGTTGCTTGAGATCAGTCAGTAGTGTGGATTATGAATCAAATGAAATTTAATGGTGGATTACTGGTTTGTGTATACAGCGCATTATAGACTCGGAGTATAAAATGTGACTGCAGGTAGAACTAACCTTGTTTCTGATTGGCCAAAAGATCTTCCAAAGTGGATAGGTGAAGTAAGTTGCAAGTGCAGCTCTTACTTGTATTTTCATGTTTGGCAACAGTTCTCAACCCGATGGATTTTCATACGATGAAAAACATCTTTATGATATAGAATTGATGTTAATGGTGAGGAAGAAATGTATACTAATATCGCTGGACTAGATTGGGCACACATCCTCATGACGTGTGGTTGTTATCCACATCATCACATGGTAGTTGAGTTAAATCAGCAGTCAGGGTTCTCTTCTCCCTCCCTTGTGTACTTCATTCTTTGGTACTGTTACGTTTTTCGATATATGATATAGCTGTTTTTTCTGTTTTTTAGCATGAAATTAACAATGTTAATTTTGAGTCAAGTTAATTTAAAATTCGAGTTTGGTCCATATGATATAAAACTGTGTTAGGGTCTCAATTTTGAGACCTATTTAAAAATTTGGTTTTGTTTTTTGGCCCAGCCCGATTCTATTTTTTTTTCCATTTATTATTATTTTTATTTTTAACTAATTTTGATTTATTTTATTTTTAAAAAAATAAAAACTAATAACCGAGCTGGTCTATTTATATATAAAGTCAGGTTCATACCTTAAAAATTAGATTCGATTAAAAATTGAGCTTTTGACCCGGCCGATATAACACTGCCACATAAAATGAAGAAAGTGCTCGACTTATGAATCTGTTTTCGTTATCCTCTAAGTATAAATTCGATCTTTTTCTTTGGTATATAAAAGGAACTTGATCTTTGAATTTTCAACATGCCCAAAAATAGAAACTTTTCGGTGTTCAAGTTTGTTCAATTTGTTGGCGTCACAATCAAGTATTCAAAGGATCGTTTTTATCGGTTCTGATTAGGAAAACTCATGAATAGGGCAGCGTTTACATGTGCTATTGCTAACTGCTAATTACAGTTACATCCTAATTATGTTCACATTATCTCAAATAGTGCGACATTCAATATTGTCTCAAAAGCCTTCCTGGATATGCACCTCCAGCATCAGGGGTCTACAAGTACCACAGGTAATGATAATGAAGAAAGTGCTACGCATAGGAATAAAAAGACAAAGTTCTATTTGTCGCTTTACGTCAATTATTAAAAGCAAAACCAACCGTGTCACTGCCACCAATCGAATGGACCTAGCATGACGTAAGATAACGACAATTAGTATCCATCCTCGATCTCCATTTAGGTTACTCAACAAACAAAATCGTTGAAAAACATTTCCGTGTTTATCCTATGACCATTATATGGTTTTGACTTCTATGCCTCTCAACTTTTTTTTTCTTTGCTGTAAGTTTCTATGAATCTCACATGATTTTTGGACGCCGCAGCTAAACCCACACAGTAACAGGTAGAGGGGTATTCCTGTGATATAAGTTTGATCCCTTCGATATTTGGGTTACGATTAGGAAGGGTGAGCAAGAGCCCATACAGGACAAGATATAGCGTATAGTTGTGATTGACATCTGGCCAGTTGCAAAACTAGCTGAGCTCGCACGCTCCACAATTCGAGAGCATCCATTACCCACTCGGTTTTAGCAAACACCTTTCTTTGTCTTCCCCATATAAAAGCTGCGAACATATCAGTATAGATATCGTCAGTGACGGAAAGAAATATATATATATATCTCTGCCGGCAGCTCGATTGCCCCTTGTTATGCTCCGACAATATGAAGTTTCTTCATTTTTGATTGAATCCAATTCTCTGCAATTTTGTGATGTTGTCTTCCTAAATATCTGGAGAAGCCAAGTGCTTGGATTTCTGCTGTAGAGAAACCGGGTTATTTCGTGGAATTTGAGGTGTCGAGGAAAGAGTAAAATGTGGGGATTTGGGGGTCGGTTTTATTGGGGAAGAAAGTTAGCTTCTGAGAAGGTTGAAGGGATAGTTATGTTATTTGCATGGATGTCAAGCGAGGAGAGGCACCTAAAGAGATACGTGGAGCTCTACTCTTCTCTTGGATGGAATTCTCTTGTCTGCCATTCTCAATTTCTCAATATGTGAGTTCAAATTTGCAAAATTGGGTACCCCGATTTTCCCCTTTCTTTCTGGTTGCTTAACTTAACGATCATTTATCCACTTATATCTGGTGTGTTGGGTTTGACTTGGCCTGCATAATTTTTAGTTTATGTTCGTACTTCGCAACTCCATCTTCTGTATTTTTATGTTCTTTAGCTGCGGCTAACCAAATGCTAGTTTTGTATTCTGAAAGTACATATCATGAGCGATATATAATGGGTCTTCCTAATTATGCATCTTCATTGAAGTGATTAGATATTTGCTGGCAGCCCTACTATTGGGGATCTAGTGGGCTTGATGCTTAGGTATTGTTCCTAGTCATTGCTGATGCTACTCGCTTATATTCATTCCCCTACAGTAAATACAAAAGACCCATTCCAATTGAAACTTAAGGTTGCGATACTTAGAATCATGAAGTTTGCCAAACAAACATGAAACAACACAATGAACAGTAATCTCTCTGCTCATGTAAATGACAGGTGATTTCTTAAGCACCACAAATAAGCTTATTGAAGCGTAATCAGTAGGAATCTAAAATAGGAAAGAACAAGCATACAGCTAGATTGGTAAGCCCCAAGTAAATACAGATAACTGGGTCATGTCATTGATACAAGTATTTGATTAATCCTTAAGTTGCTACCTAAAAATGTCTTGCTAGCTAAATCTGTGAGCCCACAACGTAAGCCTACATGCACTTGATATTTCTGCTTTTAAGGGCCTTACTTGGATGAGAGGCCCCAAAATTTATGAACATGTAAGCCATTAAGAGATGATATCTTTTATAGGACCCATGTGCAGCATTCCCTAAAACAGCTAGACGTTATTGCTTACTAACTTGCATAGCCTTTGGATCTAGAGCAGCAAAAAGATCTTGGTTACACTTCGTACAAAACTTTAACTGTAACATCACTGCTCTATGTTTTTCATATTCTTGGCAGCTATTCATCGCAGCTTCTAATAACCACTTACCACTGCAGTTTGAAGATAAATTATTCTTAGACTTTCCCTATAATTTATGGTTTTCATTTAGAATTTCTTACCGGTAGTGGCAGAATTGAAAATTTTCTTAATATTTGTAATCATTGCCTTTCTAGTTTACTAGTTTACATAAGTGCATGTGGATGTAGTTAAGAAAGGTGACCAAGCCTGTCATAGTATATATACTGACAAGCCTGAAGATGCTTTTGCATTTTCTTTATCTTTTGAAGAGATGAGACTATCAATGATGTAACTCTTTGCATATATCATTGTGTACTGGACATTGATTATAATGATGGTATCTTTTGCAGGTTCTTCCCTGAGAAATCCAAAAGTCTTGCTGTTGATATTCTTAATGAACTTCTTGAGGTCAGTGTGGCTGTGGTTCTCCATTTTCTGGGTCAATAAATCTGAATTCAAGCCACCTATTAAGTCTCCTGATAACCTTTCTAATGAATTTTGAAGTGGTTTATGATCTTGTTGAGAATTGAGACACAGGAAGTCTGGATGTGATCAGAAGCATAATCGTGACATCTGTTTATGTTCTGTGTTTCATGTTGTCTAGTTTCTGATGTTTAGTTTGAAGTGAAGTGGAACTGCAAACTGATTATTTTCTCATCTACTGTCAAACTTGTACATTCTTTCTAAATCTTGGTCAAAAGTTGACACATTGGTAGAAGCTAATGAAATACTGCTTTTTACATTTCAATATGCAGGAGCTGAAAATTAAGCCTTGCCCCGTAGTGTTTGGATCTTTTTCAGGTGGTGCGAAAGCTTGTATGTTTGAGGTTCTTCAGGTATTATGTTCCATACTTTGGCCTTCCATCTCTCCCTCTGGAGCAATGCCAATGTTATTTTCATTTAATTATTCTATTTTTTTGGATAATCATGCCATAAAAAAAAAAATCTGACGATTCAGTTTTCCTTTGATCCAGATAATTGAGGGAAAGTGTGAAGCACATAATATGGTATGTATTCTTCCATTTACTGTTTAGGGGATAATTGAATAGCATAGATTGCATAAACAGTAAACTCAGTACCTTAAATTTTCTTTGGTCATGTGAATGTGTGAAGATGTGGTGTATGAGGTAGTGTTGAACGCTAAAATAGCTATTCTTTGTTTTGTAAGTGAATTGATCCTGTAGTGTTTTTTTTAATCAAGTATTTTGGTCAATTTCTTGTAACATGTATTTCTTTGTATTAGTGGTGACCTTTTGTCCTTGTAACTTTTCTGCTCACTGATAGTTTCTGTACTTTTGAACTATTTTCATTACACAGGACGACTACCACCTTGTTAGAGACTGTATTTCAGGCTATATTTATGATTCCAGTCCAGTTGATTTTACCAGTGATTTGGGTGTTCGATTTCTTTTACACCCTGCTGTTTTAAAAATGTCCCAACCACCAAGATTTGCTTCATGGCTGGCAACTGGCATTGCGTCAGGTCTTGATGTTTTCTTCCTCAGCAGATTTGAATCACAGCGTGCTGAGTATTGGCAAACTCTATACTCCTCCATTGTAAGCAGCCAAAAATAGACATCATTTAATCTGATAAAAAATCTTCACTTCTATCTTTCTCGGGTCTCTTTTGAAATATCTGCTAATTTAGTAATATTCTTTTGCAGAGAATGCAAGCCCCATATCTCATTTTATGTTCAGAAAATGATGATCTTGCTTCTTTTCAAGTTATTTCAAATTTTGTTCAACGACTAAAAGACCTTGGGGCCGATGTTAAACTGGTGAAATGGAGTGTCTCTCCTCATGTAGGTCAGTATCTAGACGTATTTTATCGTATAACATATATGGATGAGGCAATAGGATCCTACTTGACATACTGATGCCTGGTTGAATTATGAAGCTCCTGTTTTGGTTTTGTACAAAATATATTTTTATTAACTAATACTACCTCACCCCCCAATTTTAACCATGGGCAAATAGGCTACTAAAGAAAGAATGAAGGGAAGAAGGTAACCTTTAATGGCAATTTTGACCCTCAATATGATTATTCCTTGTGGGAATATCCTGGTGAACTTGCCAGTGTATGCCCTGCAGTAAAGCAGCTCTCTGGTTGCACTGCGCATCAGCCATGGAAACTCCCTTGACATAGGCCGAGCACCAAAGTGAAGCCATTAAAAAACCCTATCCTGCATCAACTGTAAAGTCAAGTTTTACTATACGAGAAAAACTGTGGGTACATGACTTTTGGAAAAGGCATTTTGGTTCTTTTTTAAGTCTTTTTCAGCAAAAATATATATATACAATTTACATCAAAATATTCTGGCAGAGACCAGCAACTTCTTGGTATGGTTGACATTTTAATTGCCAAAACAAAGTTGCATGCTAGTGTTGCACCTAAATACTAAAGTCTTCATCCATGCATAATATGAACAGTTTTATTCTTTCTACTAATCTTGGCAAGGTGAGAGACCATGACGTGACTTTTTAGTATGGTAATTCCTGATTTTCCCAAAGCTAAATGAAGCATTGTAGTCAAATCTAGTTCAAGGCCTGAGAATCTTTAAAATGTATTTGTTATTGAAGACCACTTAACTTGAATTTGTCACAGGTCATTATCTGCATCATCCTATTGATTACAAGGCCGCAGTCACTGAGATCCTTGGCAAGGCAGTTGCAATTTATTCTTGCAGAACTAGTCGACTTGAAGATGAAAGAATGGGCGTAGAGGGAACAAAAGATGAAATCTCAGATCCATTCTGTGAATTGAGGAAAGCTGCATCAACTTCAAATAGCTTTCAGGGTTTTGCTCTTGCTCCAAGCGATAATTTGTTGCCCACTTCAATGGAATATTATGAGGGAAAAGATGTTGGATCTATGCCAGATGAACGCAAGGAAAGTTTGATCCATCTACCTGCCCGACCAAGCATCGGTGCTCATGGGGTTCTTGGCCAAATACTATTTGATGTTTGTGTTCCCAAGAATGTGGAAGGTTGGGATGTCAGGTCAAGGTCCATTGGCAGTACAAGGAGGCATGCCCCATTTAATCCTATGAAATGCATACGGCGCTCAAGATTGTAGAATTGCAGACTGACCAAGTTTCAGGTGGAGTGTTCTCTAATGGGTTTGAAGGTTGATGCGTGATTCAAACTTGAGATTTATGTGTCCCAGAGATGTGCAGTACCTGAAATAAGAGCCAGAAGGGTTGAAATTTTATATTTGCCGTTCTACAAGCACCCAGGATAAAGTAATGCTAACCTCTTTCTGGACATAAATTGTACAGCTACTTTCCCGGAAAGAATATTTTAACTTTTTGATTGAGATCACTGTAGCAATAATAAGAGGGAACTTGTAGATGTGATATCCTTCAGATGTTGAAGTTGCCTAATTCTACTTACAATTTAGAAAGTAATGCTAAGTACTTCTTCAGTGTCTCGCAACTTACAATCAACCTCGTTCATGAGGAAAATTTTGGAACTTCAGTTTGTCGTTTTTACATGTTGAAACTTCCTACCTTCTATGAATAGTCTCGTTGATCATCCTTCACCAATGGCTGCGTTGGAAGAGATTAAATCAAATATAATGTGTAATATCTTATAATTCAAAATAAATTAAATTGATTAGAAAATAAATAATTATTAAATCATATCAAAAGTGAAAAGATTTATAGATCTTAATATATTACACATAAAATAATTTGTAAATCAATTGAATTCTAAAATTATAATGATTCCAAACAAGTTTTATTGAAAAAATAATTTAAAAATTAAATTAAATTCTTAAAATTTTGTGATTCTAAATAGATAAATAGGTTAATAAAGAATTATTTTCTTCATACAATCATTGGAATTGTCTATCTTTGGCGGAAGAAGGTTTTGAAAGATAATTCTTTTGTAAGTTTTAGTTTGTTTATTAAATGATCAGTAATATTTAAGATAATTCTTTTATTAGATATCACGTAAGATTAATTAATAGTATGTAGAAGGTTCTCACCAAAAACAAAAAATTGTAATAGGTTATCACTTATTTCCATGCTTTGACTTGGCTGATTTAAATTAGTAGGTTTAATTGCAATTTTGTTTTTCTTAATTTAACAACTTAAATTTTTTGGTCATTTTTGTTTGAAAATGAACAATTTAGTTTTATATTAATAAAATGTGTAATTTTAGTCATTTTATTTTTAAGTCAGAATTTTTTAGGTTTATTTTAAAGTGTAAATTTTTTTTGATTCATAATTTTATTGTTTAAATTGAAGAGTTACATCTTATAAAATTCTCTATAAAATTTTAGCTCAATCTAATAATAAATGAATCTAGATCTACAGTTAGATAAAAACTTTTAGTTTTAATATTTTGAGTTGAGTCATACTGTTAAATTGAGCTAAAATTTTATGTGAAAATTTACAAAACATAACTTTTTAATTTAAATGGTGAAGTTGTGAATTAAAAAATTTTATACCTTAAAATAAACTTAAAGAATTAAAATTTTACATTTTATAAATATAGAAATATTAAATTATTTATTTTTAAACAAGCAAATAAAATGTTTGAGTTGTTAAAATAGTATACGACAAGATATCGAATTTCAATTTGACCAAGAGACCGAAGCCTTGAAGCCTGAAGCCTGAATAGTGAAGTGAAAGTGGGTTGAAACTTGCGAAAGATACCGAGAGAGAATGAAGAAGACACTGGTGACTGGCGCATCTGGTTACCTTGGGGGAAGGCTGTGTATTGCCTTGCTCCGACAAGGTTACTCCGTTAGGGTCCTGGTGAGGCCTACCAGCGATCTCTCTTCGCTTCCTTCGCCTACCGACTCCGCAGTTCTTAATCTTGAAATCGTCTATGGTGATGTCACCGACTATGCCTCTCTCCTCTCTGCCTGCTCCGGCTGTTCCATCATCTTCCACTTAGCTGCTCTCGTCGAACCTTGGCTTCCCGATCCCTCTAAATTCATTTCCGTAAGCGCTCAACTTTTGTTTTATCTCTCAATGCCGTTCATCTGACCTAGTTTCCCCTTCTGGCTTCTGTCCAAAGCAAATTTTGTCTACAAGAAATCTAGATATCTAGCAGCAGCATAGCCTAATCCAATTAATTGAATCTATTCTCTTGTAATATCATTAGGTTAATGTAGGAGGATTGAAAAATGTGTTGGCGGCAGTGAAGGAGACAAAGACAGTGGGAAAACTCATATATACATCATCGTTTTTCGCTATGGGACCAACTGATGGAAGCATTGCCGATGAGAATCAAGTATTAAGAAGTTCACTCCTTTCTAATTCACTCGTCAAAAGTGTGTTTCAATATGTTATGAGTTTTGTTTCTCAGAATTCCAATTGCAATTACAGGTCCATGAAGAGAATTTTTTCTGCACGGAATATGAAAAATCAAAGGTTGTTTCCGATAAGATTGCGCTACAAGCTGCATCCGAGGGAATGCCAATAGTGATGGTTTATCCAGGGGTTATCTACGGGCCTGGCAAGGTCACAGCAGGAAATATTGTTGCTCGATTGGTAATATTACAGTTCTTAACTCCAAATTACCTGTTCCCTTTTTCTTAATGTTGTTTAACTGGATAAGGAGGATTTGTTTGGTTGACTGGGTTATGATTTATGTGTTTCTTCTACCAAAGATCATGCATACTTTAGGATGAAGACACTTTCTGATTGGAGTTCTATGCATGCAGCCTGTAGGCTTAAGTAACGTAATTATGTGGCCAAACCAATATATGAAGTTTCTGAATTGAAGCTTTGTGTGAGGGTTTTTAACGTTTAGCTATATGCATCTGGATGTTATGGTTGTAAGTCAAATCTGATAAGCATTTTGACACCAAGACACGGGTCATCACTGAAATTAATTTCAGTGCTTGTTTCTTCTTCCTACACTTTTATGATAAAGATGAGCTGATGTCTTTTTCTTTTGATATATTTTGCTATAGTTGCATTGTTTAACCAGCAAATTACTGAAATAAGTGGATTCAGAATTGCTGTTCAAACCTCTATTTTGTTTTGTTGGTAATTAGTTTACCACCAACTGCTTGGCGAGAATAATTCCTTCACAACTATTTTTTCCATTGAACAATTTACTTAAAGTTCATTTCCAAGCCACAATATAGCACATCTCACTGAAAAAGCTCTTTGATGCTGTTACACTTGTCAGATGATAGAACGCTTTAATGGTCGATTACCTGGTTACATAGGCTATGGAAATGATAAATTTTCTTTTAGCCATGTTGATGATGTAGTGGAGGGGCACATTGCAGCAATGGAAAAAGGCCAACCTGGTAATAGGTATCTACTAACAGGTGAAAATGCTTCCTTCAGGGATGTTTTTGACATAGCTGCTGGCATCACTGATACTAAAAGACCAATACTTAACATCCCTTTGTGGGTTATTGAAGCATATGGCTGGTTGTCCGTTCTATTCTCTAGAATCACTGGAAAGCTTCCCCTGATCAGTCCACCGGTAAGCTCTATTCTTTTAGCATTTTTCGAATGTCTATGTGGTGTAACGTGTATAATATGTCTGGAAACATTCTTAATCAGGAAGAAGTGATCCTAGCTTTGGTATTCTTATTTCTTTCCTTCTAAGTATATCCTAACCAAGTCTGTCGTTCTTATAGAAGTGCTTAGCAAATTATACCTTTGGAATTTCTAAATCAGATTATTTGCTAGGCTTACCCCCACATGTATTTTCACTTGTAACACCTTCCTCTCTGGCTCTCTGCGGCAGCATTTCCTATCTCTTCGTGCTGTGGGTTTTACTATGATGATCTACACACACATCAGACGCCTTTCCCCCTTCATGCCCCACCTGTCTAAGAAAGAAAGAAAGAAAGGATAGTTTAGAGGGAAATAAAGCATATCCTACCTAAAAAACACAAGGTTTTCGGTGAAGAAAATAAATAACTTCTGGTCATTTTTTGATCATTAACTCTTACGACTTATCCTTTTTTGCTTTTCTCCCATTTTTCATGTTTTCGTCACTTTATTCTCATCTCCGTTGTTCAATCTTTGGAGCAGACAGTACATGTTTTAAGGCATCGATGGGAGTATTCCTGCGAGAAAGCTAGACAAGAGCTGGGTTACAGGCCCAGAAGCTTGAAAGAAGGACTTGCAGAAGTGCTACTCTGGTTAAAGAACTTGGGCTTGATAAAATATTAGTGCGAACGTTGTAGTAGTTTATTGGGCTTCAGCTTCGGCCAGTTTCAAACGCGACGCACAATTGGTTTATTGGCAGTGGTTGACAGGAAAGAAAGAAAAGAAAAAGGGAATGCTTCTATTGTATCATAATTTACTTACTCTTCTGTAAAAAGCACAGAATACGTACTTGTAATGGGAATGATCAATGCTCACTCCGGTTTATGCTAATTTTAAGCATTTGATATATTTTTTTAACATCTTAGTGCCTCCGGGAAAAAATAAGAAGCAAAGATGTGGATATTATTGAATATTTAAGAATTTACAAATGGATGTCCTTTTGTTAAAAAAAATTCAACTCAAATGTATTGGGATAATCTATCAAATTTTAATTTTCTAAGTAACTGAATCTTTTAAATAATATGTATTTGGAGTTTTGAATTACAGTAATCTACATAGATACGCCTCCTAATGATGATCATTGCATTCCATACTCCAGAATACATTACGAAGGGCCGGGTCAGTTGGCGCCCGAAGAAGGACTAAAATCTGGGTTCAAAAAGAAGGGACGCGTTTGTAGCAACAATACCCAGGCATTGGAAGTGGAAATCCAACGGTCGACTGTGAAGGGCATGTCAGCACTCAGCAGCGATTAGTATTGCAGCGCAAAAGCTCCGCAGGGGTGTCTCTCTACTCACTATCTAGAGCATACAGTGGTAGAATAGAAGCATCAAGCAGCAGTGAATTGAAGCGAAGTATATTGGATTCTCTAAAAATGGTGGTGGCTAAAGTGTCATACGAGGAGAGACGCCGCATAAGATTGGAGGAAAACAAGAAGAGGATGGAAGCCCTTAATCTGCCCCAGCTATCTCAAGCCCTCCGAAACTCCCCTTCTCCCAAACCCAAACCCTCTCCGGTACTCTCTCTAGTCTCTACAAGACATTACTATGTTAGCATGACCTCAGATTTGTTCATTTTTATTTGATTACAGATGAAACAGGTGAAACCTCGCTCGATCCAGAAGCAGCTAGTTGTCGTGAGGAGGTCTAGCCGTGTCGCAAACATGCCGGCTCCGGTTTACAATGAGGTGAGCTTCTTTCATGAATCAATTACTCGCCTTGTGCTTTTAAATATCCCAAACGATGTCACTTTCCCATTCATAATGCTAGTAATTGTTGTAATTAATTTTTATGGAATATGGTTCATCATACGCACTTTTGCATTCTGGTTTTCTACTTCTCACAGGTGGTTATTCATCGTGTGGCAATACCTAGGAGGTACATATATTGATCCAAGCTTTCTATTGGTTGAGTTGCAATGATCCTTTTGCAATTTTCTTTGATTTTGATGGTTAATTAAATCACCTTTGACATGTGTAGAATTTATAGGCAAAGGGATTTATCCAACCGGGTATATGCTACAGAGGAAGCCAGGAAAGAAGCACTCGAGAAAGCAGAAAAGTTACAGTCGAATTTGGAATCTGAGTACCCAACCTTTATAAAGTCAATGTTGCAGTCACATGTAAGCGGGGGATTTTGGCTGGTAAGATTATGGGTTCTATATCTAGTCGATGTAAGGTTTTATTAATCTATCTTTGTTCCCTTTCTCCATTCAATTTTTTTTATATTCCACTATCCACAGAGGGCTCTTGTTTTTGTTTTTTTGGCTGAATCATAGAGCTAGAGGGCTATTCATGTCTGCATTTTTGGTGACAGGGCCTTCCAGTCCACTTCAGCAAGAAAAACCTCCCCAAGAAGGACGAAGTAATTACTTTGATAGATGAGGATGGCAAAGAGTACCCTACAATCTATTTGCCCCGGAAAACAGGGCTGAGTGGTGGGTGGAAAGGTTTTGCTGTTGCTCATAACTTAGCTGATGGGGACGCATTAGTTTTTCAGTTAATTAGGCGTACAGCATTCAAGGTGATTAAAGAAATCATTATTGATTTCATTTAAGCTTTAGTGCTTTAACCTTACTGCAGCCATTCATCATAGTTAATTACTTGAAAGGCCAATTCATGAATCTAAAATGAAAAATCATAATTCTTCCCCTATCTCTGGATCTTTCAAATGTGTACTAGCATTTCCCGGTTCATAATCTTTTGTGGTCACTGCCACTCGACCATTATAGTTACCAACTTACCGAATTCCTTTGCTGCTGTTTTCTGCTCTTATAACATTCTTTCTCTTCATCTCTGTCTAACATACTGTGGTTGCTAATATTTTCTTTCAGGTATACATAATTAGGGTGAATAGTCCTGCAGAAGGCAAACAACTCTAAGTCATTTTCACTTGCTGGCTGGATCTAATCAAATTAATTTAGGTAATTTTTACTCTCTCAACATGTTCAATTTTTTAAATTTCCACCTGCGTTTGACATAAATATCCTTTTACTATTATCAATATAATCTTATTTTTTTTCCTCATCTTCAGCTTATAATAGGTACAAGTTGCAATGAAATGTCAATGACCACATTGGTTGTGTTTGGGCTCTTCCTTAGAAACTCTATGCATAGTTGGTTATTTGCTATTTCAGTCCTGGGGATTTGAGACTAAAGTGCTATGGAATATAGATTTCCAAATAAGCTTGTGATCTATATATTGTTTCTGAAGTACATTTGTTCACTTTCACAAAATTTTGGCGGAACAATAATGAATTTCTTAGTTGCTTCTGAGGGTTAGGCGCACTAAACTTGGTTTGGCTTCATTCCAACATTTACGGTCCCTTTATAATTGCAACAAGTTACACGAGCTTCATCCAAGACATGTAGGTGTATGTGTATAACTAAAAGGCATAGTAGGTCTTTTATCTTGAACCTTTGGATGTTCGTTCTGTTATAGTTTTAACCTTGACTTTTGCTCCTACATTAATTTTGTTAACTTTCTAGATTGTTACATTGCAACTTTTTTTATGAGCAATCTCATTAAAGCTCCTATTTCTTCGCAGGTAAGTGTTCCTATTGTTGCATTTCTGTCCTGGGTGGAGTTCTTCATTGACTTAACAATATCTAATCTCAATACTGGGTTTATTATACCAGAGTTATGTAATTTTGGGCTGATGTATGCTGTCAGAACTTGTTTTGTATATTCTCTGAAAAGGTCCCTGATATGAAAATTATTCTACATATATGAATGTAGAGAACCCTTGACAGGCTATCCTACATTGGATAATCTGTTTATGTAATCTTATTATTAATTCTTAATTATTATGATCTATTATTTAATTTAATCTTTAATATGTTATATGTTTTTTGTTGGCCATGCTTTAATACATTATATGGGTTGGAATTAAATATGTGCAAGAAAGTTGGTGCTCTTGTTAAGTTTTAGCCCAATCACCTGGCTTAATTCCTGGTTAAAAAGAGGACCAGAAATCAAACTGGACTCAAATCTAGTGGCATGGGCCAACAAAAACATGTCAAGAGCATGTGGATGGATCTAATCATTACCGTGTTTTTGACAAGGTCTCTTCCAAAATCACATCAACCTACAGTATTTCCCTGCATAGAACGTTCTTCACACTGTATTTTCTTACAAGACAAGTAGACCTCAATTGTTTGGCTTCCGAGTCGTTCTATCTTCCGCAAGTTTGGATAAGTAATTTAATTAATTTGATTTTTTTTTTCTTTCCTTTTGCTGCCATGGTCAAAGTAGCGAAAGTGATAACTGGTAAGCTAGTTGTGATGGGCTACGCGTATTTGATATTTGATGGCAACACTTGCTTGGCAAGGTGGATGTTTACAGCTTGCAAAAGCAAGCACGTAGAACAAGTCCTTCTGTCTTAGTAGAGCATCTCATACTCCAAAAAACAAATCATTAAACAACTCTTGTTTTCGCGTGGGGTCTAATCTATGGGCTTGAGCCACTTTAGCCATGAGCAGCCGTTGAGCCGTAAAAAGCTGATAGCATCATTTTGGACTTTGGAGTCTGGTTTTATGAATAATTGAGTATTTTCTCTCAGCCAAAAAATAAATAAATGAGTAATTTCACGCGGAGTTTGTTCCATAACTGCCCTGAGTAAAGATATTGACGTCGTCACGCGCCTGTAGATAGAAGTTGAAGGATTCGGCTGAAGCCTGTTCTTTGCAGAGCTCCCTCACGTTGGTTGTGCCGTTGTGTTGTGAATGTGATTCTCACGCTCACTACTTGCGAAATGAGCTTTTGAGTTTTGAGCGATAACTGGCGCCGGTAATTGCGGGGTCCTCCAAACTGGGGTCAAATGTGTAGGTTGATAAACTGAAAAAGGCCCTTGCCCAGTATGGAGAGGCCCATGGCCCACTGTCATGCAAAAAAAAAAAACAAAACAAAAAAACACAGCGGCATGAACCACGCCCTTTTAGTCAACAAGACCAAACAAAAAGGACCGAGACCATTTACTAATGTCATGTTACTATCCCAATCTAATGCTGGCAATTGGCAAATGTAGCAAAAAGAAAAGAACACACTAAAGAAAGAAAAAAAAAATTATACTCGTTTACATTTCTATTACGAGCGATTAAAACATTTGATTTATTTATAATTTTCTCAAGATTTTATATGCTCTATGAATACTTTTGCAAGAGGAAATGTATTTTGCATGATCTAAATGGGCTATATAGTTGACTCGGTCCATGTGGCCTTAATGGGAGCCAATTGGGAAAAAGAATAAAAGCACGTTGCTGAGCCAATTTTGTCAACCAATCACCTTATCTCGTTAAGGAAATTCCAAAAAGAACGTGTAGGGTCCACCTAAAATGTCCATTTGTAGGACAACATATACACTGAACCTTTGCTGTATGAGTAGCAACATGAAATGTGAGTCATACTCATTGCTCAATCCAACGCTTCATGGAGCGCCGCAAGTGCAAAGGCAGAAGTTATATTGACCGTGACCCGGCCCCAATATATCATGGCTATGGCGCAGGTTCATAAATGGCTCGGTGCGCCGAGCGAAGGAAACGAAGCGTTTTTGCCATGTCATCATCTTTATTGTTTTGGGTTTTTTTTTTTGGAAAGAAAAAGGAAAAGACAGACAGCGAAATGGTTCAATTGCGCTTTATTCTCTCTCTCAAAAGTCTTTCTCTATCAACAATGGAATTTTTGCAGGACGCCGGGATCCGCGTTTTTCGATCACAGAGAGCAGTCCAATTCAGCGTATCTCCATATTTTCGCGCGTGATCACCATTCTTACCTTTTTCTTCTTCCTGTAAATTTTCCTTCCCTTTTCCTTCTCCTCTTCCCTTTCTTGTCTTTCATATTTTTTTCCCGTCTACGTTCCGATTTTATTAACTCATTGATTACTTGGATTTTGGTTCATAGTTTTAATCCCGAGTTTTAATATCCTAACGTTCTGACTTGGACTTTCTACATTTTCCCCCATTCGTCTATTTTCCCGCAATTTCACTTCCGATCAATCAACGATGTTCAATGCTTTTCCATTCTACGAAATCGGTATTGATAACGTCTTTAATCTTATAATAATTGATTGATAGGACCTGTTGATATACATCAGGATCTTTTCTGTCCTTCTGCAGATATTTTGATGATTCTAGATGTATATGAATAAATGCTCGATTAGTATTGAAATTGAAATTTGGGGTTTAATTTTTGTGCTTTTGCTTCTTTCTTCAGGATTTTTTTGTCATAACACATGGAGGATTAGAGCTGTGCACATTATTTTGCAGTAGGCCGTATTGGGATTTTGAAGGGCGTCAACAATGTCTACTAGAGGCGAAAGCCATACTGTCCCCCTCTCGGTGCTTCTTAAACGTGAATTGGCAAATGAGAAAATTGAGAAGCCAGAAATTGTACATGGTCAAGCCAGCCAGAGCAAGAAAGGCGAGGATTTCACACTACTAAAGACGGAATGCCAAAGGATGGTGGGAGATGGGGTGTCTACCTATTCTGTTTTCGGGGTATGTTGTTTACATGCTGATCGTTTCTATGTTTTTCCTATTTGATGGTTTGCAACTTATCAATGGTTTTTAATGTGTTACATGAGGAGTTCATGTTTGGTGTCTTTTTACATGGCTGATTGTATTATATGATATGGCATAATGAATGAGACATGGAAATGCTTTATCATCTTCGTTCCCACTTAGGTATCTTATTTAGGTGGTGTTCATGGACAGTAGATGTTGATGGCTTTAATTCATAGTGAAAGTAATGTCAATGAACACAATGATTTGAGCACTTTGATTCGCTAGTTTTGGTTTATTTTCTTAGCATTTTTGTTTATATTTGATTGGTGTACTTGACACGTAGTTAATAACTGACTGAGACAGTGGAAAAAAGTTATCAAGTTGCATATGATATCTCCATCAACCTGGGAGACCGTATCACTTACTATTGTTTAGTTGATCTGAACAGACTACATCATGCACAGGTGTTTTTCCTTAGCTATGATTTTGTATTGTGGTGTTTGTTCTCATATAGATTTCTATTTTTATGTATCTGAAATTAAGTGTGTTTTCATTTGTTGTTGATTTGTATTAGTTGGATCACAAGAAGAATTCTAGCTATTATTGCATTGAATGTTTACTTTTGTCTTGATCTTTCATTTCCTAGTTTCTACTGTTTCCTTTTTTTTTTGGTTGCATTTTCTGATTTCAAAATTTTACAGCTATTTGATGGACACAACGGACCTGCTGCTGCTATTTATGCCAAGGAGAATCTCCTAAATAATGTTTTAAGCGCCATTCCTTCAGATCTAAACACAGATGAATGGGTAGCAGCGTTGCCAAGGGCTTTGGTGGCAGGCTTTGTAAAAACTGATAAAGATTTTCAACAGAAAGGTATGACTAGTTTATTCCTTGTAGCGTCTGCTCTGGCCTAGACTAATTATTTGGTTTGTGGAGGCAAATCAACTTGCATGAACATGAATCTTCATAGTAATATTTCCTAAAGTCACCAACAAACATGCCAGATTTTTTTTTTCACCAATCATGTCTTCTAAAAGTTCTAATGTTGAAAAATTAAAACATTAGATCAACCTTTCCAGAGGTGCATGCTGGCATGTCAGTTGTATTGGTGTAACCTTGGTAATAATTTTCTAACCTTTGTTAGAAAGTTGCAATTAGCATGATGTGAAAGCTAATATTGCTGTAATTTATTGTGAACATTTTGATTGTGATTTTTCATGAATGAGAAAGTTGCAATCAGAAATGGGCATGCCTTACTTTGTTATTTATCATCATGTGTGTAAGCTTTTTTGAAACTGGATATTGCAATTAGATGGCTTTGGGTTCCTTTGCTTGTTAACACGAGAGACTGGACATGATTCTGTACTTGTCTCAGGCTACAGTTTCAACTGGCTTTGACTGTATGCAAACTTATTAAGATAACCAGTTTTCCACATTTCCAAACTTTTAAGATAACCAAGCTCCAGGCTTCGGTTTGATAATAGAGTTCGTACAGCTATTTTCTTGACATATTAGACTTAAATAGATGTTGAAAAACATCAACTAATTAATAAGAATTATTAAGCTGCTGTAAGTGAGCTGTGACTGAAATTTCTTACACATAATTCTTATGCTTCTAATTTAATGATTCTCTTTTTTTCTTCTCCGAAGTTGTTTGTATAATTTGTATATATTGTTATCTTCACTTTTACAGCACAAACATCTGGAACAACTGTAACCTTTGTGATTATAGAAGGATGGGTTGTTACTGTTGCATCTGTTGGTGATTCCCGTTGCATGCTAGAACCTTCTGAAGGTGGAGTTTACTATTTGTCAGCAGATCATAGGCTAGAAACCAATGAAGAGGAGTAAGTTGCTAATGCAATGTTTTCTTTTGATCAACTTTTTGGAATTGTGCCGTCACACAAAGCAGCCTCATCCCTTTTTTCTTTTACCAGGAGGGTGCGTATCACCTCAAGTGGGGGTGAGGTGGGTCGGTTGAATGCTGGTGGAGGTGCAGAGGTATATTTTCTTTTCATTGTGCTTGCTTTTAACTGTAGATGGTATTGGTTGCAATGACAAGCTCCAACATCCCTGTCCCCAACACACACACATCAATGACAAGGGAGCTGGAAATGTTGTGCTTGTATGTGATGCATCTAGTATTTTTCATTCATGATGCAAGTTAGTTAGACTACATAATCAGAAATTAAGAGGCAGACTAGGCCATTATACTATGGATGATCAAGAGTCTAGTGTACTCTAGTTGGGATGATACTTGATAATATGCATGGGATAATGTCTTTAACTTGCCCGTATCTATTATATTAGATCATTAAATTTTTACAATTTTCTGGTGAAACTTCAGTTTAGATCATAAAGTTCTAGGGACCATATTTGGTGATTGATAAGTTATCTTTATAAGTAATTTACCTATATTCTCTTTAGAAGAAATTTACATTTGATTTAATATTAATAATAGGCTTGATTATTACCATGATTTTTTGTAGATTGGTCCTTTGAGATGTTGGCCTGGTGGCTTGTGTCTTTCACGATCCATTGGTGATATGGATGTTGGTGAATTCATTGTCCCTGTACCTTTTGTAAAGCAAGTGAAGGTTGGTCATTGTCCTCTCTTACACATGCAATTATGTTGGGCTTTTGTTGATTAGTTATTTTTTACTTGTCACCCTTCATAAGCTTACTTCAGTGTATATGAATTGTTTTCTCTGAATCTTTTTAATGTCTTTTCAATGCAAGACTTGTTTCATGGCAGGATATTCTGCTGTTGCATATATTATTTGAAGAAATTTCTTTCTTCCTCCCCCTATCCCCCACCAACAAATTGTCGTGCATTGAGTTTTACTAATTTGTGTGGAGTTGATGATTACATTCCCCCTCACCCCCTTTTTTTAAGAAGATCATTTGTTGCCTTTTCAAAGTCAAACTGGAGTTTCCTTGATTTGTTACTGTAAAGAGTTTAATTCTTTTTTAGTTTTTTTAAAAAAATCTGTTTCTGCAGCTATCCACAGCTGGAGGCAGGCTTGTTATCTGTAGCGATGGTGTTTGGGATAACCTAACTGCAGAAGCAGCCCTTGATTGTTGTCGTGGCATGTCAGCTGAGGCTGCAGCACTGCAGATTGTCAAAGTATGCTGAATCACTTTGTAACTTGTGTTTGGTCAGCTTGTTTTCATGTTTATAAAATTACAACCTGAAAGCTTTACCATTTTGTGGTATGAATCACTTATTTCTACCCTTTATTCCACTACCACTTGCAACCTTCAGGAATCTTTACAAGCAAAGGGACTTAGAGATGATACAACCTGCATCGTTATTGATGTATTACCGCAGGAGAAACCACCTTCCTCTTTGCCACAACAAAAGAAACCCGTAAAAGGAATGTTTAAATCCATGTTTCGCAAAAAGTCTTCTGAATCATCCTCTTATATAGACAAAGAGTACATGGAGCCAGATGTGGTAGAGGAAATGTACGAGGAAGGATCTGCTATGCTTTCAGAGAGGTTTGGTTTTGTAATAAGCGTTGGTTAAAGTTAGCAACTTGCTCCTTAGTTTTACCTCCTGACATGAAAACATTTTCATCTGAAATGCAGGCTAGATACAAAATACCCGATCTGCAACATGTTCAAGTTGTTTATGTGTGCCGTGTGTCAATTAGAGATGAAACCTGGGGAGGGTATTTCGATACACGAAGGTGCCCCCAACCCAGGAAAATTGCGTCCCTGGGATGGACCTTTTCTTTGCTTTAGTTGCCAAGAGAAGAAAGACGCCATGGAAGGGAAAAGAACATCAGGTGCTATGATAATTCTTTGTCTTTTCTATCTGTCTTTCTTGAGACATACATGCCCATATTTAAATCTGATGATTTCATTCTTTGATCTTTTGCTTTCAGATAGACTTAGCAGCGGAAGTGACTAATGAATTCTCATGTACATTTGCGTTTTGAGAGTGCTGAAGAGTAAAAGATTGTTCATATAATAGGAAGGCCGAACTTCCAAGCAACAGTGATTCCCTTCTATAATCATGGGGGCTTTACAGAATTTGGATCTATTTCGGAATTACGCATGGAAATCCATATGGATTTATCTTTTTCTCAGTGCTTCAGAGTCAGGGGACTACTAATAGTTGCTTGTTAGAAGGTTTCTGACTTGGAGGAGTCAAATAGCAACCACCCAAGTGTTGTGAAAGGCTTTGTTAAATGTGGCAGTTGCAGAACCAGATGTCGGAGGTAATTCATTCTTTTTTTTTATATTTTATTTTTCTTGTATCCCTTCATTTGCCCGCGGGTCTCTTCAAATCACGAAATCGGCATCAAATGAAAATGGCCTTCGTTGTAATGTGATATAGGGAGTTTAATTAGGTTCCAAAGTGATCGAAACGACAATAGGATAGCCGTGTGTTAATCCTTTTGAGTGATTTGTTATTGTGGCACTCAATTTTTTATCATTCCCTTTACACAACGAACATTAACCTTTGTAATACAAATGTCCGGAAGTAATATTTTTTTTCCCTATCCAGTTGTACTTTTCTCCGTTGTTGATGCATGCGCAGGCAACGGGGATTTTGGGATTGTTCCTACAAATTTTCCACTATGGCATGCCATGGCACAACAACGAATCAACGATCTATTGTTCTATAAATACAATAATTCATAGTTTCATGGTTCCTGTTGGT
Source organism: Cercis canadensis (assembly GCA_003255065.1). Lineage (NCBI taxonomy): Eukaryota > Viridiplantae > Streptophyta > Magnoliopsida > Fabales > Fabaceae > Cercis > Cercis canadensis. The sequence continues at coordinate 96,676 of QAOA01008735.1, forward strand.
TGTCGTTCGGTGCCAGTGATTTTATAGTTAGAGAAAGTAATCTTGAATCAGTTGGATTATGTTTTTACCATTTCTTTTCTTCTCCATATTCCATCAATGATTTGGTGATTGGACCACAAGATTTTATGTTGAACTTTCAGTCTCAAATATTTAATAATGGATTTAGGGTTCTGTTTGGATTGAGGGAATTCGAAGAGAATGGGAGAAAGCGATTTGACTTTTCCTTTCTTGAAAGCTTTTTAAAGAGGGTACAGAGAAATCGGGGTTTCATTTTACTTTTCAAATTTTCTTAGACGAAGTATGCTTCCCAGTTTTGAAAAAAAAATGTATGCTAGCTGTTATTGTTTAGAAATCAATATTTCTCTCCTCTATGCTCTTCTCTTTCCTCTCCCTCCCTACTCGCTAATCGTCTATCATTTCTTCTCAACTCCTCTTTACTTCGAAATTTACATAAATCAGCACTTTCTGTAAACCTTGTAAAAATTATAGGAGTGTAAGTATGTTGGCAGATTCTAAGATGCTTTGGTGTCGTGAATGTAAATTTGAGATGGATATAATTCCGTCCGACATCTCCAAGAACCCCAAAGTGAAGCATATCATAGGGAAATGAATTTGAACCAATGATACCAATTACTTTAAATTGTAAATTTATTTCGTTTATTATTGGTCGAATTCGTAGATTTCTAAACAGACACTCTTCTCGCCACTTGAAAGTTGAAAGGAAACACAGAGAGAGAGAGGGAGATGGGAGTTGTAAAGCTATGTATGGTTCGCTACAATGTTTCCTCCGTGTCTGTCTTTCCCACAACTAACTACGACTTTGGAGAAAGAATAAGAGATTGAATGGCTAATATCAGAGGCAGAAAAGGGAAAAAGTTTCCCCACCCAAAAGGATCTCTGTGTTGTTCGAGTGTGAAGTATTTGTTTTATGCTACATTTTCTTTCTTTCTTATCTTGAAATGAAAAATAAAATATTAGAATATGATTTTGAGTGGTTAAAGTGGTGAGGATGAGTGAGTGCAACCAAATAATGCCTCCATGATTAAGATGTTGACCTTAACCATGCATACAAAATTCCTTTATGCTTGATGGACCACTGTCTACACGTGTGTGTGGGTCTAGCAGCAGTCATCCCCATCGAACTGTTTTTTTTTTTTTTTTCTCTTTCCGTGTATATGGCATTGGCACAGTCAATGTATGGTTGTGCTTGTGGACTCACTTATAACACATATAGATACTCTACATCCTAGCCCACAGTCGGATAAGAGGGGCTCACACTCACATGACTCTCCCTAAACGACATCGCACCTCCTGTTTCTCAGAGCTTTCCTCCTCTTCAATTAATGGCCCCCTCAACCATATCTAAATCACTCTCCCTCTCTCTTTCTTAGTTCAGAAATTTCACTTCAACTTTTATATTTAATGAGAAGAGATTAAATTAGCAATCATTTTTAGTTGAAGTTTTAGTTTTTACCACTAGTTTGACATTAGAATCAGCCTAGTGTGTTAGGTTAATTCCAGCTTCCCTATAACTCAACACTTTTGCTGTTTTCGAGTGCACACGGGCAAGGGCAACCACATGACAATGAAAGAAGTAGATAATTTCAACTCAATTTCTTAAACTATTCAAAGATTCCTTTTTGGATCGGGGCTGCATTTTTCTTCGTGCATATATGGCATTAGATGGAGTTTTCTTTCTACGGAGACATATTTCTAAAGTGAAGTCCTCCATGCTAATTGCCAAACCCATCTTTCTTAGTGACCAAATTTGGATCTTTGTCTCCTCATTTGCTGTTAGACTGGACAAGGACCCACCACTGCACCAACTCTTTTAACACACGAGTGAAATTTATCATCTCATTCCTTAGTGTTGGTGTCACAGCCACAACACCCTTTTCCATAGTAAATTAAATTTTAAAAAAGACATTGCTAGTGCTCAATAAATCAATAAAATAATATGCACAGTTAATTTTCTTCTGAAGAAAAATTCAAAAAAGACATTCCAAGTCCAACTGCGGTTTGACAAAGACTCTCCCTCTCTCTCTTTCCCTGCTTTTCGATCTCTTTATCCTTCCCAAAGCTCTGTTAACATCCATACAAGAAGAAAAGATTATAGAGCCCCTCTCCACCAAAAACAAAAGATTGTAAAGCAAGAATTTCAGATACCGCATAAATTCTTGTTTTCAGCGCCATCTTACTCTTATGGAAACGCATCAGCACCTAAAGAAGAGAGACGACGACAAGGGTGTGGAAAACAAGAATGAAGTGGCTAAGTTAAGGCAAGAAGATAAAGAAGGGCAAGCAACAAAGCAAGCATCATCAACATCCCCTGCTTCACCACCTTCAGCATCGTCTTCCCCTTCTCATGAGTTCTCCTTCACAATATCTCTCCACTCATCCTCGGCCACTGTCCCTGATAAATCCAGAGCTCCACCTTCATTTGCAGTTGATTTAACTCCTGCTGATGACATTTTCTTCCATGGTCACTTGCTACCTCTCCACCTCCTCTCTCACCTCCCTGCTTCATCACCTCGCTCTTCCACCAATTCTTTGGACAGTTTCACCCTCCCTATCAGAGAGTTATTAGAAGATGAAAAGGCCAGCAAGGAAAATGGCCGCTACAGCACCAGCAATAGGAGCAATATCAGCATGGACAACAACAGCAGCAACGAAGAAAGAAATAGCAGAGGGACAAAGGGAGGAAGCAAGTCCAAGTCTTTCTCATTATTCGGGTTAACAAAAGGGCGTAAAGGATGTGAAGTTGGAGAGAAGGAAGATAAAGAGAAGCACAAGAGGAAGCTGAGATTTGATGTGGTGCATGCTCTCAAGAGGTACTTAAGAATGGTTCAGCCGCTAGTGTTTTTCAGAGGGCGAAGAGACAAAATTCGATTCCGTGGACAAGCTTATTCTTATTCAGGTAACTTAAGTCCGAGAAATAAGCCAGATTTGAGAGGAAGAAGAGGAGAATATTCAGCACCAGCATCAATGAGGACTTCCCCTACAAATAGTGGCCTCCTTCTTGCAACCACAACTCTTCCCCCTGCTAGTGACAGTACCATGGAAGAGTTGCAGGCGGCCATTCAAGCTGCAATTGCTCACTGCAAAAATTCAATTGCAAAAGAAGAGAAACTCAAATGCTGAGAGGTAGCTAGTTAATTAAGAGAGACATTTTTTCTTACTATATATTTCCACTTTCTATTATGGTTCTCCTATTTAAATTTTGTGTATAAATGAAGTAGGTATATAAAAATGTGTTGGTTGAGATTCAAAATGGACGCCCAACTGGGAATAATCATATATTAAACAACAATGATATGTGTCTTCTACCCTTTTATGGATGCAAACTAGCTATATATAGCATGTCTAGTGTAGAATTCTGCAATCCCCATCAGTTCTCTCGTCAGGGTCATAAAAAATTGCAACCGAACTTGAACTAAACTAGTGGATTTTGATAGAAGCTATTTATGTGTATGTTTTATGGTACTAATCTATACAAGGAAATTCTCTGATATTAATAATAAGCATAAAACAGCCATAGATGCGTCAGAATTTCTCAGTTAGAATGCCTATGTTAACTCTGACATTCTCCTGCAGATCCACAATGACTTTAGATTTTGTGAGGGTATATGTTTTTTTTTTTTTTTCCTTTTTTGATTTCTTTTTAAAATAATATCCAACACAAGTCCAACTGAGACATATTGGAATGAGATATACTAGATTCCCTTGTCAAATAATCGGTTCTATCCTGTCACAATCATGTCAGAATTGTAAGAAAGATCATATCCATGAAGGTAAGGTTTACAACTGTCAGTGATCTATAGATGGTGTAAGCATGTTCACCACAGACTTATTTGATAGGAAAACTCAATCTAAACCAAGCTAAGCATACATATAGAAGCGTGAGGGATTACATCATTACTCCAGTTTCAATTCATAACTAAATGCACTAGTTGACAGCAAACAAAGAGTTAATAAAGTCAAAAAGATCAAATAATCTTGAACTGTATATAGCCCCCCACATATAAAGGCAATGAAGAAGGAAGTAGAAAGTAGAAGCATTTTAAATCATCAAGCGTATAAGAGAGGTAGCGGCCATTAAAAGAGAGAATCAATATATAGGTTGTGGGTCTCATGTGATGACTAGATGGGATGGATGCAGAAGCAAGGAAGGCATGTACCAAGTACAACTATTATATGACTGACAGACAGCAATAATGTAGATGATACTGTGTCTGTGTACCTTGGAGATGATATAGTTCATGATAAAGATCACATATATTCATACCAATTAATGATAATGTTAATGATGAATTCCAGAGATATGGGGAAGTAAATTAATAGTGCGTTTTTTAGAGGACCACGTTGATGAGTACTGCTGTACTAAGCGGCCCAACTAGAACAAAATCAAACCACATTATGTTTGACTATATATTCCACTAGGCCATGCAATGACACAAAACAACAGGTCACAGCTATGGCTTTATACAGTTGTCATCATCTGGTCTGGTGCTAAAGTATATATGGCTATATGCATATGCTCCGTAGGCGCCACTGTGTGCGGTATCCATCAAAACGCACTAAGCTCGAAACTATTTTGTCTGAAATGCAGATATATAATCACAAGCGTTGGCTTTGAGTAGATAGATAATGCTCTTTTTGCCCCCACGTCCCCACCATAAAGCCAATCGCTGTTGGACTCGACCAACTACTTTACTAGCTACTTATTAGTTACTACTCATTCATCTTTTCATTTATATTGTGCTACAACTACAACTTCCCATGTAAACGCATAAAAAATGGAAGAGAAACTGAAGAAGCAGAGTAAAAATTCAAGCTATGAGGAATGGATTGGGGAGGATTGACTTTGAAGGGATCGGGGACCAATTTTTGCGTCAAATCAACTAGTTTAGGTGGGCCGGATCTACATCGTTTGGGCTTTTCATCCATCATTATAATAAGCCCATTCTTAGCATACTCATAATCTGGGCCAATGACACGAGGTGGGACCACCTCGGCTTTTTTGGGTGTCGGTCTGTTTCCTGTTGGCGTTGGGCAGCCATTAGCCTAGCCGACTAGTAGAACCGTTCCTTCTAGCAATTGGGCCAAGTGCTTGGGCTTCCTTTATCCATATATCTATATACGAAACAAAAAACAAGAAAAAATGTCCCCGTTTGATACAAGAGATGAGTAGTATCAAAGTAATTGTTATTATTGCAATTGCAGAAGTGAAGGTAATGGAGGATGTGGAGGTGGAAAAGGGAGGTTTCAAAACTCTGACTGGGCACATTGGCGTCATAGTCATAGACACAGTGCCATTTTACTAAAAATAATATTTAATTTGTTAGTTTCTTTAACCGTTAACACGGTGCGTTGCCTGGTACTGGAGAAGAGCAAGAAAGGAGGGAGCAGGGTAGGGGCCGATCTGAAACTGAAAGTGTATTTATGGTTACAAGGTTACATTGATGAGACGGTGGGGCAGACCGGTAAGCAATCCTTTAATGTGGGCCCCATCTGTCTGAATTTTGTCACCAACACCAACTTGAACTCTAAAGTCTAAACTGTTAGACATAGGCATAGCAGTGATAGCACATTACGATAACGTGGGGCTCTGGGACTTGAGACCTGCCCTTCGCTTACCTATATCGGTTTCATTATTTCAAGCCTCCCCTTTGAATTTTGATAACGACTCAAAAATTTAACTTACAATACAATATTGCATTATTAGATTTTAATTAATGATAATATGATTTTTGGTTTAGCACATTCGAATAATTCAATTCGAATATGCTTTCATTTCACCAGCTCATTCGCGCTTCCTTATTTCATTATTTCCTTTTGATTGGTAGGTGGTGGCTATTAGTTTCATTATTACCTGTATCGGTTTGCCTTTCCACTTGTTTCCGTGGAAGAGCGGAGAGAGTATCTAAGACCTGGTTTTGATCTCTAATTAATAATGTTTTCCTTGCTGGATTTTTCTTAATCTTAGTAACTACTAACTAGGCAATCTTTGATCCATGTCTGAGGAAATTCGTTCATGTTTATTACCATTTTGTCTCTTCATCATTAGTTATTTTCTTTCTTTTTTGGGTTCCAATCGATCAGGTTAATTTGATTTGATAATTTTATGTCTGGAGTTGTCTTTTTGGTTTGGTTTAAATCTGGAAAGTTGCCGTAAGCGAAGAGAGTCAAATGGAATGAAATTAAGGTTTTCTAATGTCGGTTGTCCCAAACTAGAATAGCTTTGGAGGATGCAAGCGGTGGAGAGGCTCGGCGGCTACATTAGTCGAGGCGTTTACACTGTCTCAGGGCCCTTTCATCCTTTTGGTGGCGCTGTAGATATCGTTGTAGTTGAACAGCAAGATGGGAGCTTCAAGTCGTCGCCTTGGTACGTCCGATTTGGGAAATTTCAAGGGGTTTTAAAGGCAAAGGAGAAGGTGGTCAACATTAGTGTCAATGGAGTGGAAACTAATTTCCGTATGTATTTGGACAATAAAGGGGAAGCTTACTTTCTCAGGGAGATGGATGCAGACGGAGGAGAATCTGTAATGTCAATCTATCCGTCATCTTCAGGTGATGAGACAGAGAGCCGAACGCAGGATAATAAGCGGTTCAAGTCCAAAAGTCGTAATTTTGATTCAGACAAGTCAAATTCAGTGGCTCAGATTGATATAAACAATGGTAAGATTGTGGACAGGACTAATTCTCGTCGATCACGGATACTTGGACTTGTATTTGGGAGAAGGTCCATGAAGGGGGGTGTGGATAATAATTATCAGGAGCAGGTGGAGGATGGCAGTATACACAGAACCGATTCCTTAGAGCGTGCTGAGATTGCAGCCAATCTGTTGGAGGTAGAGTGGTCTACCAATCTTGCCGGTAAGAAAATGTCTCGGAAAGACAGTAAAAGAATCCGGGAGAGCTCATCTCAGCGTGACGTTAAAGAGAATGGTGGTTTAGACGACCATCGTGACTTAAATGAGGAAGCTTCTTGTTCCCATGGTAACCAAGAAAGGATCACTTTAAAGTCTGACTTTGAAGTTCCCCTAGGACTTAGCGACCAAGAGGGTGTAAACCTCTCATGTTTGAGCACCCCTGATGAAGTTGTTGAAACTTTTGTAGTAAATGAAGAAAGCTTTGCGGAAGGTAAATCTAAGGTGATAACTCAAGTATCAACGGAGATTGATCGGTATATTGGAGACGACACTGGCAGTGAACATGGCAGCAATGTGAAGGAAGTTATATCTGATGTCACCGGGTCTGATTTACAAGTTGCATGTCTTGAGCCTGGAGGTCGCAATGAAAAACAATTGACTGGAGAAGAAGTTTCTGGTGTAAGCAATGTTGATATACCTGGTTATGGAATTTCTGACGAGGAGATTTCAGCAGATAGAGTTCAGTCTCTAGTTTATTGTAAAACATCAGAGAGTTCGATGGTAGCTATGGATTGTTCCAGTGAACAAACTCATGAGGTGCTGTATCTTGCTAGTGGAGTATGTGGACAAGTCCATGCTGAGGTCTTACATGCGACAACTGTACTGCTACCTGAGGTATACTCATTAGCCAGAAACTAATGTTTTAGTTTAAGAAAGAATAAATTATGCTAAATTATTTCAGCTAAGTTAATTGAGCATTACATATAACCAGAATAAGAAATAATACACCGTGTTCTATTTTTGTTGACACTCACATATTAAAGTTATTTAGGTTACAAAAGCTGAGGAAGTCACGGAGAATGTTGATCTGGGGATGCCAGTAATGGAGGTTTCTGCGATTTATTCTCAGGAAACAGATTGTTCTCCTTCTGGTACTAGTAAGTGTAGTGTGGCAGATGTTGAAGACCCGCCAGCATTGCCAAAAACTCAAAGTGTTAATGTGGATCTAGGACTTTGTTCAGTTGAGAAGGTTGAATCAAACTGTGTTGCCACAACTTCCAGTTACAGCAGCCTGGGTAACCAAGCCTTAGATGAGAATAATACAAAGGAGGAAGATGTCCCAAGCACATTATCACCTCCTCTGGAATCCGTTGGTGATTGTGTCCTTAGCAAAGCAACAAGTAGACCATCGTCTACAAGTTCAGAGGATGAACGCTTCCTTTTCAGTGATCTTGATGAATGTAGAATCAATGATCAATTTAAGGGGTCAGTCTCTCCTGAACATGTAGATAAAGAAGATCATTTTTCTAATGTGGATCGCACCGGAAAATTGAACCAGTTAATTGATACAAATTACACATTACATTCATCTCCAGAAAACTCTATGACAGAAAGTCAAACAACTGACCTTGAAATGTTGACAGAAACATCCAGTTCCATAGTTATTCCTAGAAACAAGGTTCCTGGCAAGGAAGTTGGGAAGCAGGCAGGATCATTGCCCAATATGTATTCTCATAGTAACAGTCTGGATCAGCATGATGTTTGTTATCCTTTAAGTCATTCACTCGACTCAAAGTCCAAATCCACAAACTGGACATTGCTTGGCAAAGATGATTTGAAATGTCATAAATCAGACGAAGACAAAGAAAACCAGTTATTTCTTGAGGAGCCTGATGGAAAGGATTCCCATAGTTCAGGGGAGTTCAAGAGTAATGTTCCAACTCCTCCAATTGGTAAGAGAGCTTGGTTATGAACTTATATAAATTACCATTGCAAAAGCTTTATTGTTTTTGGCTGTCTAGATTTGAAAACAATCCATGTCTTTGGTTCATATGTACTTTCAGAGAATAGTAATCATTACGCATCTTGTAACAGAAATTTCCCATTTTTTCTAAGGATAGAAGGATGCAACTCACTTTTCTTCCTGTTTAAGAGTGGGCGTTTCTCCTGTATTTTGGCATACCAAAATGGAATAGTTTTGTCATTGTTGTGGTTTTGAAATGTCTTCTTAAATAATTTTTTCTAGGTAGTCACTATACTGTGCTTTATGAAGAGATACCACTTTGCAAACACTTGTTATATGAAGGGATGCGAGCTGATGCGGCTTTTAAAACAATGCATATTGAAACATTGGATATTGATAAATTTACTTCACTAGCCCTGAAATTGTAAGGGATAATAAGCTTGTTGTCAAGATTGGTTATCATTATTTTCAATGGGATGCAGCTGCTCCTAATGTTTTAGGCCTGGTTTGTTTTGGAACCCAACAACTATTTGATACCTGTTGACCAAGTTGAGAAATATGATACAGGAGACCCATCAACACTGAGCCCTTCCCCTGGTGGAAACTGGAGACTTTGGCCTTTCCCCTTCAGGAGATCAGGACGTGGAAAGGCTATGCTGCCTGCTCCAAGTGATGTCAAAAATCCTACTTCTGGTAATGCTTCAGAAATCACTATCGGCACAAATGCAGAGAAAAATGAGCTCAAACCCAAGTTAATGAAAAAGATGGTTAGGGCAAAGGCTCCAACATCTGAACAGCTGGCATCCTTGAATCTCAAGGAAGGGAGGAATGCAGTAACCTTCACTTTCTGTACTGCTATGCTTGGGAAGCAACAGGTTAGTAGTCATGGCTTTTGCTTCAAATTTACTTTAACTGCATGAAGTTTATTTTTCCTTTCCTTTTCTTTTTGTTTCTTAAATTTGAATTTTTCTTTTACTACTATTTTTCTACATTTTATTTTTGATTGACTAACAGGTTGATGCCCGAATATATTTATGGAAATGGAACACTCGTATAGTGATCTCAGATGTGGATGGGACTATTACAAAGTAAGCATATATCTTAATTGAAAACAAAACTGTTTTTCAAATAGATATTATATTCTTACAGATTGCCAGTTAATATTTATTCTTTTTCAAAACTGTTTTGTCATAGATCTTCCAATGTTGCATCATGGTATGACAATAGTATTTTGTTTCTGTTGTTTCACTTCAAACAGGTCAGACGTTCTAGGTCAGTTCATGCCTTTGGTTGGAGTAGATTGGTCACAGACAGGTGTTGCACATTTATACTCAGCTATCAAGGTTTGTTTATCTTGACTATGTGTTAAGATGTTTTGAGATCATTACAGTGTGATAATATTCTTGAATCCCCTTATCATACCATATTGAGCAAAGTTTTTGAGCAAGTGGGGTCAAAACAGAATTGTTGGTGGCTTTATCTGTTAAGCCCACAAAATTTTTGACTTTTATGTTATATGTTTTGTCGTGCTACTTATGATTAATTTCTTTTATGGGAGAATGGAAGCAGTTTCTGTACGCTTGTACACTGCCTACGACAACTATGATCTGACTTTTTCGGGGTGGGGACTCCCTTTTCTGTTTCTCATTTTGCAGGAAAATGGTTACCAATTGCTTTTTCTCAGTGCTCGTGCAATTTCTCAGGCCTATCACACCAGACAATTCCTATTCAACCTTAAGCAGGTGGTGTATAGAAGTTAATAATAATTTTAGATCTCAAAATGAAAAAAGAAAATAAGAGAGCAATTATTCTTGTATATGAAGGATGGGAAAGCTTTGCCGGATGGTCCTGTTGTTATTTCCCCTGATGGACTTTTTCCTTCTCTATATCGAGAAGGTAACTGATCTGCTTATCTTTCCTTTACTACCTATTCTTCTTGTTCCCTTCTAATGTTCTTGTATGTTCTTTCCATATGCAGTATATGATAATTTTCCATCCTCATTTATGGGAATACTTTGTAGATAATGTGTTTGTAAGCAGCCTTACTTTTTCATTGGACGCATACTAGTCTTTTCTTATGTAAATATTTGGATTTTAGAATGGCCAGAAGAAAAAGGAAAGAGGTGATGAAATTGCTTAAGGAGTTTGTTTGTTTTTTTCCTTCCTGAACAATAATAGGTGGGCAAGACACTTGCACTTAGAGATGACTGTAACCATATGAAGCTCGCTCTATCACATAAAGGTTACATAATTGACTAGTTTTGGAGATAGAATTATGAGATTGTGTAGTTGTTATGACATTCCAATCATTTGTATCATAGATTATACACCTGCTTATGGAAGCATTATGAAAACACCTAGGAGTCTAATTATAAAAACAAATTACATTTCAGCATTGGTTTATGGTGCGATGCTAGCTATTCTGTAGTTTTCTTTTAATTCATGATCGAGGCTTATAAAGTCTCTGAGTGACTGAGTCTGGAATGCTTTGATCACTCTCTAATCTGTAATATTTGGTCTAAGACCTCTTTCTTTTCTACATCCAGTTATCAGGAGGGCTCCTCATGAATTCAAAATCGGCTGCTTAGAGGTTAGTTTCTCACTGTCACACATTAAAATTGACGTAGTTTTAATATTTTTTTTCCTGGTCACTTTATTATTAAAGATAAGTTGAACCATTCCAGAAGGATTAAAGATATGTCAAACATGTGATGTTTGAATTTGGGTACTAGTTTTTGTGTGATCAAATGTTGGATACCAGAGTTTGTTAGATGATTATTTTCAGCCCTATCTAAATATTTTATTTTATTTTTTTATTTTGGCTGAATTCCGCCCCTTCTTTTTAACTCAATGAACGTTTATGGTTCTGAACTAAGGTGCCTTTTGATGCCTCCAGGACATCAGGGAACTTTTTCCTTCTGATTGCAATCCATTCTATGCTGGTTTTGGAAATAGAGGTACTGATGAAATCAGCTACCTTAAGGTTGGAATTCCGAAAGGAAAAATCTTCACCATTAATCCCAAGGTAAACAAATCCTTCATAATCTTTTTAGAATAAGAAAGGCTAGAAGTCTTTGAAATGTTTAAGTTTGTCAAACTTCCTTTCTTATGTTTAAGTTTGCAGGGAGAGATTGCTGTGAACCGTTGTCTTGACACAAAATCATATACTTCGCTTCATGCTCTCGTGAATGGAATGTTCCCTCCCATGAGCTCATCTGAGCAGGTTTAGATCTCAAAGAACATTCATTTCTTTCTTTTTCATACATTGAACTGTAAATTTGAAGTATACCTTGAGTAGTCACATTCTGCTTTTCCCACAATTTTAAATTTGAAGTTTATACTGTTTCTGGGAGGCAGCTGAGTTGAATCTCTTTATACATGTCTAGTCACCAGTGTAACATAAATTCTGGTGCTTTTCTTTTCTATAGTTTTATCCTTCGCATCATTTTTGGTGTCACAACATCTTTTATCTCTCCTTAAGGTATTTAGCTGTCAAGAAGTCAGGCATTATCCATGACTGTCTATGATGTAACTTTTATTTTCGGCCCTGCTTTTTCTGTACAACGTATGCAGGAGGATTTTAATTCATGGAATTTCTGGAAGCTACCTCCTCCCATTATAGATATTTGAAAGGGTCTTGTGGCATTTATTGCCCGGCCATCTTGGTCTGGATAGGGCGGGTGCAAGCTGTGCTGCTTCTTGAATGATTTGGGTAAGCGTCGTTCTCTGCTCCTCATAATTTGTTCAGAGTCCAGAATAGGATTATAAGTTCTAGTTGTTATACATATCTTTCCAATGGGTTTTTCTTAGTAACTTCTTTAGGAAATATAATATGTTCGATAATTCTGTTGGTGTGTAGAAGACACATTTAATGTGACTCATCTGATGGTAACTCTCCAAGGGAACAGGAACTAATGTCTTGAAACTTTTTCTATTATAATGTTTACTATTTTTGTTAAGTTTGTAGAAGAATAAGATACAGTCAGTGAGACTAATATTGAAGAAGTTATGCAATAAAGTTAGAATTCAGTTATCATATGTTGGTTACTAATGTTGTCTATATTTGATGAAATTTTGCTAACAAATTTAGGTGATATCTGGCTAAGCCCGATGACAAGTGGCATCCTGTTATTAACATGTGCTGGGTGGATTGATTTATTATTGGCAAGCACGAAGTTGATAGATGGAAGAGTTACAAAATAGCAGGAAACCTTTAATCTGCATCTTCCCTGATTGATGCTGAGAAATCAGGTCCATATTTTTTGTTCGTTTTGTGTATAGTATGTTGATGTGATCCCATGGGTAAGAATTCGCTGAAATTTGATGGGCATGATCACACAAGTCATGTAAATCCCTCAAACTCAATATCATTTCTCGTGTTTAGTTTCTAGTTAAGTCCTTTTCTTTTGCTTGCAATCTGTCAATGTATGTAAACTTGGAGTACTCTCCACTTTCATTTTTCCGAGAGTAATGATATTCTTACACCATTGTTATACTTGTATAGCCAAGATTTAATAAATACTCTGTATTAGCCTATAAACTTTTTTTTTTAATCAAATCTTAACTGTGCACTTGAGCAATGTAAGAAAAGGTGTAGTACAAGTCTCTGGCTCGCACTTGGCAGTTAAAGTTTCTCTTGACATCTATTTTGTTGTTCCAAATCTAATGGTTGAAAACTCCAGCGTAAGAAAGTTGTATTGATTGTATTTTATGTTGGACTGGTACTTCAAAATTGGTGTCATATCCATTTTTGAGACATATCGAAAACTTGAAAGTTGAAACTCGTACTGAAAAAAAAGAAAATTCATCTCAGCTTTTTTTTTAAAAAAAAAAATTATTACATTTTAAAATGGTTAAAATGTTCATTTTGATATTGTTTTACATTTATTTATTTTTCCTCTATTAGCTTTGATCCTTCATAAATCTAGCCCATATTTTATTCTCTACTGAATTGAAGGAATATAACATGATTTAACAGTTAAAGCTAGTTTTTTCAGCTTCCTTTAAAGTAATTATATAGTTTCAACTCTCGCTAAAAAATAAACTTCTCTTTGTGTTTTTTTTTAAGTGGTGTACCCGTACCTCATTTTTTTTTAAAGTGTCGTTCTTGCATTTTGTACCATATTGAGTATGAAATTCGTATCAATATCCATGCAACATAGATGGTATTGCATCAAATACATAATTATATTATTTAATTGACTAATTCCTTTCTGAAAAAAAAAAAATTATTCTGTTGACTTTTGGTAGTCCACTACAATCTAAAGAAGAAAGTTAGTATATGCCGAGAGGTATTTGTTCGTTGTAAATTAATCTACCTCTAACCCTAACCAAGAAACTTCCAATTTCCACGAAACTTACTGAAGCGTTTTGATTTGCCAAACCACGATAGATATTAATTAATACCTCTTTGCCTGCTTCATGGTGAAGGAGAAGTCTTTCTCAAAATATTTTTAGTGCTAATTTTTGTATTACTACGACAACATTGTTATTATGAATTTCTTTATATTTTTATTTCAAATTAATTACGTTTGTGAAGAATATATATGCGTAATATGCTAAAAATAAAACTCCTTTTGGTGTAATCTGTCCCTTATTGATAAACCATCAATAACTAAGGCAGAATAAGACCATGAACGAATATCTTTGGGAAAACAAATTTGGTCCGTGCATGTGCATGGGACGTGTCTCATGAAAGAGTGATTAATACCAAAGTAATGATTAATAAAAATACATTACCTACTAAATATGATTTAGTAATAAAAAAATCTTAAGTTAATTTGAAGAGTTGTGCTAGAAAGGTTGAAAAAGAAATCCTGGGTCATGCATGTATAACATCTAAAACCTTTGGATTGGTTTTGGTGATCCCTACCAACACAAGAAACAGACATAAAGGTTTTTAATATTCACATAATCCAAGCAATTCTATAGCGGTATTGTCTCCGGCATCAAGGTTTTCCCCCGTTTTAATTTATTCATAAAGCGAGAGCCAACAATGTAAATTAAAAGTGTTTAAAACCTTAATCCATAGATCGATATGGAGTTGGAGGTTTAAGAGAGATATATCATAAATCACAAAATCAAAAATTGACAACTCTGATATTCAAATGCTTATCTGCAAATTCCACAAGGTTTTTGAATTCGTTTTGGTCAATGAAACCATCGCGGTTGAGATCTGCTGACTTCAAGGCCCGGTGGGTCTTCCACGTCGCGAAATGGGCTCCAGTTTGGCGGACGGCCTCTCGTAATTCAGCTTTGCTGATACGACCATCGTTGTTTGTATCAAATTTCTTCAACCACTCTTTGAACTCATTAACGCTCATCACACGCTTCCCATCACTCGACACACTACGTGCTACAAATATAGCCATGTCCCCAACTAAACCAAAACCAAAACCAATCTCTCTTTCTAGATGGCTTCTTTTCAGTACTACTACTCACTACTCACTGCATTATAGTATTTATATTACACCTTTCGATTAATGGAGTATGATAAACATGCAGCAAAAACAAATATTTTATAATATACTTGCTTCCTTCCTTTATAGAGAATAAGAATCCGAGTAGCTTCCTAGCTCCTGCCTTACCAAAACAGATATTAAGGCAAAGAAACAAAACAGTTTTCTCTACTTTTATAACAGTTTCCGAGTGGCTTATAAAAAGCAAAGAGGGAGGGGGGAATCAAAAATATCTCTTCTAAGAAAAAAAAAATACAAAATATTATATTTTAATTGCTCTATATTTTCATGTTGGTAGGAAGATTGCCAGATGGATGATTAAACAAACTAAATGTTGAAGTTTAAAACGTAGGAGGCATATTTTTAATGATTTAGTTAGCAATTTTTTTCATGCGCATAAGTATAATTATTTGCTAATACTTAATTAATGCATGGTTTCCTACGTAATTAATTTTTTAAGCCATCACTTCTGAGGAGCATCTTCTGCTTTATTCTTTTCAGCTAACTAAAATTTAATTACCCGACTATGATTAATGGACTTTGATTACCGGTTTTATATACAAGACACAATGTTATAACAATGTTTTAAAAATCGAATCGAACCGGGTAGTTGGACTGGTGCTCGGTTAGGATACCGATTCGGTTTATAGAGGTAAATCGTTTGGACAGTCGAACCGATAAAAATCAATATGAATCGATACCGGTTTGCAATAACCGGCTGGTTCAAATATGACATTTAAAATAAAAATTTCATTACGGCGTCGTTTTCATTCCCATTTTTCAATTTTCCCCCGTTCCCTGCTTCTCCTCCCTCCATTCTCTCTGAAACTCAGCCCGGTGGACACACCTGCGTTCTTCCCTTCCGGCACCGGTGAGATTCTCACTTATTTGAAGGTTTTAATCTCTGTTTAACCAGCAAATGTTTTGATTCCCTTGTGTTTGCTTTCTGCTTGTTGACTGAAATCATGGATGATTGTGTTTGCTTTCTGCTCGTTGAAATTTCCAAATGAAGAATATGGGTTCTGTTTCTGAAGCCAAGCCTCATGCTATTAACTCCATTTCGCAAGCTTCTTGCTAGATGTCCACTGATATGTTGATTAATTTATTATTCGTCATCTTCTGGTACCAACTCTGCAAATGTTTTCCTTTAGGGCTTGTTTGAACTTTGAACTGAAGGGAACGTTAGAAGAGGGGAAAGGAAGGGGAGGTTTATGTACTTTGTTGTTTTCTGTTTTGTAGTTTTTCTAGATGATGAGAGGTGAGTGAAGGGGTTAAAATTAAACCCTCAAATCACCACTTATTTTTTCAGTTCCCTATTGTTTCATAGAAAATATTTAGCAAGGGGAAATCCTTGAAAATGCATTTGTTTTCTAGTAAATAAATTTATGGTCTTGATTACTTCAATGTAAAAGTGAAAGAGGGCTCCATTTTAATTTCTAATAAAAGGAGCCATGAACTGTATATCAATTAGATGTTGGTTAACAGAATTGAAGCTAGAGTATTGGGGGCTCTTATCCATTAAAAAATGATAAACCTTCCTAAATTCTGTAAAAGTATTTGGCAATTAAGAATATTTGTTTTTGATTCTCTGAAATATGGAGGCTCTTAATCTGCAACTATCAAGAAACTTCAGCCTATAGTAAAAGTCAGACTTCATAACGTGTTATGAAAAATAGTTCTTGGTATCACAGGTTATATCTTTTGGAAAATATAACGCATATTGAGGACCAGATAGTGTGAGCTGCTACTAATTTGGCTTTGAAAATTCAAATATTGTGGCTAATGAGATGCTGCAGCTGCTGTAAGTGATAAAATATTATTTCCATTAATTCTTATTGCATAAGGAAATGGCCTTCATGGTTTCCTACTGTCAATTCCTTCAATTAATGCAGAAATGAATTCTGCGATCCAATTCAGTTCCATCAACGTGTGGGCACTAATTAATGGTAATAGGAATTAGGAAATGCTATGCCTAGTGTAGTGTTTGTTAGATTGGATCAATGGGAAAAGCAAGCAGCTTTGGAATCTGGACCCTTTTGTTGTCTTTCTAAGTGAGGGAAAGATGCCAAGAAATGCAAGCAGGCATTCTGTGTGCTTGTTTTCTTCTATTGTTAATTGCCTTATGGGGATGGGTAAAATCTGTCTATGTGCAGATTATGGAATGCGAATTAAAATCTGTCTGAGACTTTGATATTCTTAGATTTTAACTGATTATGCCAACTTTTGTCAAGCTAGATTCTGTTTTCTGTTTTCTGATTATACCAACTTTTGTCCAGCAGCAAAACAAAGCAAGTGCAAACAAAGCAATTTGAGAAGAATGCATGAAGATGGCAAATGTGTTTGATGAATTAAGTTTGTGATATGTATTTTGTTTTGAGATTGAGTTTGAGATTATGGTTGTATTTGAATTGTGAGTTTGAGACTTGTGTTTGACTAAAACATATGATTATGTTAAATGTTTATTCTTCGTGAATTAGTTTGAGTACGTTTTAAATACTTTTCTTTGTTTTGTAGTTATATTATAAATTTTTAAAGACATGTTTTTAGTGTGACCGGTCCGACTGTTTGGTCCAACCGGTTTGACCGTTCATTTTTTGCCACACCGGTTTGCTCACCGGTCCGATTTTTAAAACATTGTGTTATAGTATTGAACCACCCATGCAAGCGAAATAGTTAAAAAAACAAATTACATGATTCGATTCCTCACGAAATTTATAAGTGCATATTATATCACTCTTTTTATAAAAATTGCAAATAATTTGAATTGGACTTTAATTTGAATGGTGTTTAGCAATGATAGCTATATGTAGATTGTAGACATGTANGTTTTGTAGTTATATTATAAATTTTTAAAGACATGTTTTTAGCGTGACCGGTCCGACTGTTTGGTCCAACCGGTTTGACCGTTCATTTTTTGCCACACCGGTTTGCTCACTGGTCCAATTTTTAAAACATTGTGTTATAGTATTGAACCACCCATGCAAGCGAAATAGTTAAAAAAACAAATTACATGATTCGATTCCTCACGAAATTTATAAGTGCATATTATATCACTCTTTTTATAAAAATTGCAAATAATTTGAATTGGACTTTAATTTGAATGGTGTTTAGCAATGATAGCTATATGTAGATTGTAGACATGTACCTGAAAAGTACAAAGAAATCCCCTAGTGTGTTTTCTATATGTAGATGTAGATTATAGACAGAAACACTGGACATTCTTTCTCTTTCTCTGGCATGCATCTAAGGTGTAGAAAATATAAGATAATCGAATTGTGAATCCAACGTTATAAAAATGAAAGGGCACTCGATGTAACATAAACCTTATAATTAAAAACTGTGTAGCAATATTTTCATACCACTTGCCTAATTATAAACCAGAAATCAGAATCAACAAGTTAGATTCGATCCACGTACCCTGTTCAGTGGATTTTAAAATATATGGTGCTACATGATAAGTATGTCAAGATAGGATATATTCATGTTTAAAATCTTGGATAGAAAAGGATCCAAATCAACGCAAACGGACAGCATATATGAAGGGATCGAATGTTTAAATGAGCATATTATATTATTACATTCTAGTTAATTTGATTCTCTTATGGAATCCATCACTCCCTTTGGATAACCTTTGGGATGATAGAGGAGAGAGATCGCCGTTGCTATTTTCTCGTTCTTCGTTAGTTTTAGTGGGTCAAAAAAGAAATTATTGAAACGAATATATATATTTCATAAAAAAAAAAAAAAAGAAGATAAGTATCACATCAACATGAGAAGATAATTAAGATCCATGCATTCATTTCCTATGTATAATTCTTTAGCTCCTCTTTATCTGCTTCTTCAAATATCTTCCTTATTTCCTCTTCCCTCTTATTCACCTCCACACTTCCTCCTCCTTCTCTAACTCTTTCTTTCTGAGATTCCCTCGATTCATTATCAATGTGTGGTCCCAAAAGGCAGAAAAGAATCAGGTTCTGAAGCACTAGCTCGTCAATGCAGGTATCTCAATTATATATATATATGCCAACATAATGTGAAAGGCATCGACTGTCTATCAATGCCGTCGTCACTGCTATACCGTCACCCTTGTTTACTCACACATGAACCCTCGCCCTTCCCTTCCCTTCCCTTCCAATATTTTGCACCTCTGCCCCAAAAATCAAAAAGAATCTAGAGATATTTGGAGACTCACAAACAAATTACATATATTTTACACTATTTATTATCTTTTCAAGGTAAAGCACTTTTGATTTATCTTTTTATCTATAATACTAAACATTAACATTTAATAGTTGAGATGAACTTTAATGGAATAAACGGTTCAGATCTGAGCAACATGGTTCAAGTGACATGACCGGATCCAAGTAGCTTCATCTTGAGTCGCCCAACCATTTCAACTTTCAATCAAATGCTAAAAAACAAAATATGATAGAATTATAAGACCATGATTTAAGAGGTTTGCTTAATTGTAGAGCCTAACATTTGTAGATAGATAGAGTCAAGAAAACATAAAACTGGCTCTATTTTAGCAATCTTTCAAAAAATTGATATTTTCAATTAGAAAATTTAGTTTTATTTATTTAATGGAAAAATTAATAAATTTATTACCTGCTTAATTTTAACACATAAATATTAAATCTTTTTTTTCCATAAAATTAAAAAGGATCAAACAGTTAATGAAAAGTAAAAATGTAATTTATTGAATTAATATTGACAATGCTTTGGGTTCAATGGGCGGCCGCTAGTCCAGGTGAGAATTTTTTTTTTTTAAAAAAAAAAAGCGTAAATTGGTGAGAAGCCAGGAAAATGTTCTTTGTTCGTTAAACTCTAAAACTTGTAATAATTATATATATTTATATAGCCGGCCTCCGAAACCTTACTAATTCCCTGTCGTTTTTTTTTTTGGGTGAACTCCTGTTAGCGTTTTTTGGTACACCATTACTGCAAGCGCTTAATTAACAAAGTTATTTTTTAAAATAGAATCTTCTTTTTTTTGGATTATAGAAAGGATATGAGATTTTGAATAACTATATATATCCTTTCAAAACTCCGGATATGATGGACGAACTAATAACAATTGCAATTAACCATTTATATTATAAATAGTATTTTAATTTCATTTATTTTTATTCCCTTTAAAAAAGATAAATTATTTTGGGTAACCCCATTTAATGTCCATAAAATTTATTCTCTCTATTTTTCGGTTCTCTCAAAAAGTGTTCATTATTTTTTTTTTTTGATACTTTTTGCTATGANTCTCTATTTTTCGGTTCTCTCATAAAGTGTTCATTATTATTTTTTTTTTTATACTTTTAGCTATGATTTTATATTCTAACACATAATTCATAAGTATTAAGAACGATCTTAGTATTACTCATACTCAATAATTTAATAAGGCATGTTCCTTTGTATATATCATGTGCAAGTTTATTAGATTTTGTTTGATTTTCATTGTAATTTCTTATAACTTTTTTTTTTTTATATGAGTAATTTTCTAATAACTTGTAGGTCTAGAAGGAAGTTGTAAGTTAATCCTGCTAACCAAAAATCACCTTGGGAACACAAAGATAATTGAGATTAATTTGTACTCACCACGTTACGAAAAAGAATGATAAAAGAAAGCCATGGGTTTAAAAAGTGATAGTGATACCGGTTATTTTATATATGATCAAGAGCATTACTACAACGGCATGAAAGTAGTGAAAAGGAAAAGTGATTCAAGTCGCTACGTTCAGAGGTCAGTACAGCTCTAGAACGTAACTAGAGTCGCACAACACAGAGGATTAGCTGCGTGCAGACTGCGAGAGAGCCTCTGAAATTACAGATAAAATACATATACATATATATATATAATGTAGTGAGATAAAATTTAGAGATAACTAGACCCTAAGGGCTTAAGTGGGGGATCGTAAATCCTTCCTTCACTTAATTTTTTCCTGATAATGCTTTTTCATACCTATCATATACATATTGAACCAGCTCCTCAATTTCCAGGTCCCCACTGATGACTCCATCATGGTTTTTGTCAGCAGCTTTGAGAGCAAGCCTGGCTCTCACTACTGGGAAGAACGCACCAATTTTGTTGAAAGCTTTCTTAAGCTCCTCCTTGGTCAGACGATTGTCAACATCAGCATCTGCTTCTTTCAAAATGGCTCTTATTTTCTCCACTACCTTAATGTCAATTGATTTTGGCTCGCTATGGTAATGGAAGTACAGAGGCATTTTTGATATAATATAATGATGAAATAAAATGTCTCTCCTCTCACTGCCTTCTTGTATTTCTTCTATTTGGCGCTATGGCTTTGGGAGTCACAGCACCACGAGGAGGGAGTTTATATAGAGAGAAATAGAGAGTGTGTGATACCAAAAATGATGGGTCAAAACTCAATGGTCTGAATCAACGGGTTGGGTTGACCCGTTAAAAATTGAATAAGGACTGCTAGTGGTATCGGTATTCTTTCGGATAGAATTTTTTGTTTGGTATTTGGCATTAATTTTAAATTTAAATATAAAATTTATAAATTTTAAAAATAATTTCAGTACTACTCGTTATAAGTCATTTGGTTTTGGGGGCTGAAATTCTTTTTTAATATTTTGGTTATAATTTTAAATTTAAACACAAAATTTATAAATTTTAAAAATAATTTTAATATTACTTAACTACAAAATTATTTAATCCTGAGGCGGAATTTGATTCTAAGGTTCAGCGTGGAATCCCGGTACAGTCTCTCCTCCTGGTACGACCTTAACCTTTTGTTCTGCACATTTTGTAGAGCACTCCACGGAAAGAGAATATAATTTATAAAGGAGATAAAAAAGAATATATTAGAAAGCAAGTTGGTATTTTGTGGCCCACATTAGATTCGTAGGGCAAATGTCGAATCAATCACCGGTTTCCGAAACACCTTGTAAAGGACTGTACCAGAAAAAATCCGTTAAACAGTACCCATTTTCCTTTCTATGCTTACGTGGGGGGACAAGAAAGAGGATAAGTCCATAAATAAAGGTTAGTTACTTATCTCTTTGGTATATGCATTATGCTTATGCAAGGGTCCGGAATCAAAACTCTTAGTCTCGAGTTTGCTTTTGCCAAGTAATGCAATAGCACTAAATCATTTATGACTGAATAATATTAGGTTTATTTTCAAAATTTGTGAATTCAGTAGCAAATGAAAAGAGCAGTTTTTTTTTTTGGGCTGTAAAGTATACGGTTTGATTTAATTTTAAATGGGCCTGAAAGCCCATCTTTCCTAGATCAGTTTAGTAACTGAGTGAGATAGCAAGTACAAGGCACAAGCCAATATGTGTTGTTGCACGCAAAATATATCGGAGACAGTGTAAGTGTTGCTTTTTCGGTGTCGTGTATTTTGAACATGTCGTCCTCGTCCTCAACCTCAAGACCCTGCGGACCCTCCAATCCTCTGCTGTCATTTTCGAGCTTGGTCCATCAGCACTGCTTCCGTTTAGGGGCCGAGCTAACCAGCCGGTTCGAAGACGCTAAGCGACTCACCGGAACCCTAGCCACTGGCAATTGGTGGCCGGCCGGGAGCCGACGTCACTCTCTAGCTCTTCCGATTCCATTTCCATTGGCCTCTTTGGCACATCCCAAACAGGCATTGGCTGCTACTTTGAGCTCTGACCACGTCGCAAAGTCCCTTGCTGGCACAGCTGTGTATACAGTTAGTAATTCCAACAATGAGTTTGTTCTAATATCTGATGCTGGTGGAGCCAAGTCAATTGGATTGCTTTGCTTTCGCCAAGAGGACGCTGAAGCCTTCCTTGCTCAAGTTAGTATTCTTTGTTTTTTATCCCCTGCTCCTATTTTCCCTTACAAAATGTTATTTTAAAAGAAAGTACATAAAATTAATTAATATTTATCTAGAGCGGATGGCAATATGAGCACACTCTATCTAATTTAAAACTAAGTCTCTTTGGTGCTAATTTAACCATAAATAAAGGTTAGTTACTTATCTCTTTGGTATATGCATTATGGAAGGGTCCGGAATCAAAACTCTTAGTCTCGAGTTTGCTTTTGCCAAGTAATGCAATAGCACTAAATCATTTATGACTGAATAATATTAGGATTATTTTCAAAATTTGTGAATTCAGTAGCAAATGGAAAGAGCAGTTTTTTTTTTTGGGCTGTAAATATACGGTTTGATTTAATTTTAAATGGGCCGGAAAGCCCATCTTTCCCAGATCAGTTTAGTAACTGAGTGAGATAGCAAGTACAAGGCACAAGCCAATATGTGTTGTTGCACGCAAAATATATCGGAGACAGTGTAAGTGTTGCTTTTTCGGTGTTGTGTATTTTGAACATGTCGTCCTCGTCCTCAACCTCAAGACCCTGCGGACCCTCCAATCCTCTGCTGTCATTTTCGAGCTTGGTCCATCAGCACTGCTTCCGTTTAGGGGCCGAGCTAACCAGCCGGTTCGAAGACGCTAAGCGACTCACCGGAACCCTAGCCACTGGCAATTGGTGGCCGGCCGGGAGCCGACGTCACTCTCTAGCTCTTCCGATTCCATTTCCATTCGCCTCTTTGGCACAGCCCAAACAGGCATTGGCTGCTACTTTGAGCTCTGACCACGTCGCAAAGTCCCTTGCTGGCACAGCTGTGTATACAGTTAGTAATTCCAACAATGAGTTTGTTCTAATATCTGATGCTGGTGGAGCCAAGTCAATTGGATTGCTTTGCTTTCGCCAAGAGGACGCTGAAGCCTTCCTTGCCCAAGTTAGTATTCTTTGTTTTTTATCCTCTGCTCCTATTTTCCCTTACAAAATGTTATTTTAAAAGAAAGTACATAAAATTAATTAATATTTATCTAGAGCGGATGGCAATATGAGTTTATTGCATTATTAGACTCCTCTTGATGAAGGATTACCTTCTGGTTGAATTAGGACTACTAAATTTAACATTCCAAATTGGTTGCACACTCTATCTAATTTAAAACTAAGTCTCTTTGGTGCTAATTTATTTCTCAATTTTTTAGGTTCGGTCGAGCAAAAGAGAACTGCGGAGCCAGGCTAGGGTTGTCCCCATAACACTTGACCAGGTTTTTCTATTGCCATTTATATCTCATGGTATTGGTGGTATCATGAAGTAGTTATTGCTCTGAAAATTTTCACATCGGTTTTCTTGTGTGTAAGTTATGTCAAATCATTGGTTAAGGATATAGAAAGATAAATGTGGCTTACAACATGGATTTTTTCTAATTATGCCCTGTATTTAGTTGGTCCTGTCTTGGAGGACAAAGTTGGACATTGGTTGGCTGATGACTGAGATTTTGTTGTAGTCTACCAATTATGGGTACAGCTTAATGAATCATCCGGATAAATGACCAAACAATAAGTTGCCATTCCACTTATGTTTGCAATTCGATTTGAATCTGTTAATATGTTGGCATCTACTACTAGAGCAATTTTGGATGAATATTGATAGTATTACAAATATTTCTTCCACATTTGAAGCTTCTGCTGTTTGTTGTTTGGATTGGAGGGCTAGTCAGCCAATTAGATGATTACGGGAATCACAGTGATGGGCAGTATATTGGCTTATAATGATTTCCAATATGATTTGCTTTTGGACCTCCTTGCCGTTTGTTATTTGTACTTAATTCTCGGAATCTTTAATGTAGTGCTTTTACCTGTAACCTTTATGTGTTATTCTCCTTCTTTGCTTTGTAGGTATATATGTTGAAGGTTGAAGGCATTGCGTTCCGTTTTTTGCCTGATCCAGTTCAAATAAAGAATGCTTTGGAGGTTGGAATCTCTTATGATTTTTGATTGTACAGAGTTTACTAGAGTGCATATTTCTATATGCCACACCAATTTTATTGATCATTTGAGTCTCACCCGCAGTGTGTGAATGCCATAATATGAACTCATGTTCAATTGTATATAAACATGTCACATATATGTTATTTGAAGAGCTGACCTGTTAGATTGAGGTCTCATATTGTTTTTCGTGTTTATCAGCTGAGAGCAGTCAATAATAAGGGAGGTTTTGATGGGGTTCCTGTTTTTCAGGTATGTTATCTTATATGTTAATTTTGATCCTTGAGAGAAAATTTTGGAAGCAATTTATTACGTAAGATGATCCATAAATTAAGAGCCGCAACAATACATGGTATGAGTGTGCATGTATTTTGTCAAATGTATTTATCTGTATAGCTGTATAGAAAGGGAATTACTACAGGAAGTAATGACTTGAATGCATTTTATTTTCACTGAATTCAGCCATGGCTAATTAACTATAGGTTATAAATAGCATAAATATTCTAACCAAATGGCAGGTTGACAGCATAGGGCCATTTAAGTCTCCTGTAGTGTCCAGTCAATTATCTTGAATTTAAATCTGTGGTATTCCTCGATTGGCTTCTCTTTTTATTTGACTAATAGTTTTATGTGCTTACAGTCGGACCTTTTAGTTGTGAAGAAGAAGAATAAGCGTTACTGCCCTGTATATTTCTCAAAGGTTTGTTCTACCCGTTGATCTCCTCATGGTCGTTTCTGTGGAGAAGATGTCATGTAGTAGTTTTTGTTTACTTGTTAATTGTACAGGAAGATATTGAGAAGGAACTGTCCAAGGTTTCTAGGGCATCTAGAGGACCAGGGGTTTCTCAGCATATAATGGTATATAACAGTCTACCATTCATTCTTATTCCTTCTAATGCATGTCAGGAACTTGCAAGAAAGTTTCAAATGAGAAATTATTGTTATATTTTGCCATGAATTTATTAGACAGACATTGTGCTGCTTTATTTTTTCACAATATTTTGATCATCACTAGCCACAGCCAATTTTATTCAACTGGAAAACTAGGATTGCTTTTAAATTTTCTTTAAAAATCACTGCTGATTTTGAGAATGAAAACAAGGTCGTCTTATTTCATTCCTGATATTATGCTAGATTTTGGTTTTAGCATTCCCTTTAATCTCTTTGTGATTTTCTATTTATTTGAGGTTCATTTTCTCTCTTTTTTTAACAGGTTGGTAGTTTGGAAGATGTGCTGAAAAAAATTGAGGTAGCTACTCTGCTTACGGGGTAATTGCTTATACCTTGTGAAATAATTTGAAATTTGACAAGTTCTCTCTTCCATGATTCAGATGAGTGAAAGGAACTCAGGATGGGAAGATTTGATTTTTATTCCGCCAGGCAAAAGTTACTCTCAACACATACAGGAAAATGTGAAGGCCTGATGACCATGCATGGTGCAAGTTTAGCTAACCATAATTCTATGTGGTTTTGACAAGCATATTGGATGTTTCTTCTATCCACAAATTTAAGCAGATAAAGATGTCAGGACCTCTGGCGGCAGGAGGTTTGGCGGAAGAGGAAGGAGGGTTGTCATAATTGATTGACCATCTGAAGAATGTGATTTACCATGGTCCTAAAAGTTATAGTTGACCTACATTGAGATGGGTTATGGGTAGTAGCCCATTGACATCACTTATTGGCCCCATTCTCAGTTGGTCTAATCATCGAAGGAATGTTTGGGACAAAATGTGATATGATAGTCTACCATTCTCTGGGCTGTGGTCGTGCAGTAAAACATGGCCTGAAATCATATTTGGTGAGTTATGATGTGCCGATGTGCAACCGACAAACCAATTTTATATCAATAATAATGAACAAGATAAGCAAAAGTAGTTTATGATTAGAAATCGGAAATTGGTGAAGCCTCACAATTGGGTAATGGATAACAGCAACCTTTCTGTGCATGTAGAAATTGACAGGGCAACCGAATAGTTGTTGGCTTAGATGCTTTTAACACGATTCCTATTTGATATAATAAATTGCTGTTTTACTACTCTTGCCCTCCCACTAATTCTCAACTGCAATAACGCTTCCCATTTGTCGGAATTGGTAAAGTGAAGACCATAGAAACATGTAAGGATAATGATATATAGGTAAATTGGAATTTTGTCGAGAAATTCTAGTACCTATCAACCTCAAAAAGAAGGAAAGGATTTTTCCTCCGACCTCATTTGTCTCGCAGGAAAGGAAATCCAATACAAGGAAGGGACACCTGGAGCTATTTAAATGGCCGGGGCTTTCTTTGAGATTTGCTCTAATTTCGCTCTCTAAACCTCTAACCACTACCGCCAATGCTTGCACTCTTATTCTAATCATTAAGTTAACTACTACTTCATCTAAGTTTAAAATTGGGGAATTCATTTAAACTAGTCCCCATTTGAGGCACTGCTGCTATAGCTAAGGGATGGAAGGTTCAGCTCTTCCAAAGATGGCGAAGACACCATCATCTAAAGCCTTGGTTAGCAGAATCAATTTGGTCTTCCTTGCCTTCTCCCTTCTTGTTTATGCAACATTTCTTCTCCGTCCATCATCTTCGATCTATTTCGAGAATGCAGCCTCCCTTGTTAGGTGTTCATTGCGTGAATGCCATCATAAGGTAAGGTGAGCCTACTGCAATGGCATCCTTCTTCTTTCTTTTCCTCTTTCTGTTTTACAGTTTTATTATTCATTAAAAAAAAAATCATGATCTCTGATCAGCCATTTGCATGATGTTGAACTTTTTAGACCGAAAAGAGCATCAAAATGAAAGCAGTGTTGGAGGAGTCTCAAGCCAAATCGTGGAGGCCAAAGGCTGCAAAGGGTAATGCTAGTAAGATAGAGGTACCTAGCTTGTTTCGTGAAATGGGGAAAGGAATGAAGATCGGAATGGTAAACATGGATGAAGATGATGTGAGCGAATGGAGCTCACAAGGAGAAACAATACCCATTTATTTTGAGAGGGTATCACAGTTTTTCAATTGGACAGATTTGTTTCCTGAATGGATAGACGAGGAGGAAGAGAGTGATGTTCCATCATGCCCTGAGATACCAATGCCAGAGTTTTCAGGATATGAAAGCATGGACGTGATTGTGGCTAAGCTGCCATGCAAGTATCCTCAAGAGGGATGGAGAAGGGATGTTTTCCGGTTACAAGTTCATCTTATAGTGGCAAATCTGGCTGTGCAAAAACTGAAAAAGGATTGGAATTGGAAGACAAAAGTAGTTTTCTTGAGCAAGTGTAGGCCAATGCTGGAGTTGTTTCCATGTGATGACCTGGTTAAGCAAGAAGGTGATTGGTGGTATTTTCAACCAGGAGTGAAGAGGTTGGAGCAGAAAGTAACATTGCCTATTGGGTCCTGCAAGTTGGCTTTGCCTCTCTGGGAACAAGGTAAACCTTCCAAATATAAACTCCAATTTTAATCTCAGCATTTTACGTTTATCTTCCTCTCTGCTTTTTCTTTATTCCATACAAAAATAATTATCTAGTAAATAAAAAAATTAAACATAAACCTTGCAGTAAGCTGAATTTAATGAAACAACCGCGCCAGGTAGGGGTCGAACCTACGACTTTCTGCTTAGGAAACAGACGCTCTATCCACTGAGCTACAGGCGCTTGTTTGTTTTAACCCAGCTCAAAAGTAATATTTAAATTAAATTTAAGTAAGTGGTCTTTTGTAGCTCATTCGCAGGTTCTCATTGTGATTGGGAAATTTTTTACTCACATTCTTATACAGAGTGAGGTGATAAAATCTGAATTGCATGAAAAAAAAAATTAAATGAAATTATGTGAATGTAACATATTATGATATTAGATAATGTATGAATAGCATTATTAAAGTAAAAAATTTAGAATTAGCTGAGGGCTCACATCAGTCATAATTAAAACCGTGACGTCTATCTTTTCTAATATAGTAATAATAGTTACATGCATATTTTAATTGTGCATTTGGTGATTTTGCGACGTATAACCACTACAAGAGCTTGCTTTCTTGCTGACATAATTAACTTGAATTTGTCGTGCTTGCATATTCTTCATTGTTTTTTAAGAAACCTTTTTCCTAGGCACTAATTACAACCTTTATTTCTTTTTTTAAAAAAATAGAAGGTTGTTACTTGTTAGTGGTTAGTTTTCAATATTTCATGACTAAAAATTATTCTTTTGAAAATGCGATCTTTAATTAAATGAAAATTTTTTCAGGAATTGACGAGGTGTACGACTTGTCCAAGATCCAAAGAAGCGTCACAAGCAAAGTGAGAACGAAACGCGAAGCCTACGCCACCTTACTGCACTCCTCGGAAGGCTATGTTTGTGGCGCCATAACACTCGCACAAAGCCTCCTCCGAACCGGCACCAAACGCGACCTTATCCTGCTCATAGACAATTCTATCTCGGTTCCCAAACGCGAAGCACTAGCTGCTTCGGGTTGGAAGATCCGAATCATCACCCGAATTCGGAACCCGAGAGCAGAGAAAGACACTTACAACGAGTACAACTACAGCAAGTTCCGTCTATGGCAGCTGACGGAGTACGAAAAGGTCATATTCATCGACGCCGACATCATCGTCCTGCGCAACCTGGACATCCTCTTCCACTTCCCTCAGATGTCGGCCACCGGCAACGACCAGTCAATATTCAACTCGGGCATAATGGTGATCGAACCCTCCAACTGCACGTTCCGTATATTAATGGAGAATCGAGAAGAGATCATATCGTACAATGGAGGTGACCAAGGGTTCCTGAACGAGATTTTCGTGTGGTGGCACCGGTTCCCGAGGAGGGTTAATTTCCTGAAGAATTTCTGGGCGAATACGACGTTAGAGGCAAGCGTGAAGAATGGGCTATTCGGGTCAGACCCACCCAAGTTGTACGCGATCCATTATCTGGGAATGAAGCCGTGGCATTGTTATAGGGACTATGACTGTAATTGGGATGTAGAGGACCAACGTGTTTATGCGAGTGACGTGGCGCACGAGAGGTGGTGGAAGCTTTACGATGAAATGGAAGAGAAATTGCAGAGTTTCTGTAGGTTAACAAGACGGCGTAGGACGGAGTTGAATTGGGAAAGGAGGAAAGCTGGCAAGAAAGGATCAGCAGATGGTCATTGGAGAATCAATATCACGGACCCTAGACGATCTGGTTCTCTTTTGATGGATTAGAATTCATTTACAATTTTGGATTCTCTTTTCTCTTCCTTCTTTTCCATCTTTATTTATGTGTGATTCTGAATTGGTAGATCAATTCCAGAAACTTGGTATTATTTTTCTTTTATTCTTTTTGTTTTTTGTCTAATAAACATGCACTTATATATTAGGATCCCATCCCATATATGTGTCTCCAATTTTGTGTAACAGCCACAGTGAGGTCATATAAAATTAATGTGAATCATCGTTTGCGTTACAGTTACAGTTACAGTTACAGGGCTAGCCACTAATTTTTTTTGTGAGAGGTTCGATGACAAGGTAACAGAAGCTTAATTATTAGTTATTTAAATTAAGCATTGCTTGTGCAACTAGTAATCCTTTCTTGGGAACACTTTATTACTTTGTCAACAAACCTTTGGTTTGTTAATCGTCCGATAACTAGTCTCTATCGTCCCAGATTTTTCAAAAGCAACATCTCCAGAAATGAGACAGACGATTGTGAAGGACTCATCAAGTGAAAGGATTGGTTGGCCAAACCTATCTAGGTACACCTACTAAATCAGTCAAGTCTCTTCCTTTTCCCAATTTATACCACAAATTTCAAGTTTAACGAGATCCACGTCACATAATACAATGTGTACAAGTTCTCCAACACCATCAAATCACGAATCTGCCCATTTTCATTGTTTTGCTATTTTATTCTTTACTCAATTTAGCAATTAGCCTATTATATAGTCTTTCTAGTTTGGAATTAACTTAAATTTAAGACGTTCCTTTTCTTTTTTCTTTTTTTTTTCGCTGTAATAAGACGTGCCTCGTTTTGGACTTGTGGAGCATGTCCCTAACTAGCTAACTACCGATCAGCCCACAATTTGGATTATTGGGCATCCAATTTAGTGTAACTAGCCTATTTGTAATGAAGCCCATGCCATTTCATGTAATAAAATTTTGTCTTTCTTTGTGGGTCTTTCAAGAAAAATATTGTTATCTATAATTTTTTATTTTTTTTTATGATATGATGTNATTTAACTAAACTTTTACATTTATTTTTTGATAATATAGGATAAAGAAATTAATAGATAGATATATTGCTTTAACTTTAAGATAAAAACATAACACACTTATATCTATATTTTTTTTAATTACATAAAAGCACAAAAACGCTAAAGAAATGGGAGAGGAGTACATGACGATGATAGAATTCATGACATCAAATTATTTAGTTCTTATAACTATAAAATGTGTCCCTAGAATCACAAATCATTGATGCACTTATATCAATTTATACTTTTATTTATGTGACTAAGATGTTGCCAACAAAGGAGTTTAGCAAAGTGTCAAGAAATAATGTTGCGCAATGTCACTTCACAATGCCTGAGTTTAAGGTCGGTGCTCGTCACGAAGGTCGAATATGTTTGAGCTAATCTGAAAATGGGTAAACAAGGCCGGTTGGTATTTCTTGGCTCCGACGGTCAAATGAGCTTAGTCCGAGCTAGATATCATAAATCATAAGTGTAGGTTCAAAAGTCCCTTACCTTTGACTTGGGGGGGAGCTATTTATAGGAAACAGGAACCCTAAGCTAGCGGGTTGCTGGGGGCCCTTGGTGGACTGGGTCATTAGATATTGGGCCAGTAAAATGGACCATTACACCACATTACACCACTAATCATACTATGCCTCCAATTCNTTATTTAGTTCTTATAACTATAAAATGTGTCCCTAGAATCACAAATCATTGATGCACTTATATCAATTTATACTTTTATTTATGTGACTAAGATGTTGCCAACAAAGGAGTTTAGCAAAGTGTCAAGAAATAATGTTGTGCAATGTCACTTCACAATGCCTGAGTTTAAGGTCGATGCTCGTCACGAAGGTCGAATATGTTTGAGCTAATCTAAAAATGGGTAAACAAGGCCGGTTGGTATTTCTTGGCTCCGATGGTCAAATGAGCTTAGTCCGAGCTAGATATCATAAATCATAAATGTAGGTTCAAAAGTCCCTTGCCTCTTTGACTTTGGGTGGGGCGGGGGGCGGGGAGCTATTTATAGGAAACAANATAGGAAACAGGAACCCTAAGCTAGCGGGTTGCTGGGGGCCCTTGGTGGACTGGGTCATTAGATATTGGGCCAGTAAAATGGACCATTACACCACATTACACCACTAATCATACTATGCCTCCAATTCTTTACTTTCTTAATTAAAGTTCCATTGAGTAAAAGAGAAATATTTATAGGCAAAGTTAGGTTTTTCTAGCTTAGATATTGAGAAAACGAATATTTAAATCTATGACCTCAATATCTTTTAAAGATTCTTGATCAATTTATATTATAGTATTTTTGTTACTATATTCAAACCTTACAAAAAGAATTATATATTTAAACGAATTAAGCATGTTATCGACATAGAGGTTATATGCTTTACGAAACAAATTCATAATCAATGCATTAATCTCCAATAATGTAATTTTAAAATAATTTACACGAAACTTTTACCATGAAAATTTTTTCAATTCATTATTTATTTTGGAAAGAAAATTTTATATTCTTATAGTTTTTTTTTTTTTTTTTTTTTTTAAAAGGNCTGTGAAAAAGGCATCATATACTTAACCCCACCGAAGAATGATACTCGGCCAAAGGCCAAAGTTTTAGTAGATATCAAACCGAACTTTTTAGTGTTAATGGAACCTTGGACGTGGCAAGATCGGGATGGTACTGTCTAAAAGCTAAAAATCCAAAGAGATGCTCCCCATTCGCAAATCGCAAACCACTGTTACAAAACGAAGAAATTATTGTTTTCCTGAATTATTTGATTTTTTCTGGTTCCTAAGCCATTGTTTTTTTGTTCCTCGTTCCAAACCTTCTAATTGTCCCCTTCCTTAAAATGACCCCATTATTTTATCTGCCGTTGTAGTCGCGTGAGACAAAAGATATACC
The DNA here is from genome assembly GCA_003255065.1 of Cercis canadensis. NCBI lineage: Eukaryota > Viridiplantae > Streptophyta > Magnoliopsida > Fabales > Fabaceae > Cercis > Cercis canadensis. Next base: position 129,625 of record QAOA01008735.1, read on the forward strand.
CCACAATGAAGATACGGAATTCGACGAGGGTTCTTTTGGTCATTTGATATCAAAGGGATGACAGCGTGTATTTTTTTCAACCGTTGGGCCGAAAGGAAATTTTACAAAGTCCACTTGCTTGTCAATTGCGTGTTCATGACGTGATTGTCCTAAAACCTCAATTATTAAATCTTCAGTAAAAAAACATTAATTATTTTGTGGGGGTTAAATTAAAACCGACCACGAGATGAGCCCCCCACCGTTCCACGTGATTTACAATGGTCGGTCAATTTTTTTTTTCTTTTTTAAACTAAAAATTGCCACTTTATTAATTATCAACTTTTATTTTTCAAGGTAAACCAAAAAAAGAACTTTGATTTTCCAAGACGCGCCGTGTCAAAAAAATAATAAGTATCCGTTAACGTGAGGACCGAGTTTCCTTTGCAGCTACACATTGCTAGCGGAAAAGAAAAAGACACTTTCATGACTCATCAATTAAAGATCTTAAAAATATTATCAAATCAGAAGAAAAACGATTCAGAAGAAATATATAAAAATAAAAAAGAAACCAATAATGGTTGGTAAAAAAGGAAAGAGAAAAAAGGACAAAAAGTTGGACCACCTGGCTGTGAGATTGTGGTCAAAACAACTTTTGTCTTGTAATATTATTATTATTATTATTATTACAGGCGTTATCATTATGACTTTTAGGCTAAACACGAGTATCTCTGAACCGTCGGCTGTTTATTTATTTTTTGTAAGAAAAGAATATTGTATTTGAAGTTTTTATTAATAAAATAAAACAAGAGTTTTAAAATGCTCTTAATTGTGAATGTTTTTACAACAAAACTTCTAAAATAAGATAGCTCCATCTAAAAATAAAGGTTAAATTCTGGTTTTGGCTTAAAAAAAATATAATATATATATATATAGAAGCTGAAGTAAACACTGTAAATTCGTCCAGTAAATTAAATAGTGAGTACAAACATAAAGAAGTTTCTTTTTTTAAAAAAAAGAAAAAGAAAATGTGATCCTGAAAGAGAGAAAGAGAGAGCGTACAGATGGATCTAGTCTGTGTGATGAGGTAGGCTCCACTGACTGAGTACGCTCCCCGTTTTTTTCTCTGTTCTAATTTTGGCAGCAAGTTTCCCACCTTAATTTATTTTTGTTGTATTTTCTCTAGATTTTTCGGAGATCATTAATTTCCGCTAATTTTGAATTATTTGTTTCGTTTCTGGTTAATTCGGGTAGGTTCCTCTCTGCTTTCTTTTTTGCTTCTTCAATCTTAATTTTCTGCTCCCTACGTCCTTTATTTTTTTCAACGCCGCTAGTTACTGCTAAATCAGTGCTGTTCTTGATTACCTTGATGTAATTACTGCGTCAATTCCTCGTTGTAGCTTTAGATTCATCCACATCTCTCCTTTTTGAGTTCCTGGAAACAGAGAAAATTCTTATAAAGTAAGTCAGCGAATTCCTGGAAATTTTTTGAGTTCGGAACTTTTCTGGGTTGCAGGATTTGGATTACTATTATTAACTGGAGCAGGATATAATTTATTTCCCATTCATATCCCTCTGATTGCCGGGACTTAATAGGAGAGGAAACAGAGCTTGGGGATATCTAGTGAGTCTGCTGTAAGTCAAGTTTTCCTTTATCTTTTTCTTTTCTCCCTGGATAAATATATACGTATGTATAATAAGAAATAAGAATTTTCAACACCAAGTTACAAATTGGCAAGACTCTGTTGAGTCATATATTTGCCTAGTTTNTATTTCCCATTCATATCCCTCTGATTGCCGGGACTTAATAGGAGAGGAAATAGAGCTTGGGGATATCTAGTGAGTCTGCTGTAAGTCAAGTTTTCCTTTATCTTTTTCTTTTCTCCCTGGATAAATATATACGTATGTATAATAAGAAATAAGAATTTTCAACACCAAGTTACAAATTGGCAAGACTCTGTTGAGTCATATATTTGCCTAGTTTATGTTTAACATGTGGAAACTGACATCTTTTCCATGAAAAGCGTAGCCAGTATAGATGGGGATGAGATATATGTCTGTAAATTATTAAGAAACAAAAACACAAAAAGTTAACCTGGCTTCCAAATTAGAGATGTGAATATGACTATTGCATGAGGATAGATGGATGGTATTTCTTGTTTGTTGTACATCTTATTTAAATTGTTCTCTTTGGATATGCCAAGATATTCTGTCTTCTTCTTTTGTTCTGATTATTGTAAATTTGATTTCAATTTGTATGCATATGTCGGGAGAAGAATTCTTAGCTTTTTACATGTTGTTTGATTATGAACATTTTTTTATCCATTGATCTTTGAACAGCATGAGGACTTGAATAACTTTAAAAGTGCCGTTAATTATGGTTGAAATAAAAGAATTTTTATATGGAGATTACATCTATCTCGCAATTTACAGATGGCTTTAGCAGATTGTTCTGTCTCATTTTTTTTTTCTTGTGAATTCATTTACCATTTATTGATCAGCTTAATTTACTTGGAAAATTTGAAATTCTTCATGGAGAAGTCTCTAGTTATCCCATGTCCAATGCCATTTTTTTTTTTGAAAAAAAAGAGTCATTTTATTATTTCAGGCAAGTAGTAGAAACTTTTTTCCGATATTGTTTTCCTAACCTCATCCATCCTAATTTTGAAATTATATATGGTAATTTTTAATTTCTAACTAATTATAGTAACTGACGTGCTTAAACTAGATTGTTTTCTATGATTGGGATACATGATGCATTGATCATGAGTTAGGGTGTAAAATCTTTTTTTCCTTTGAATTTTTACAGACTGATTTTTCTTTATTACTTGGATTGTAGACCTCTTTGGCACTCCACTGATTTTTAGGAATGGAGGATGCGAAAAATGTTGAAGAGAAACCACCCCTTTTAGAGTCCTCTTCAGAAAATGCTGAAGAGACGGCAGTTCCAGAGCCCTCTAAAGAAAATACTGAAGTAATAAACTCACCAGACAATCATTCCAACACTGAAGTTCCAACCATCCCAGTGAGTAATGGAAACATGGAATCCAGCGATCATACACCTGAATTCTCTACATTAGCAACGCCACCAGATGCTTGTGGTGATCAGACTGTAGGACAAGATGAAATTGTTTCTATAGATAATTCAGCTTCAACCTCAAATGATACTGTTGATGTCACAAAAAGAAGCAATGAGGGAGCCATGATTGAAGATTCCGAACCAGGAGCTATAGAAGAAATCTCTGATAGGCATCAATCCCAAGATGGTTGTACTACTGACAGTGCTGACACTAATGTTGATAATCAGACATTACTCTCAGCTGCTTCTTCTGAAACAAAAGATTCACAAAATGACCACAATGGTCTAAAAGTTAATATACCTCAAACAGAAGTTGCTAACGTTACTGCTGCAGATGTGGGAATGGTTGACTCTCCTACGCTTACCCAGCAGGTTGATGCAAAAAGAGGCCTCATTGATACTGCAGCTCCATTTGAATCTGTGAAGGAAGCTGTTACCAAGTTTGGAGGAATTGTCGATTGGAAGGCTCATAGAATACAGACTGTGGAGGTAACTCCGCCTTGCATTGTTTTGCATTTTTCTATTACCATTTTTCACTTTTAATATACCTTCGTCACACATTTTGCTTAAGATTTCACTACTCTAGCGCTCTTACGGCTTCATGAGCAAAGAATTCTTTTGTCTCTTTTGGTTGCTTCTTGAAGCCAAAGCAAATTTCTATTACAAGATAGCTTAGAGGTAATACATTGCTATGGGAGAAAAAGATTAGAGTAATAGTTTTTTGGGTACTGTTTAGATTATTAATGGTGGTTGTGGTAGTTAAGTAACAATATCAAATGCTGGAAGTTGGTGCTGACATTGTCAGTAGGCTAACTAATTTGGATTGTTGAGAAGGTGGCCGTGGTGGAAGTTTGGATGTTGGGTCTGATAATAATGTAAAATTCCATCTGTGTTGGTTGTATGATATCATAATTTTATGGGGTAAACTGTTTCCTTATTTGGCATTTTGACGAGGCATGTACACTGCGCTTCTATTTGCTGTATATTCCCACAATTCTAATTAAGTGGCATACGAATAAATTTTTCTTAACATATATTATATCTATAAAAGTGAATTCCCTGGGGATTTTGTCGTTAGACCCTTTGGTGCAAATTCTTCTTTTCTTTTAGCAAATACTTGACTAACTGTTATTCTGGCAGGGAGCAGAGTATATTCTATATCTTATTATGATAATAATAATAGTTTACTTTGGGATATTAGCTTCATTGTATGTGTGTTAATGCCAACTAATATCAAGGTGCAGTTTCTAATGCTCTTTTAGCGGTTTAGGATATTTAAACAGCCTAGAGTTGTTGGTTGTCATACTGTGCTGATTCACATGTTATTGAAACGAGGAAATTATAAATGGTGTGATCCTGGAAGTGAAATAAATTGCAGCACTCACTTATATGCATTTGTGTGCTTTATTTTCTATCATTTACTTGTTTATCAATTCATTTGGCCAGAAATGGAGAAGGAATGAAATGTAAATTTCTAAATTTTAAGTACTTTTTGTCCAAATTTTTGCCCTTCCTGATGTGTAACATTGATTTCTTTGCAATGCAAATGCTTAAATTTTTCTCTTCCACGCAGAAGATAAATTACCAGTACTGATGAGCATACATAGTAACTTTTTCTGCCAAAACTACAATTAATTTTGGTTTTTCTTGGATGTACAGAGACGCAAACTTGTAGAACAAGAACTTGAAAAAGCACAAGAGGATATCCCAGAGTATAGAAAACATTCAGAGGTAGCGGAAGAGGCGAAAGTCCAAGTGCTGAAAGAGCTGGACAGCACTAAGAGACTAATAGAAGAACTAAAACTTAACCTAGAAAGGGCACAAACAGAAGAACGGCAGGCAAGACAGGACTCAGAACTTGCAAAGCTGAGAGTGGAAGAGATGGAGCAGGGTATCGCAGATGAATCTAGTGTTGCAGCCAAGGCGCAACTTGAGGTTGCTAAAGCTAGGCTTACAGCAGCTGTTTCAGACCTCCAATCTGTGAAAGAGGAGCTGGATGCATTGCGCAAGGAGTATGCTTCTTTGGAGACCGAAAAAGATGTAGCTATTAAGAAAGCTGAAGCGGCTGTCACTGCATCAAAGGAAGTAGAGAAGACAGTGGAAGATTTGACCATTGAGCTAATTGCCGCAAAGGAGTCATTGGAGTCTGCACATGCTGCACACTTGGAAGCAGAGGAACAAAGAATAGGAACAGTCATGGCCAGAGATCAAGATTCTCTCAATTGGGAGAAGGAACTTAAACAGGCAGAAGAGGAGCTCCAGAGACTTAACCAGCAAATTTTGTCTGCAAAGGATCTCAAATCTAAACTGGACACTGCGTCTTCTTTGCTACTTGATTTGAAAGCTGAGTTAGCTGCTTATATGGAATCAAAATTAAAGGAGGAAAGTGATGAAGAAGGAATCTCAAAAGGAGACCGAGAGGAACCAGAGAAGAAGACGCATACTGAAATACAAGCAGCAGTGGCATCAGCCAGAAAGGAACTTGAGGAAGTAAAGCTCAATATAGAGAAAGCAACCGCTGAGGTTAATTACTTGAAAGTGGCTGCTGCATCATTAAAATCTGAACTTGAACAAGAGAGATCATCTCTTTCCACCATTAGGCAAAGAGAGGGAATGGCCTCCATTGCAGTTGCGTCTCTTGAAGCTGAACTGGACAAGACTAGATCTGAAATAGCACTGGTTCAGATGAAGGAGAAAGAAGCCAGAGAGAGAATGATTGAATTACCCAAGAAACTACAAGAAGCAGCTGAAGAGGCTAATCAGGCCAACTTGCTTGCTGAAGCAGCACGTGAAGAGCTGCGGAAAGCAAAGGAGGAGGCAGAGCAAGCCAAGGCTGGAGCAAGTACAACGGAAAGTAGATTACATGCAGCTCAAAAGGAGATAGAAGCTGCCAGGGCTTCTGAAAGGTTGGCGATAGCAGCAATTAAAGCATTACAAGAGAGTGAATCAGCTAGAAGCAGCAGTGATGTAGATCAATCCACTGGGGTGACACTTTCTTTGGAGGAGTACTATGAGCTTAGCAAACGGGCCCATGAGGCAGAAGAGCAAGCCAATACAAGGGTTGCGGCTGCTATTTCTGAAATTGAGATTGCCAAGGAGTCTGAGTTGAAAACCTTCGAGAAGTTGGATGAAGTGAACCGAGAGATAGCTGCCCGAAGGGAATCTCTTAAGATGGCAATGGATAAAGCTGAGAAGGCGAAGGAAGGGAAATTAGGTGTAGAACAAGAATTAAGAAAGTGGAGGGCTGAACATGAGCAAAGAAGAAAGGCTGGTGAATCTGGCCAAGGAGTGCTAAACCAGAATAAAAGCCCCAGGGCTAGTTTTGAGGCGAGTAAGGAAGCGGATAGCTTTGACCAAGCTTCTGGTGCAGGACATTATTTGTCAAGCCCAAAGGTTAATGCACACGAAAACAACACTGAAAGTGGATCATCCCCAGAAACAAAACTTGGAAAGAAGAAGAAGAAATCATTGTTCCCACGGGTTTTAATGTTCTTTGCCAGAAGAAAAGCACAACCAACCAAGCCAGTGTAATCCCTGATGGAAACCATATGTCTTGTGCGCTGCAGTTATCTTACCCCTCATCACTTTGGAAATCTCAGTGACCTGATAATGCTGAAATTGACAAAATGATATTGAACCTGTACATTGCGGTGATTGTTCTATGTACGGTTGATTGGATTGTACTCCATCTCACTGAAAAGGATGCCTAGGTTCGCCCGGTCGGTGCTTTGTGAAGATATAAAATAAGATCGTCATCCTTGGTGGGAAAACAGAGAATTAAGGTGATTGTGTATTTGTATACAGGCTTCCATATATCCAAACTCGGCTTTTGTAAGGCTGTGTGAGATTTGACCAAAATCAAATGAAAGATTTTTTTCCCAGTGGCTACTCTTTTAGGGAGTTGTTACTTGAAATGGCACGGCATTTGTATGGTGTATACTTATTGAAAATACTTATACGTGGTTGAATTGATACAGTAAAAGTAATCAAAGGATGATTTGAATGTTGCTTTAACAAGTTATTCTGTTCGCGTATCTAATTAATCTCTCTCTTATTTTTAAACAATTTTATTGTAAATTTTCATTTTGCTTAAAGTATTTTCGTGATCCAATTCTCAATTAACATGAAATTATTTGGTATTAAAAAAAACACTTTCGGGGGAGTTTTATCTGCGTGATTCGGAAAATCTTTAAGCCAAAATCTAGAAAGCTTAAAATGTGAGATTCATCTGTGTATGTAATAAGAAGAAGAAAATGACTTGGTGATTGCGGCTGACATAAGTCTGATGAAGGTTGTGCATGTCCATTCTAGTTTAAGTATATCACTCATGTAGAATGAAGCTTAAAGAAGAAAAAAAAAAAAAAAAATCAAGAACAGCCAATGGCCTGAAATGAATATTGACAGGTCCTTACCAAAGAAAATTCGTCATGTTAAATAAAATTGAGATTGGCATTCATTAGAACTAAGAGATAGAGGTGGAAAGCGTCTGAATAATAGTTTTGTGCCATGGATTGGAAAGATGTTCCAGAAGGTTATCAATTGGTCCAACATGAGTCACTGAAGCTTGAACAAAGATGCCAAGCATTGCCACCATTGCAAGTCGTCCTGTAACATGAAATTTTACAACCATGGAGATGTGGTCTTGAGCATATATTCTAAATCACAAATAAGTGAGAAAAAGGATACCGTTTTTAATCTCTTTGAGCTTCCAGTCATGAGCGTTTTTTATATCTTTAGCCAAACCAAGAGGATTCAGCAGAGGACCTCCAGGGTATCTGATCGTTGAAAGAACACAAACTGACAGATTCAAAATTGAAGAAAAAAAGATAAAGATAAATGCAGCAGATATTATAATCTTCAGTTCTTAGATATACCCTGGTTCTAAACCTTCCAGTGAAGCTTCCAATCCAAAGAAGGATCCCTCTTTAGCTTGAGATCCAGGACTAACAAAATCCATGTACCTTTTTGTTTCAACAAATCTGTGCAAGTAAAGGGAATGGCATCATATGACATATATATAGGACCTTGAATCCTCTGAAGGGTAACCCAACTCATCAAGCAGAAGTTCACAATAACTAAAATTCTACCCCATCAAAAGTAGCTGGACGAGGAACAGAGTCTCTGTGTTGGCAAATTCATATTTTACTGCACCGGCTTCAAACCAAACTGGTATCTTACTAAGTCCTGTGACGCGAAGTAGCTGCACATACCAAGAAGCTAAGGATAAAAAATGGGGCTCCATCGCTAGTATTTCTAATCAAAATTTCTTTGTATAAAACACTGCAAATTTATGGAACTTCACAGTATATTGTTAAGAACTTGATATGAAGAAGCTAAATTTATAATTAATAAATAAATACCCAAAACAAATGTACAAGTAAATTGATGTGACTCACATCTGTGAGTAGAATTCCAGTAACTCCCATCATTGCAAAGCGAGCATGAACCAGCTCTGCTTGCACATACCACCTTAAGCTTTCGGGATCCTCTCCGAGCCCAAGTGGGTCGAACCCAAAATCTCCAGCCAGACTGTAAAATTGACAGAAACATGGGCTAGCAGATTTTGGCGAATATATCAATTAAGAGTCAAAATGTAGAAAGCTTGAAGGGCTCACGTTCCATCAAGATAAGTTGGGGGATCAAGCCCTGGGAGCCATGTAGGTCGTTGTTCCTGTTGGGCTGCCACACAAGTTCGAGAACATCTCTCAGTAATTTCTGCACCAGCAGGTTGGAGCCAGAACTGTCTCCCACCTAGACCTAGTGAAGCTTTATCTATGCTCTTACTCTTGAATACAGAGCATGGCTGAAATGGTAAGCCTCTCCCTATTGCCGCCGCCATTCTTCTCTATCTATTCTATTCTTATTGAAGGACTACAAATCTGAGCGCTCAAACATTCCACTTTCACTACTTCCACATATTCATTTGGTTATGATATGTTTTATATACTTTCATTCATGTTAATTGGAGAAATAAATTAACAAAAAAAAAAAAAAAAANTAAAAAAAAAAAAAAAAAAACATGGGCCCACTTATCTTCGGAGAGTTGGATAACGAATGTTTGCATCTCGGATTAGAGTATCTGAAATCAGAACTAACTTTATGGTCTCCAAATTTCTGATAAAAAAGAAGTCAGATGGTGCTTCACCATCTTCCATAACAAATTTCTCAATTCCAAAAAGGGAAAAAAAGAAAAAAAAGGGCAAATCAAACTGAAAGTGGAGGCTGTGGACGCCCCCTCCCACTACAGTAAACAAGTTCAGCTTGATTAAGGGATTAAAATGCAAATACAGAAATTCCGGGATCAACTACCTAAATAACTGAATACAGAAGAGAAGAGTCTTGGCTGATCCCTGATTTCCCTTTGCACTGTACCTCAAGCTTAAACAAACATCTTATACAATTGAGAAGTTCTAAATGAAAATCTGAAACTAAATAAGCTAGGAATGCTGACAATCAAGTTGAAGGTCGTGTCCGGTGTGTCATCGCCTGCTGGATATGCTGAATGAGCTAACTTTCATTGGGGTGGCAATTACCAATGGAGCCTCAGGAGAGTCGGTGACCGCAAACTTGTCGTGCATGAATCGACTATCAACAATGGAATCATCCTTAAGGACTATCTTGTAGCAATAGCAGCTCTTTAGACCCTGCTGGTTACGGTAACACTCGTGAGAACCGTCCTTGACTTGTTGGAAGTTCCATATCACACTGAACTTGCCCACTGTGGCTACTATATGGCGCTCCTGCCTTCCGTTTTCTGTGACCTAAGAAACCCATAAGATGAAATCATTATAATATATATACCCATAAGAGAGTAAATGACACAAGAAAATCCAGGACATGAACAGTTGTACACTACCAAGCTGAAATGGGAACTGAACAATAATGATATACTTAAGGAAAACCATCATGCAAAATAACTGCAGAGTTTTCAGCAAAGATATCCGCTTGAAAAGCAAAAAAAATATTTAATACACTCGTACACATCTGCTGTATTTGTTACAAATTACTCAAAAAGCTGATGGGGAAGCAAGTTAAGAGGGGCATATAAGGAGGACAAGTACCTAAAACTCATACATTCTTAAAGCTCCATGAAAGAAAATGATGAACCAAATCTAAATATTACTTTTCAGCTCCGCTAGACAAGCACAACAGCGAATTACTTTATGATTGGAGATACACAATTATATCAAGAAATATGACACAACATGACTGCAAATGACTAGATTCCAGGTCAAACTAGCATAGCTGCTAATGAAAGTCAGCATTAACAAGTGGGAAAACAAAAGTAATCAAAAGGAAACAGAAGACAACGGATGGTGAATTTCAAACCTACGTAATGTTAGATCCCTAACCCAAGGAAAAGAGGAAAATAAGAGGATGCATGTAATCATAAAATGTTTTGCAAGGTAGCCTTATCAACTGGACGTGATAAAAATGTAATAGCTTTCACACTAAAGCAAGTTCATAATGAAAAGAGGGCGGCCTATATCTTTTAGAGCATTGGTACCCTTGAAACCAAATGACTCGGAGCAGAGGGGCAGATTGATCTGGAAAATTTTAAGGATTGTCAACGTGGAAAGTATTCCAATAGAGGTTGTGTTACATCATCAGAAAAACCTCAAGTTTTTTATGCAAGTCAGTTCCAACCAATTACTGAATAAATATACAAAAGCAACTCATGATCATGAGAACTGTCTTTGTCTTTCTTAAAATCAAAATCTATTCACCATTAATGAGTTCTCAGAAATAATTAAATATGAAAGTGAGTCCAGTTAAGTTCGTAAGAAAGATCAATCCTAGTTATGAACCACATTTTTACATAACTATAGAATACTCATAACAAGCTAACCGTTTTGCCTGCAATGTGATAGAGAAGTTAAATTCTTTATGTATCGCAATGCAGCAAATCAACCATATAAATACTAAAGCTACCGCACACACTAGCAAACCATGGGTCAGAAGGCCACCAAACCTATTTTGAAGCACGTCACAGTAATTTTCTTTTTAAAAAAATGGAGGGTAAATGAAAGAAAGAAACAAAAAATATGATGATACGGTGACAAGAGAATTAGCACTTTCAAAGATTCTACTAAATGAAAACTAAATGCATTGGAGGATATATTATTCTTAATTTGCAGGGTATACGTGAAAAGAGCATAAGTAAGCAGGCAGAAAATTGCACTTACCCATGAAAACTGAGCATTACGGAATTTATTATTAACTCCAGCTAAATGTGAATCCAGAGGAGTCAGCTTCAGCAACCTTGGAGCAGAGATCCTATTTCCCAAACGTCCCGCAAAGCCAGTTTTTGTCTTTCCATCTTTGTCAGTGAAGAGTGTACAAATAAGGATCAAGTAGGTATCAGTTGTACCCACAATCCACTTCCCATCAAAAGTGACATCCACATGAGTAATGGGCGAACCAAGGCCAGGAAAAGCAGTTTTTGCCTGCCTCATGGAGTTGTTTGAATACAATCGTATCTTCCCATCAAGAGATCCAACAACTATGGAACCTTCACCGGTGGTGGCAAAGCATTGAAAGTTGGTTCCCCTTGAGAACTGATGCCCTTGGGTCCAATTCAAGACAGGGGTGTTAGAGCTAGCCAGATTCTGAACGATTCCATTGCGGTCACGCATATCCCACCTGCAAAGCCTGTTATCATCCAATCCTAGAAAAGTTGATCCTGAAGGGTCCAACTGAGCTCCTTTACTATCATTGGTGATATCTCTCATTGTAATGTCAGTCCCATCCTTTCCAAACTTCCACTCTGTTACAATCTTCCCAGTCTCGATATCAAGCTGATGTAGCCCAGTTGAATGAGGCTTGCTCATACCCATTGGACTCATGAGGAGCATGTTGGTCTCAGCCCTCATAAGAAGAGCCTTTTTGGGCGTTGAATGCACCAAAGACGAACTGCGATTCTGATATCCATCACCAAAGTTGACATAAGCACCTTTCCCATGTATTCCATGAGAAAAATTCTTCACAACCTGAATGCCAGAATCACCCACCAAGAAACTATTGTCCAATGCACCCAATGCCAAGCTCTGTATTCCGCCATTTGCTGCTTCCTCAAACTCTTCCCTTAAGTCTTGGTTTGCTCTTACTGGCGTAGCAGAACCTGGGCTTTTCACGAAGTTATCTTCCGCATCTTCCCACATAGAATCGTCTGCAGTTTCTGGGTTCGCCCACCCAATAAAATCCTTACCATAAATCTTAAGTTTGTTTTCGTCTGTTGCCTCAATGCCATATGTGTTCTCAAACAGACAGTTCTGAAACCTAGTGACAAACGCCCTATAATCTTCTTCAGAGAAAAATTTCATAGCCCAAACACCCTGCGCAACGAAGTCAACACGACGTTGGTCCCCGAAAGTTTTCAGTTGCATTTCTGCATCCACCTTCACTCGAATTTTCGGACTAACTTTCAAAACCCACCAGGACTCTCCTCCTTCCTCATCTTCATCTTCGTCACTCTCTCTATCATCTCTGTCAACTAGACAGGTCCGAACAAATGAGTAAGAAGTGAGTTTTTCGGAAGTTACCCATTTAGCTTTTGGGGTGTTTCCACCAACATGAAGGTAGAGCTTAACGGCGTTCTTCAGATTGGGGTTCTGGGAAGATGAGTACTTCAGCTTCAAGGCCTTAAGCTTTGCCTCGACGTCATCGAGTGATGACGGAGTTCCGATTCTCCGCTCTGAAGACCTTTGGCGCTTTTCTTGCTCATCTTCTTCGGCATCTTCGTAGTTTGCTTCTTCTTCTTCTCCACTCTGGTCCTCGTAATCCTTTTTCTCTTCCTCTGAGTCGGAGATTTCTAAATGACTGTGAGACCCACCCATCTTTTCTGCTTCGAATTAATGAGTGGAAAGATTGAAAAGGGGGAAAGTGAGTTGAGGATTTTAGGATCTGAAAGACGGGATCGGACTCGGATTAGAAGCTGCAGGATGGGAAGAGCGCCAAGTTCGAATTTTGAAAACGGACCGTTTTGTTTTGTGGGGTGTGGCCCCTTCGCTGTCTGTTAGGGTTTTTTGAAAAGAGGCAAGGAACGAGTGGGCTTACCGGCTACCGAGTTTGACCGGTTGTTATTGACTCAACGAAACGATTGGACCCAATGTCGTTTGCCTTCCTCCAATGATCCAATCCATATTTTGGTCCACGTCAGATGAAATAGCTATTATAAGATTGAATCCACAATTATATGGAATAATGGTGCTCGTTTTCAGAACCAATAGCAATAAATAGAATGTTTTAATATGTATGAGATAATAAATACAGTAATTTAAACTATACGAGATAATAAGTGGAGAATTTATTATGAAATAATTGAGTTTATACTTACATATTCACAATTTAATTTCCTAAAAATCCTTTGGAAGTGATGTTTATTCTCAAAACCCAGATTACTATTTAAATAGTGGAACATATTTTTGTGTAATAAGTAGTTATTCTGTCAAAGTTAACAGAGAGACAAATGGTTTTTCTTTGGCTAATAAAACTGCTGCCTTGTATTTGTCTTCAACAGATGCCACTTGAATAACACTAACTCCTGAACATCCATCTCCTCCACTGTCTCTCATCATATCCCTCACCCTTGCTACATCGTCCCACCTCCCTACAATCGCATACAGATTTGACATTAATACATAAAACCCACCATTTTTGTTATTCAAGAAGAATAATTTTTTGGCCAAGCATTCCCCAAGCTTGACCTCTTGGTGTATGCAACAAGCACTTAACAAAGCTCCCCAGACAGCAGAATCAGGGTCAACCTCCATGTTATTAATAAATTCCATTGCTTCCTTAAACAAGCCTGCCCGACCTAAGAGACCAACCATGCTTGCACAATGTTGCAAATCTGGCATCAATCCATACTCTTTGGTCATGATGAGGAAGTGCTCTGTTCCTTCAAGGACAAGTCCCCCATGGGTGCATGCTGCTAAAACTCCTAAGAAGGTGATTCTATCAGGTTTTAGCCCTTGTTCTAGTAGTTCTGAGTAACAACTGAAAGCTTTATGTTCAAGCCCGTATAAACTATAACCTGATATGATAGAGTTCCATGTTGCTAAACACGGATCGTTGATGCTCTTAAATACTCTTTCAGCATACTCTAATCTGCCACACTTTGTATACATGTCTATTAGAGCAGTTCCTGTGAAATCTTCCACTTTTACATTGTTCCTTAGGACATAGTTATGGAGTGCCTCCCCAATCCGCAGGTACCCAAGCTGGCAACATCCAGACAGTAAACTAGCAATAGTAATGGCATCAGGTTTTTGTCCAGACATCTTCATTCGACAGAACAACTCCATGGCATCACTTGGTTTTCCAGCCTGCACAAAGCCAGATATCAAAGAATTCCAAGTGATCAGCGGTTTTTCATTCATCTCCAAAAACAAAGAGAAAGCATCTTCGATCTCATCAAATCTAGAATACATGCTTATAAGCCCATTTACAACTAAACAGTCGACAATCAACCCACTCTTTAATCCATAGCCATGGAAAGCACGTCCAATAACAAAATGAGCAGGATCTATAATTCCATGAAGGACGCTAATCATGGCAACTGCATCTGGTTTCATGTCTAGCTGCTGGATTTGCATAAAATACTCAATTACTGACTTTATATCACCTTTCTCACAATAGCTTGACATTATTGCAGTTAAGGAGATCACGTTTTTCATGGGCAAAGTCTTGTAAAGCAGTTCTGCCATACCTGTGCACCCTTTCTTTGCATATAGACAAACTAGTGAAGTAATCACAGAAGCATAATTGGTCAAGCCACATTTGATAATATAGCAATGAATAATTTCTGGAACAGCATTCGCTGACAGAAGGCTCATCATTGTCACTGGACTGGCTTGCAAACCTTCCTCTAGCATTTTTTTGAAGAAAAGCATTGCCTTGTCCAAGAAACCATTTTGGCCATAGGCACCAATCATGGTATTCCAAGAAACGACATTCTTCTCAGACATTTCTTCAAATAAGAGTTCGGATGCTTTCAAATCATCACATTTAGCATACATTGAGGTAAGAGCATTCTTCACTTGAGGGTCCCAACCAAGGCCAGCTTTAATTCCCAACACATGAATGGATCTTCCTTGAAGAATTAACTCACGGAGACCACAAGAAGGTACCAGACTAACAATTGTAGTCTGATTGGGTCGAAAACCGTCTCTAAGCAGCTGTACAAAGAGATCCAGCGCATCAAAATGATACCCATTTTGTGAATATCCACAAATCAAAGCGTTCCATGACACAACATCTCTAGAAGGCATATCTTCAAACAATTTCCGTGCATTAGTTGTACACCCCAGTTTCATGTAAAAATCAAGAAGGGCAGTATTTACATACACAAATTGGTTAACACCCCGTTTCACCAATTGGGCATGAACTTGGCCACCTTCTATTCCGGCAGAAAATGAAGCGTAAGCATAGGAAGATAAAGATGAAGCGCAAGCTTTAATGAGTAGCGAGAAAGTGAGATCAATGGGATTGGCATTAGTCTCCAAAAGTTGCCTAAAGATAACAAGTGTCGCTTTCGAATTTTGGCTCCCAGTGTATGATGTAAGTAGAGAGTGAAAAAAGGAGAGACTTGGAGTTTTGGAGCTGCGAAGTGTACAAGCCAAGTTCATAATCTGGACTCTCGGTTTCGGAGCGGAACTCAGAAATAGACGAAGATAGCATACAGTTCAACGCAGCATCGTCCTTGTCCAAAACTACTGATCAGATAACCAAAGCGAGCAAGCAAATATCAACATTAATATGATTAACGTATACGTTACAGGTTTTCGTCTTTACTACCTTCAACTTCTTTGGCTAATTTAGAACTGCTGGCAAACAGATTATAATTTTATTTTTTTAACATAAATATTGACCCAAAGAAGCGCCAGTACTTCTGGCGATTTCATAGTGGCAAAGGTTGCATTGGAGACTTTTTCTGAATGGAAAACTTCAACTGAACTCAATAGCGCCAACATCACTGACGCTCCCTCCTGGAGACAAAGATCCAAATTTTTGAAACAGATTAAATGTATAAAATATCACTATATATGATCCAAATTTTTTTCTTTCTTTTTTGTTTTTGGTGAATAACCTTCATTTTTCCTAATAATATGAAAACGTGTATACAGGAATACAATATTGTTTCAATTTGAAGTTTGAAACCAGGAACGTAAACATGATTATGGATCAATTGGTGATACTCAACAACTCGTCGTTTATATGGGAAAATACTGGTGCAGTTGTTACGAGTTTCCATTCTGAAATTTCTGGCGGTGAAGATACTATCGTTGGATCTATTATTTTCTTCTTCTTTTTTTGTTTGTTGGTTTTGGTTTTGACATAGTAAACAAAGATAAAGTATAAAATTATTGATGATTAACACAATTAGGTGGCATGCCACCTTCCTTGAATTTCTTGTAACAGATGATCTTGGGTCTCAACCAATTACAGAATCATTCTTATTCGCAAATAGGAATGGGAGACTTATTTTTGGATTTCAAATTTATTTTAATTAGCAGTTGTTTTAGTTTCTTTCCCACACAGCATAATCTTGTCCACTGAGAACGGCCTTGACATTTGGTGGAAGAAGGTTGGCAAGATCCTCTTTTGGTCCAATCTTGAGAACGAGCTTGTTGTCAATCTCAGCCATATAGAGATCAGCCTCAGCTGCCAGGATATTCACACTGCTTGTTGGGTTAATTCCATTCCTCTTCCTTATTTCTGTCAAATTCTTTATGTGCGTTAGCCCCCACTCCATGTAGTGATCGTAGAACTTGATGCACAAAGCACAAGACAGAAAATCATTAATTATAAGCTCCGGCAATATCAATGAAAAATTTAGTAAACTAAGTAATTGAGAGAGAGAGGCAAAGATTACGTACGATTGTAGGGTGGCCTGGGTGGGTGAGAATGTAAACATATCCCAACATGACTTTATCGTCTGGGAAGGGCCATGTTTTCTGAGACCAAGTGTCATGGTTGTCAATAAAAGTGACAGCGTTTGCTGGGTTTGTTCCAATCATACCCGGTGGCTTCCCATTAGCATCCTTCAACCTCCACAATTCACCCTGCACCGCAGCTCCTAGAACCATTTTGGTTGTGAAGTCAAAAGCAGTGACGGCGCCGCCAGCGGCTTGCACCCAATTGACGAGCGTGGCACGGTGCTGATCCTGGTTAGCTAGGGGTCTGCCATCTGTTCCCCTAGACACATTCTGATAAAGCTCGCCTACTGCGAAATCTGGTGAAGTCTGTTCCATGTAGATTTTGGTGAATCTAGGTGCATAACCCACAACCATATCAAATCTCCATCCAGCAAATCCAATCTCTGTCTTCAACCAGTTCATCCAATCCGACAGCTGTCTCTGTACCTGAGGATTCGTATGGTCAATGTCCGGTGCACCCCACCAGTCATCCCCAGTGTCGGGACTTCCAGTACCATTAAACCTGACATCAGTGCTGCAAATGTAGGACACGTCCCAATCGAGACGGTTGTCGGGAGTACCACCTTCGAAGATGCTAAGTCCTCTGCTGTCCACAGACTCGGCAGTTCTGTGGTTGATCACAATGTCAGCTATGCTTTTCACTCCTCTTTCACGGAACGCCGCAATCAACGACTTCAATTCCGCAGAATTACCGTACTTGGACGTGTCAAGATCATATAGTCTTTTTGGTAAGTAACCTTCCAATTCAATGTGAAAAACAATTGGTGCACCTTTAGTTCTATTTCTAATTCTAATCCAACTCTGTGCATTGCATGTTAATTAAAAGTAACATTTTAAGTATTCTATTTACCTTGAGGACCATCTGAATGAGAATTAGAGGGAGGAGGAAGCCAAACATACTCAACTCCAGCATCTGCAATGGCACCCACCTGCTTCTTCAGGAAGTTGTACCATCCTCCTTCTTTGTCACTTGATGCCCAGTTGAACCCCTACACATATTAATCACTTTAAACTCTTTTATACATTTATTAATAACGTAAGAGAGACACAGTGAGTGAGTGAGTGAGTGGTGATACCTGAAATAGTATGGCACCAGAGGAGAAGGATGGCAAGAGTGAAACTGAAATGCAAAGGCAGAGGAAACAGAGTGAAGTGAAAGACTCCATCATTTTTTTGTGTTGTCGCTGGGTGCTTCTGTCGCCTATTTATAGCCATCCTAATCCGTGTCTGCTCTGAAATTTCAAAATATCTGCACTGTGTAAGTTATTATGCCAGAAGAAAGATGTTGAGAGCTCATCCCTTGGCGGAATACGACTTCCAATTTCCAAGTTTGACTAGGCTATATGCATATTGCTGTCCACCCTAAACTGCAATATTCAACGGCGTTCACTGTTTGTGACAAACACTCAACAGAAATCTTCAATAATTTTTGGACGGGTATTTGACAAATTTTTATGAATTTTAAATATATGTATTTATAAAATATTTTATTTTGATATACTCTATTATAAAAAGAGTAATTTAACAATAATATTTAAAAAGAAATTTACTAGTGAAAAACTAGGAATATTATTACTCAAACAAAATACTGAAATATGACAATGAGTTTCATTGGATCTAGATTTAGATTCGGGAGGCTCCAAACTTGAATCCATTTTCTTTTTGTGGACCCATTCTATCTCACATAGAGGAGAAAAAAAAGAACCCAACTTTCCTTCTTCCTTCTTCCTTGTCCATACTCCACAATTCACAACGTCCCCTTCCACAGTCCTTCACAACAAAATTTCTAATTTTTCTCTTTGAAATCATTCATTTTATATCATTCACACAAACATCCACCAAGAAATTTCATGTTTTTTAGAAATAGTATACACTAAGCTGAGCAAGTGAAGGTGATCAAATCAAAACCCCATAGATTCCCTTTCTTTGGTTTCACCCTCCATGATTCTACCTCCCAATAATCCATTTCAATCCCAAAGTTGACGAATTGTTCTCTTTTCTCGGGGGAGAAGGAGAGAGAGATGAGATAGTGAATTTGAAATTCACTCTATTTTGATTGAATTTAAAATACACTATATTAAAATTTTGAAAGTCACTATAAAAATATATTAGAACTTTAAAAATACTTTAAAAATTACACAAACAGAGTAATTCAAAATTAGCATTTTAAATATATTCTACAAATATATTACACTCTACAAATATCTCATCCAAAACACACTGCAATCAAACAACGGAAAATGATTTATTTTAGAACAAGGTCGTTTTCCACCGAGGATTGCAGTGGATAATATTTCGTTAGCAACTCTAGAAGCTATGAAGAAAATTCAAAGAAATGTATTCCTAGACAATGTCCACATTATTGTCCCATTACATTAATTGAAGATATGATTATTGCATTATAATATTTTCTCACTTTCTCATAGACATTGTTTAGTTGGCACTATCTCAATCATATAAATATTGACCAGTCCAATTAAATTTAAATTGTACCACTTAATTTGATATGTTAATAGCGTTACTCAATTCATTTGAAGTGTCATCGCCAAAAACAAATAATCAAAGTGTGAAATGCAGAGGAGATGATTGAGTGCTTGACTACTGACTAGTGTTAAGCAGAGCAGATTAAGGGGCAAACACGCACAACGACAAATGAATATGGATGTGAGAACTATGACATGGACTTTAATTGTAGTCAAGTTGCCTGGTTTTATTTTTTGAGAGAGTGGAACGCTCAGATGAAGCAAGACATGGGGTTCCATTACAAATCAAGCTAAAAAAAGATGAACCATTTAGTTTTCTCTAATGCACGCTATCATAGCCTTATAGCTATGAGTTCTAATTTTCTTACACAGACATTTAGAGTAGTACACGACACGGCTGCGCTCATAGAGTTCATGTACTTATCCTACCCAATAAGTTAGAAAGCAGAATTAGCGGTCTTTTTGGTATTATCCAAAATAGATATTAGAATGAAATCATGCGGTGATTCTGAGGGAATGGTCAAAATGTCGGTGGTATTCACCTCTAAAAATTTATACTCTTATAATAACTTTAATGCTTATATAAAAAATAAATAATTAAATGCCGTATGCGAGATTATCTTCCGAATTTATGAGTTTATTTGTTTGATATTCCATTATAAAAGTACTTTGCTAAAACCCATTGAAAACGGGTGAGGTAAAATTTGAAAAGGAGTAAAACCACTTTTCAATCTCTAAAAATGTATTCATTGACAAATTTGTCATTCAAAAATTTTTGGTGATAAATTAATTATTGAATTATTATTTTTGTTGACAAATTAATTATCCGTTAGGGTTTGTTAATAAGATTTAACAGACTTTACCACGTGGCACTTAACGTGCTGACGAGGCCGTTAGTTAGTAAAGTGGCATATGTTTCAAACTTTCTTCCTCCTATTCTCACTCCCATTTAGTGTCGTCTTCTCTTTCTCTCTGTAACTCCCTCATTCCTTCCATGGCACTCTGCCACCCATACTGTGATTTAGCTAATTGCTCCTCAAAGAAAACTGGTATACACCCAGCAAGAATCACATCAAAAGTTGACCTATGAGTTGGAGTATACCTCGGAGGCTGCAGACAGAAGCTTGCTTGCAACATTGGCCTCATGAACCTTATCGGGTCATGCTCACAAATCCCATTAGAGCAATCAACAATCTCACATACCCTCCATAACTGGTTGAATTCCCAGTGGTATTCTCACATTCTTTCCTAATGCTTCTTCTGATATTGGGTGTGGCAGAGACCCCTCCACCGCCAGCGAAAATCGCCATCGCCGAGCGTTTTGACTTGCGAACGCACTGAAGCCATGAGTCCAAGAGTGCGAGATTGGGCAGATGAAACGATGTCGGATAAGGGATGGCGTGCTCTTGCCATGGCCAAGCACGGGACTCTAATGTCAAAGTTGTGACATTGAAGAACTCTGGCAACTCCATAAACGAAGTTCCCCAAATGGATGGGTCGTTTTCTAAACGTTGCAAGAAATCCCAAGCGGGGCGAGCCATAATCAAGAAATGGTCATGACCCAAATGCTGTTTCCAGATTTTGGGTTCGTCCTCTTGCAGAAACTCGAACAATTCGAGCCCATGCTCTACGCTGGAGTTATCTTCAGGGTCATAGAGGTATCACAGGGCATCAATGGTAGCATAGTAAGGGAGGTAAACGACATCGGCAAAATTGGGATCTTCTATGAGGCATGGGTACTCGAGCATTCTGCGATGGAAGATGAGTTCAAGCATCAAAGCGTCTGTGTGGTACCAACTGTAAGAGCAGTTATGGGTCTTTTGGCCAAGGCCATGGTTGGCTAAGTAGGGGTAGAAGTCATCAAAAAGTGGGTATTCAGAGCAATTCGCAAGCAGATCGAGGTTGAACCGTGTTGGGAGCCTCCGAATGTGGATCCAACGGTCGGTACAGTCCACTGTTATGTCTGATTGAACGGTGGAACCCCGTTGAGACAGAGCCAAATTGAAGAGGAGGAAGAAGAAGAAGAAGAGGGTGAAGAAATTGCAGAGTGCCATGGAAGGAATAGGGGAGTTACAGAGAGAAAGAGAAGACGACACTAAATGGGAGTGAGAATGGGAGGAAGAAAGTTTGAAACATATGCCATGTCAGCATGCCACTTCAATAACTAATGGCCACGTCAACACGTTAAATGCCATGTGGCAAAATTTGTTAAATCTGACTAACAAACCCTACCCTAACGGATGACTAATTTATCAGCGAAAATAATAATTTAATGATTAATTTGTCACTAAAATTTTTTGAAGGATGAATTTGTCAATGAATATATTTTTCAGAATTGAAAATGGGTTTTACTCTTTAAAAAGAATAATCTACTTCTTTTACGGTGTCTCCGGACAAAATATATTATATATTGAAGGGATGGTTTATTAACAGCCAGCCGGTGAAAGCCTAGAATATCATCTTATACTGAGGGCATGATAGTAATTATGTAATAGCATGGAATACAGATAGCAGGTTCAATTGTCTCTCTCCCATACTGCATAGTCTTGGCCCGAGGTAGCGACCCGGAAATTTGATGGAACAAGATTTCCAAGATCCATCTTGGGCCCAATCTTCATTATGATCTTGTTGTCTATTTCAGCCATGTAGAGGTCAGCATCAGCTGCCAAAATGTTCACGGTGCTTTTCATATTGATTCCATTCCTCGTCCTTATGCCACTCAATTTGCCTATCTCCCCCTTTAGGCCCCAATCAAAGAAGTGATCGTAGAACTGCAAAACAAGAAGAAAGAAAGAATTCGTCAGTCAAATAAGCCATAATTTTGTGTTAATCATCGAACAGATAAATGATGATGAAAATCTTGTGAATAACACAATTTTGTTAAGCAGGTTAGAGAAAAGTACTATTGTTGGGGTCCCAGGATGCGTTAGAATGTAGGCATATCCCTGCATGACTTTATCAGATGGGAATGGCCAAATTCTTTGAGTAGAACCTGTGTCATGATTGTCAATAAAGGTTACAGCATTTTCTGGCTTTACCCCAATCATTCCTGGTGGTTTCCCATTTGAATCCTTCAACCTCCAAAGTTCTCCTTGTACAGCAACTTGAAGAATCCCTTTAGTGGTGAAATCAAAAGCAGTGACAACCCCACCAGCAGCCTCAACCCAATTAACCAGTGCACCTCGATGAGCATCCTGGTTACTGTCAGGTTTACCATCTTGACCATAAGATAGAGAGTTCCAATTCTCACCAACTGCAAAATCTGGTGAAGTTTGTTGTATATAAATTTTGGTAATACTTGGGGCATAACCCTTCACAAAATCAAATCGCCACCCATCAAATCCAATTTCAGTCTTGAGCCAATTCATCCACTCTGACAACTCCTTTTGTACCTGTGGATTGAGATGGTCAATGTCAGGTGCAGGTTCATAGCCCTCTCCGCTATCAAGATTCCCAGTTCCATCAGAATAGGTAGTGTCATCTTTGCAAATGAAAGATGGACCCCAATCTAGTCGTGAATCTGCAGTGCCACCTTCAAAGATGCAATAAATTCCTCTTCCATCCTTCTTCTCTGCTGTTCTATGGTTGATGACTATGTCAGCAAGGCATTTGATTCCTTTGTCATGGAAAGCCGCAATCAATGACTTCAGTTCATTCTCAGAACCATACTTTGATGCGTCAAGATCATATAGCCTTCCTGGAAGGTATCCTGGATGCAATGGGGTGCAAAGTGCAAACAGAAACTGAGAGGGAGATATGATCATTATTGATGAAATTCTTTATGCGTGAAAAAGAGAGAAAGAGAGGTACCTTGAGGAGCAACAGAGTGAGAGGGAGGAGGGAGCCAAACATGAGTAATTCCGGCATTGGCTATGTCAGGAATGGAGTTCTTGAGTGAGTTGTACCATCCCCCTTTGCTACTCGATTCCCAGTTGAATCCCTATCACAGCAATTAACATATTCACATCAATAATGACAACTGCGCCTTTAAATAAGTTTCTCTTTTTGTGGGAGAAAGAGAGAAAAAAAACAAGTGAAACCTGAAACAGCAGGGCAGGGGAGCAGAGGCAGAGGAGACAAAGCGAAGGGAGAGAATCCATGGGCTCGATTCCGTGTTGGAGCTGAGTACTCTGTGGGTGTGGCCTTATAAATACGCATCATTGGTTGATTTCAAAAGAGGATGTTAGGTCAGTGTGAATATAAAATAGACACTTCGGAGTTATTAGAGATAAGAACCATAGATGTGGGGACTTCATAATTTATGTAACAAAAACTAAAAGGTTTAAATCCTCTAAGCCAAAAAAAAATCAAAATCTCAGATACTAGTTTAGAAAACAAAAATAATCTGATATGATCATTTATGGTTCTCTTCCTTATCTGGATAATATCCTTCAAAATTTTATAAAGATAACCGAAGAGGATGAGTTTGTGAGACTATGGGGAAGCAAAGTGAAGGGAGTCAAAGTTACACATTTGTGGTGCCGTTCGAACCAAAGACGCGCCTGTCAATCATCAGCTGAAAGCTTGTGGCGCTAGCAGTGTCATTTATCTAGATTGTGCCAATTAGTTCCTTTCAAAACGAATAAAGAAAGAACGAAAGGAGATAAGGTAGTGAACGAGTTGGCACTAAAAAGAAAAGAAAAGAGAAGGAGAGAACAGTTTGGTAGCCATAAGGCCACAGCTGCTGTCAATGTGTAAGGGAACGCAACGCAAGCCTTGATTGTGGCGGCAAGGAGTTGGGTTCAAGTGTTCATATTACACCCTGTTCTATTTCTCTTGTACACGATTCAATACATTAGTTTAACAAAAGTAATGCCCCTTTGTTGTGATTAATTGCCAAACAGCGAGACTTACAGGGAAAGGAAAGTGGAAAAGATTAACCACGTCACATTCATCTTTAACAGTCAACCACAATTCCACAAGTAAGTTTAATTTTAGGAAAGTTCATTCTGCGCCAGCAAATGTCAATTCTTACATCATATAATACACTATATATAAGTTAAAACTTTCCAATTGTCTAACCTTTTTTTTCCCCCTTTTTGTGGTCACCTTATTAGAGAGATAAAATAATGCATATTAACAATAGTGTTAGGTTAATGCCTCATTCACTGTGTCTCGAACGTGAAGCATTCAACTCAGATGTTATAGTAGAATAGATAAAATCATAAAATCCAAATATTTTGGGCAGATTTGCAGAACATTGTCTCAAGATCCAAAAGGATTAAATTACAATTATGAAACATCTGCTGCCTTAGGAATGATGATGCATCTGTAAACTTCAGATAGAGATATCTTAACATATCTCCTCACAACTTGGAAGGCTTTGGGAAGATATCTGGAGTAAATTTCTGGGCAGCACTCAGACTTCCCTTAATCTTCATTGCACCCCTGAATCCATACATCATTACAAGGTTTAAATACACATGAATACATAAACAGAAAAGAAAAACAAAAAGATTGAAGAATCCATTGAAAGTTTGAACCTCATAAAAGCAATCTGCGGATTCATCTTCCCTAAGGCAACCTTGACAAAATCCTCATCCTTAAACGAAAATGTTGCATCAGGTTTCCCTCCTTCATATGGCCCTAAACAATATCCATATATAGACCCAAATAATCATACATCACAGAGTTTAAGAAGTTTTTCTATTGGTTCTCTCCAGGATACAAGTCAATTCAGCCAGTGAACAAAGACAGAATACCCAAATGAAACTAGGCCAAATTAAGCACAAAACATCGTATTCTAACAAAAGTAAGCAGTAGTTATCAATCAATTTCCGCTCATCTAGATAACAGCCTATGCTTTAGAAAGTCTGATCCATTCAGTCATTTAAGATAGGCAGGATGCAACAGTTTATATTCAAGGCATTATAAATATTTAAATTCTCGTCCATGTACAGAATATAGCTTTGCTTATCATGCAGAATAGTCCGTAATTGCACAATGATGAACTTGTCTCGTATGAGTACACTTTTTTAAGTTGCAGAATTGGCACAGAGGTTTGTAGCAAATCTTTGTTAATCTGATAGAAAATTATTCAGTGACACCAAAAGGGAGTTGTGGAGACTGGAGAGCATTATTACCTCCTCAGTCATGAGTCATTAACATTTCCATTTTCCTCACACATATTTGATATATTTCCCATGCTTACACCATACAATGTTAATTTGATTCTCCCATTATTCATCTTCTGCAATCCTCATAGACTTTTCATGTTGTCTTATTGCTGATAGAAATGTGCTTTGATAATTTGAAATTTGAATCAGGGGAAATCTTATGGTAAATAAAGATTCGACCATTTCACAAGACATCAAAACATGTAATAAGGCAAAGGGTGTAAGGAAGCTTAACCTTGCTTTATCTCTATTACATAAGTAAAAAAGGCACAAATAGCAAAGAGCAGAATGGAAAACGGTAGCTGAAATTAGAAGAACAAACTAAAACTAGTAAACGTTGAGAATGCAAATAATTGAAACCTAACCTTTTGTGACCTCCCCTTTCTTGAGATCAACAACATAGACAACCTCGTCGAATCCAATTTTCTACAATTCATTGAGGAACAATAGAATTAGGATTAGGTTATTGTACAAGTATGTGATCAGTGAAAATAATTTTTTTTTAAAAAAAAAAGAAAAATAATTGAGGGGTACCTTAGGGGCAATATTAATCTGATAAACGAGGCCAATCTTCTTGGTGAGATCTTTGCCGGCGTCGGTGGAAAAGTGTAGTTTCATTTGCTCCATTATTGCGTCAGACTTTAGCTGGGAATTAGCCATGGCGTTGGTGTGTTGTCACTCGCTCTTGCCCAAACTTGTATGCTGCAATTGAAGGAGTAGGAGTAGGAGTAGGACACCATGTCTAAACAGATTTCTTGGGGATTTTATAATTGAGATTTGAGTGTGAGAGAGGAATTAGTTGGGGACTGATCAATGAGTAACAGATGAGCTGACGAGAACGAGTTAATGAGATCGGATGACAATGAGGACACGCATTCCAATGCCGTGCACGTGGAACCATTCGGCTACGTTCCCTTTGTTAAGGGCTATCTCCAACTCTTTAATCTTGGCCGTGCGTGTAATCCACGCACAATCCCCTAACTCAAGGTTCCACTCTTTCCTTATTTTGTACGTATTCTGTGTTTCTTGTTTTTGCTAATGATACGTATTCAGTGTTTCATTCACATTGGGCTCGATTCATCCAGGCTCCAGCCCAACCTTCAACAAACAGAACGGGCTCCGGAGTTCCATTAGTACGAACTGAATGTTATTGGTTTCTCAGTAAAAGTTTCCAAAAACAGTAAGTACAGCAGAAAACAACGACTCCACACGGTGCAAAATGCATAAAACATATAACATTTTATGAATTAAAATCGATCGCAATAAAGAAAAAATTAAGACTAAATGATAAAAACAATTTGATACATTTAACTCTCTACCTTATGAGTTTTATATTAAGAATATAACATATAAATGTAATCGTCAAAACATAATACATTTATGTATTTTCAGTATTTGCTAGTTAAGCAAGAGTTAAGGTTAGGAGGTGGAAGATTCTCATGAAAACTACATTTGAACAAAACTTGAAGATGAAAGATTTTTTTTGGAATGTTTAAGACCATCTAAATGTAAATTGTAACATTATCCAGAATCACCATTTTTAGAAATGCGAACTTGGGAATGATAATTTCTAATAATAATAATAAAAAATCCTTATACCAAATATCTTTTTAAAATTTTGGAGATTCTCAAGATTTAAGATTAAATCTTAATGGGCCTATTTTTGATGGTTTTAATGTTATTATGATAATACTATCAAGGATTTAAATGTCAACTATTTTTTTTTATGAGAATTTCTTAAAAGTATATATAAATATTTATTATAATGTAAATATTTTATCTTTAGAAAAAAAAAAAGAGGTAAGTGATAAAATAAATAATTTAAAAAATAATTAATTTTTATTATCATATATCTTTTATATATATGACTCAGAAAATACTAAACCCTGATGATACATGTAAATGTGTTAAATATGCAATTTTATAAGTTGATAAAATGATTTATATTTACACATTAACTTCTGTTACAAAATATGCATATTTTTTTTAAACTTATGTTGGACATTTGAATTCAGTTTTTCTGCACGAGTTAAATTATTTTCACCTCTAAGCTTAGTGTACAGATACATTTTTTTAAATAATAAAAAAAATTATTGAGGACGGGAAAGAGAGAGAAAGGGAAGCCAAAGCAGATGTGGTGACTGCGTGTCTTCTCGCCATTTGAAGAAGTTTCTCTTCAAAGATATAGCGAAAGCGCGCTTTTCTCCGATTGCTGGAAACTGGTGAAGATCGTTGCTCTTTATCTATATGGCTTCGTTGCTCCAAATAACAAGCTAAGCTCATTTGCCTCCATCTATCGCCAGTATGCATCGTCTCTGCAAAATTATTTCCGCGTAGTTTATTATGAATATTCCCTGTTATTATTTTGTTGATTTTTCTTATTTCGGAACAGAAGATCTTGTTTTTAATTTTCAATTTGGATTTTTACTGGACGGGAATTTAGAATGAGGTATATCAACGTCTCATTTTGATTTGAAGTCCCAATCTGACCCTAAAATATTTCTTTTTGTAATTCTCTCCAGTATTTTATTTTTAATGTATCATTCACTTTTACATCAACGGAATAAGAAACTTCCCAAGCGCGGTTACTTTCAATTTCTGTTGCTTTTCATTGTTGCTGAATTGAGTATTTTGTTTTAACGCTGTTGGCAAAAGTGAGAATAAAAGAAGTGGACTGCTAAAGAGTGAAAATTAACAATGTACTTCTTTTTATTTTCACTGTTATGAGCCACACAAGACAATTTTCCACAAAATACCAAACTGGCATGCTTATCATATACTCTGTTGTCTTGTCTATGATCTTTTCCCTCTATTTATTATTATTATTTTCGTCTCTTAAATCCAGGGCGGTGCAATTGTGAGTGGCTGCTGTTTGGGATATGCAACATCATGTTATAATAGAGATTTTTTGCAGAATTACATAGACACTGGTGCTCGCCAATGTTTTTTGCATAGTCGCTTCAAAGATTCCCTCTCCACCGCGGAAACATTGGCAATACTAGAACTACACCTAAGCATTGTGTTTTTGTTCACCATCTATTTTTCATTGCTTCAGAAATGCCAAATATAAAAAAACGCTTTTCCAAATTTATAATTTTTTTTTAATATATCTGTTTTTGCTAGGGAAAGCCATTCTTTATAGGTGATTTATCAAGATGATGCTTTTTATATAGTATCATTTTACAAAAAATCAATAAAAGAACTTAAGAAATGAGTGAGTCAATTGAACCCATTACAGATCCTATGAGGCACTAGTTACCTCGGCGAAATTTCTCTTCAAAATTCTTAATTACAAGCCATATATGATTCTGTCTGCAAAGATGCCGCAGGTTGTCATGCATAGGCTGAGCATTCTGTATTGTAAGTCCTCATTCAGTGTCGGACTAGACTTGCAGAAACAACAACTGGATTCTAGAATTTCCTATGTAGTTTCCAGCATGGTTCCTGGACCTGGTCATGTGAAATTATGTTTTGGGAGAGGGAAAATTACTCCAATCATAAATATTAGCCCTAGAATATGCCCTAAAACTGTCAGAGTTGCTGATGAATATCGTGAAGATTTGTCTGATGAAGATGATGATCTCTGTCCTGTTGAATGTGTTAGAGAATTCAAGACTGATGAAGAATTCTGCAAAATTCTGGATAAGGCTAAAGAAACAGGATCTTTGGTTGTAGTAGATTTCTTCCGTACATCTTGTGGAAGCTGCAAGTATATAGAGCGGGGGTTTGCAAAATTGTGCAAGAAATCTGGTGATCAAGAAGCTCCAGTAATCTTTCTAAAGCATAATGTGAGTCTGTTGTCCCTTTAGCTCCCCTTTGTAGCAAAAAAATCTAGTAGGCATTAGAAGGGAAAGGATGATTTAATGAGCAAATTGAGAAGAAATGAGTTGTATGCCCTCCCATCTGTTCTCTCTCCCTCCCTTACTCTTCCATTTTCTCACCAAGCAACAATATGAAGAAAGAAAGTTCTGATAAACTAATATCTACTCGATTTATCTCTCTCTCTCTCTCTCTCTCAGTATCATGGTTTCTTAGTTGATTATTGGTTATTAGATTGAGCATGTTAAATTTCTTCTACTGAGAGACTGATAATGCCATTGATAGCAGGTAATTGACGAGTATGATGAGCGATCTGAGGTGGCTGATCGACTTAGAATCAAGGTACTTTATTTCATATTTGATTACTTGAGTGATATAAACTGATTGTTCTACTAAATATGAAAGAGGCTACACACATTTAGCTTTCATAAAGTTTTTCTGGTTGATGATTTCATTTGCTTGATTTTCTCTTGTTAAGCAATTTGATTGGTGCAGAATGCCCTTTCCTTGTTTGGTTCTATCTCTGTATGTGCAATAGATATCAGTTCTTGGATGGACCTATATTTGAAAAGAAATGTATGTGATTATTGCACATGCATAATGACTCATGGAATTTAATGCAGACTGTGCCTCTTTTCCACTTCTATAAAAATGGGATCCTGTTGGAGGCATTCCCAACCAGAGACAAAGGTAGAATTGTTGCAGCTATCCTCAAGTACACATCTCTTGAACTCCAAGATATTTTGAGTTAACCTTGCAGAATATCTAGTGAAATGCAAACTGGTGCAGATTATATATTGAAAAATGAAACATGTAAGGTATTATTTTGAGTTGTTTATGCCCATACATGACAAAATAAAAAAAGTTTTTCGCATATACTTGTTTGATAGACTATCTCAACACATACTTGTTTTTCGCATATACTTGATATGAATAGTGAATGACTAAAGTTAAAGTAGTTGCTAAGATATAGAATATGCTAGCGAGAAAAAAAAAATGGACTTCGGGTGGGGGAGTTGCAGGAGAAAACAAAAAAAGGCTGTGAGTAAAATTGACTGGGAATTCCCGGACAAGTTCTCCTGGCAATAAATGGGCTGACATATGAAGGAGACGTGCGATATCTTCAACCTAGAGAGAGCAAGCATGTGGGTAAGAAGACACACTTTCTCCACCATCTGCAGGTAGAAAGAGTTTCACTCTTTTGAAGACCTTTATCTAGAGCTAAATTTCAAGAAACAAACATTTGAATCCAATACATGTCTAAGTTAGACAATCGACACTAGGGACGGTAAAAGAGAGAAGACAATGCCGAAATTTGATGGATGATACATACCGAACCGAACTCATAGCTTTTCTCTGAATATTAATTTGAAATATCCATGTGCCAGGCGGACAAAGATGTCCGTAGATTTGCAGGGAATAACTGACTTTGATGTGGTCCTTGATTTATTTCAAAATCCAAGCGCAAGGAAACATGGGTGATATATATAGAATAATAGCTTGTGTGCTAAGCATGGCTTATTTTTTCTTAATAAGTGCTTGTACTGCAGAATGAACTGGTTATTATTTATATATGACTCATCTTTGTGCTATAGTTATCATCCGCTTTAAGCAAAAGCCATGGTGTGAGCGCAGAACTATAAGTGCATAGTAAACTATGGTGCGGCAATAACTTATTCTCTTCTGTTAAAACTTGTTAAGTAGGTCTTAAGAGTTTCAATGGTTCTTGTCATGGGAAGGGGAGAGGTGTTAAGAGTATGTTTGTTAGAGTGGACAAGAGCAGTTGATAGATGGTAACGATATGTATGCATAAGAAGGGGAGACAGTATGTATTTCATGTATTCTGTTCTATTTATCAAAATCTGGGGTCTTTGGGTTCAAGGAAATTAGTAAAATAACCGACGGAGACAGATGACAAAGTTGAAAGTCCCTCCTATAAAGAAGACAGTGGTCCTCAATCATGATTAGCAAAATATCAAAGCATTGCCAGAAGAGACAGTAACAAGGGAGTTTAAGGCTATTACAAGTTCTTGTAGCAAAATCTCGGTGGGTCCTTGAGGAAGAAATGATTCATCAATCATATATATATATTTATTATATATTACAATTTAGAGGGCGGTAGGCGGTAGCAATAGCTCGCCTCAAATCTGAAGCATCACGAATCATAATTAACTCGACCATGCATGCAATATGTGGTTTCCTTTTATCCTCTATCACAGAGACACATGAACGCTGAATTCGCTGGAAGCAAGGGCGTTGTCCCATCTTATGCATCTACTCAAAACATGGTCGAGGTAATTATGAGATTTACAAGGGGAAGAGAGAGAAAAAAAAAAAGATGCATATATCAGATAATTTCAAATTGATTGTGAATTGCTTTCGATATCATTTTAAATTTAATTATAAATGCAGTTCAACCCAGAGAGAAAAAATAATAATAATTAAGAGGCCTTGAATGAAAATTATCATGGAGGTCTTTCCTTCTTTGACGGGATAGGGATAGAGAGGCAAAAATTGAAAGTGCCAATTAAAAATTGGTGAGAGGATTGCATCTCTCAGCTATTATCATTTGCTTCTATGTTGCCTTCTAGCTGGTAGATTGTCTACAGAATCTGGCTGGTAGACCATGGAGAGGCACTGGGAATGGGCCATACTGAATCCCAGTTTGGGATCCTACCACTTCCCACCTACACATTACCAACAAAAAGCCCCTGTCAATACTCATATATATAAGTAATAGCATCATAAGATTGGTCTCTCTATTATAGATGCTTTTAAGCTGTCTCCTTGGTATATTTTACATATTAATCATTATACTTCTTTTAACCACTAAGTTAATCTCAGACAACTAGTACACGTCAAACGTGGTTCCAAAATGCTGATTTTGAAATTTTTAGGTACTTGTTATATGAATGTTCTTACTGAAGGAGACTGCATAAGGAATCAGTACTAAATTCTGATTGATAAATCCATTTAATGCTGTCTTTTCTAGTAGTTGTACCTAAATTTGGTGACCAAATGATGGATCATAATCAGGATCTCCAGCTTAGCAAGCTCATTGCCGGGACAGGCATGCACTCCACTACCAAATGGCATGAAAGTGTTGGGTTTTGGTGCAACCTGAATGAGCAAATAACAAAAAGAAAAAAAAAATACTTGTTAAAAATAATTTAATGTTCAACTGTTTGAAAAAGTTGAAGTGCATTTTGCTGTACGCACAGATAAGAGGAAATGAGCCTCATCTGTGCACCACCTATAAGTTGTTCCCTTATGCATACCTCAAACCTTGATGGGTTGAAATTCTGAGGATCAGGGAAAAACTCTGGATTGTGATGAATGTTTCTAAAAAGAGGCATGGCTTTCCACCCTTTTGGTATTAGGAATCCTGTCCGAAAACTCTAATGTAAGTCAAATGTTTTAGATATTATCATATATTTTACGAGGAATAATAATGGCCTGTGCAATTTGACAGTTTTTTGTATCAGAAACTTTCACGTGCATTTACAGACTCCCATATTTCTATCTCACACAGGCTGTACCTGTTAGACTCTAAATATGATAATTTCTCTTACCCTTGTACTCTACATCAACAACTGCTTCTCTGAAAGGGAATGATATAATGCTTGCCATTCTTAAGCTCTCCAATACAACCTGAGCAAATCCACAGATTCCCATTGTTAGACACTCATGAAACAAAATCGCATCTGGCACATGCTTAACCACAAGATTCTGCAGAAACTTTCTGCATTTATTTTTGTCTGATACCCCACGTATTAATTAGATGCCTCATAGTCTTTTTTGTCCTTTCAACATGCAATTGAAAGAAAACAGATATTGTTTAGATAGGAGTGAGACAATGCATTAACTGCATACCTTGTGGGTAATGGGCATGTTCTTAGTCTGATTCCAACTCAGAGGTAGGTTACCTTCATTATTTGATTTGTGAATAGCCTTCTGCTCTGCCTGTAAAGCGAGCATTACCACAAATTAGAGCATTATTGACAAAAATATCATAATGTAAACTTAAGAGATAGAAAAGATAAGCTTGAGTTAAAGTTCTCTATCCTTATTGAACATTTATACCTTTACAGCCTCCAGAAGTTTCGGGTCATCGTGCAGGTACTTTACTACCCAAGTCATGACACTAGCCGTAGTGTCTTGAGCAGCAAAAAGCACCCCAATAATGTTATCTGCAATTTGGTCATCGGTTAAGATTTCTCCTTTTTCATCTTTCCTGTTCAATAGGCAACCCAGCAGATCTTTCTCAACTAATTTCATCTCCTTCCGCTCACAAATTATTTCACTTAGAATCTTGCCAAGTCTCTTCCTTGCCTATATATGCAGAACTAAACTCAGTTGAAGATTTAAATGTCATAAAACATAAATTTAAAACATTACGTTCAATAAATAAAATGAAAACAATTGGTTACCAAGAGTGCCTTTTGATATTGGCTTCCTGGGATGCTGTTAGGAAAGGAATTGTAGCCGCTGTCTACCATCCAGTAGTTCTTCTTTAGCTCCTCTCTCAAATGGGTATCCAGATGCCCAAAAATTGTGAGGATACCAACTTCAAAAGAAAACTGCAAGCATTCCACTAAGTTATAATTGACCCTTGTTATATGACGCACTAAATCTAAAAGTAAATGGATAATATAAACAAAAGCCAGAAGTGTTTGAAATATGAAGAATAATATAATAATCAATCCAATCATTGTTCATTGATATTGAATCATGTAATAAAAAACAGAAGACCTACTCTTTTCATTTCATTAAATGTGTTAATGACGGTTCCGTTACCCCAAGAATTCATGGCAGATACGGCCAAAGCTTCAATCTCCTGCACAAAATTGCGAAGTGACTCAAGTGACAAAGAATTCTGAACCAGCTTTCTCAAGTGCATATGGTAGTCTCCTTGATGGAAAAACAGAGCAGAGGGGCCAATTAGACGTTCCTTGCTTTTGGGGTACGTGGGCTTGAACAAGTGAGCTTGGGTCACAAGCACGAAGCGTGCAGCCTCAGGGCTTGCTAGCATTACACAGGGGCAACCCAGGATATTGGTCTTGAAAATTTCGCCGTACCTAAAATTAACCACCATTTACATGAGAATTATAAGGCATGTTGGAGAGAGAGAGGGGAGGGGGACAAAAGGGGCTGTGGACAAGAAACAGAATTAGCAGAAAGTAACAACCTTTTCTGTTTGGCAGCGAAGAAAACATTTGGGTTTTGGGAGTAGAATTGAAGAGTTTCTCCAATGTATGGCCATCCCATGGAACCTGGAGGAAGCTTTGCACTTCTCTCAGCCTTTCTATTTTGTTTCTTTAAGAAAGCACACGAGAACAAGAAAAGCAGAAAGACAAGGATATAGGCAAAAATCCCATCCATTTGTATTACAAAACTCTCTTGTTCTGAATCCTGAAAGGAAGAAATTAGCTTTTTCTAACAAAGAGGCAGAATTTTCAACTCTGCTAACTGTGAGTGATTGAGGGAAGGGGGAGAAGCAACTTATATAGAGAGAACCAGGTAATGAGCGCGCCAACGCAGACACAAAGTACTTGAATACACGTACGTACTTAACCTGAGTAAATTAAATATTGGAAAAGTGATGTGTATCCAATCCACCATAAATTAGAAATTATGTCATAATTAGCTAAATCATTTTCACTCTCTAGTATATATATACCTAATTTCTTATATGAACCTTTGCTCATAAAATCTTACCTAGAATATCCCATAGTGGCAGAATTGAACTTTTAACAGAGGATTCAAAGGAATTAGAAGAATTGAGAATTAATAGTCAAAGATACATGTACTCTGTTTAAAGTTTAAACAGATACGGTATCAGATATACAAAATCAAACCCACAAGTTGACTCAATAGAAACAGACTAAGTCCTAAGACATTTCAAATCAAAGGTCTTGAGTTCAAATCTTTAAAATTACATTTGTTGAGATTAATTTATCAGTTACTGCTCTGGTCCTAAACATGAATTAGTTTTATATTTAAAGGGTGTGAGAATATCTGAGTATTAACAAAGAAAAAAGAAATACAAAATCAACACTATATATTATGGCTTAATAATGGATAAACAATTTCCACTCTAAAGTATATATTTACCTATCTTATAACAGATAAGTCACCGGCGAGAGATGAATAGTCTTAGTTCGAGTTTAAGGGAGATCTTAATTGGAGTTTTTTACTATTTTGCAACAAAAAAAAAAAAAAAAACANCAAGGTGTTGACTCAATAGAAACAGATTAAGTCCTAAGACATTTCAAATCAAAGGTCTTGAGTTCGAATCTTTAAAATTACATTTGTTGAGATTAATTTATCGGTTACTGCTCTAGTCCTAAACATGAATTAGTTTTATATTTAAAGGGTGTGAGAATATCCTGAGTATTAACAAAGAAAAAAGAAATACAAAATCAACACTATATACTATGGCTTAATAATGGATAAACAATTTCCACTCTAAAATATATATTTACCTATCTTATAACAGATAAGTCACCGGCGAGAGATGAATAGTCTTAGTTGGAGTTTAAGGGAGATCTTAATTGGAGTTTTTTACTATTTTGCAACCAAAAAAAAAAAAAAAAACTCACTNAAAAAAAAAACACTCTGACAGTATACTTTGCAATACACATATCATACATTATCAAATTTCGGTATAGAAATTATTACAAAAATAGTGTTTCCATTTATAAGAACAATGATTTTGAGTGCATTGTATCATTATATGTTTTACAAAAAAGAAATGTGTATCTCACTATTTAAAAAAATAAAATAAAAAGAGTAGTATGCAATCTAAATAATATAAAAATATTTAAGTAAGTTTAATTTCAAATTTATGTGGCTTAAGTAGTGAGAGTGATAAAATATACCATGGTGAGAATAACATTACTCTTTATCAAATTTGAAATTAAAATTAAAGTAGAAATTTATGCATTCAATATTAAAATAATATCCCACTTAATAAATTAAGCAAAACTAAAATTACATACTTTTGCTCAACTAATCAATTGATATACAGGGAACCTGGTGATAATTTTTCAAAGACTAGGAGCTTCTCATGATTCGAGAAATGTGACTAAACTTTATAAGGTAGCTACGGGTTAAGCTTCGTATAGCAATTTCTGTTGACTTTGACATTTGTTAAGGATTAGGAAGTCATGCTATTTAATCTCCATTGATCTTCGTCAACTTGTCATGCCTACGTTTATTCTTCCCACTCATCCTCTCTTGTAGTCACCACGCTCATTAATCACGTGGGACGGAAACATTTTGTTAACTAAAATAAGTGGACAATGCTTAGTACATAGCATGTAATATTATTTTACCCTAATTAAAGTGATGCTATTTTATCAGTCATATAATTAAATTTAAATTATGACAATTTTATTAATATAACATTAAACAATGTACAAATAGTATTACTCAAATAAGTGAGGTATAGAGTTTGAAGATATTACATGGAGCTTCTTAGAAATTCCAGTGCAATATATAAGTAAGGAGTATTATATATCTTTTTATATCTGAATTCTTTAAAGTGATCAATTATATATGCTTTATCATGCCAACGGAGTTGATTAAGTTGGTAAGGATTGAATTATTTCATTTATAAAACTTAAATTTGAATTTTATTGTGAGCAATTTTTTTTTGATAAATAATTTGTAAGTATCATTGTAAATAAGTCTTTATTAAGACTTGTAGCATGTCTTGGCATTAGAATGAGATTGCTTCTCTTCATCTTAAACTTTAATTATAAAAAAAAATACTTTTTTATTATTTAAATGGTCTAAACAAATTATATTTTTTAATATTTTACTCTTTCAAGTACACCTTTACTTTAGCAATCAGTGAAATGAAAAAAGTAAATCAAGAAGAACATTTTAAAAATAAATTTAGATTATAATACATTCTCAATACAATTTCAAAAATTAATATATCACATAAAAAAATATCAATACATGAATCATGTTTACTATTCTAAGAGTGCAAGGCGAAAAAAAAAAAAAAAACCGCTTAGAGCGGATGAGAGTGAACCCAGGTGTGCCAGTGAGCAGTTGCATCCAGCTAATATGTCGGATGTCGGATGTCGGTTTTCTTTTTTTTGGGTCGGAGGATATGGGAATTCTCAAGATCTCCGATCTTCCACGCCGCCACATCGGAATGATTTAGTGTCGTCGCATGGCCTGTTTGGCCCAAACTTGATTCTCGTGGGCCCAATGTTGTCGGTTTTGCAAAATCGTAATTTTCCTGAGGCTGAAATTGGAATGCACCCGCCCTTGCGTTGGTTCAGGGTTAGGATCAACTGATTTTCGTGATATCCTGTGTTTTGAGGGCTTTATAAAAATATTTTTAATTTTTAAAAGAAAATTGAGTATAAATATTGAATGGAACCCACAAATCAATGATTTCATTTATTGCTATTAGGGTGTCTCATAATCTCAATTTAAGTAAATGGATCAATAAAATCAACCATATTAAAGGCTAAAAAAAAGAGGGACCCACTAATAATAAACCGGTAGCCCTTTCATTTATAGGTTTTTTTTTTTTTTTTGCCCTGTCTTAGAATGATTTTATAGCGAGTTAAGTGGTAAGAGTTTGACCTGTTTTGAGAGAGGAAGATGGTTGTCCAAACAGTTACTTAGAGAGGTGCCTGTCCCCATCAGTGGGTAGCTGGATTAATTGACACTTGTCCACATCCCAATGGCATATTTCCAGAGTCTTCGGAAGGGAAGCGCCTTCCTACCACACTTTTCCACACTTCAATTGGTCGCCCTGCGATCTTATGGTGGGAATGCCGTCACCTGTTTCATCTCCAGGGAGAAAGGAGGGGGCAAAACGGAGCAGGATAACGAGGGCAACAAAAGAAGCTACTTCTCATACAAACACCTTCACTTTCATCCACAAATCTGCAAATTTTTTTAAAAAAAATCTGGAGCAAATTTACATGGACTTTCCTCAATAAGCCAAGAAAAAGGAATATCCCAGTTCCATAATTTTTATTTTATTTTTGTAGTTTCCTTGTCCCTTTATATAACTTAATAAGTTCATCAGCACCATTCCTTTAGCCTTTTCTCTTTCTTTTTCTGTTAAAGAAAATAGTCAACTTTTTGATATAGAATGCAAGTGATTTTAATTTCAAAAAACTCTGTATATGCAGAATGCAAAATATTTAAGTTACTATTAATACACTAACATTTTAACCATCACCAAATTTTGTTGTTGTTACATGATGACTCTAACTTTTTATAAATTATTTAGTCCCATTAATTATCACTAAACTATGCTGAGACTTTAAATTTGAACTGGGTGTTGAAAGATATGGAAGATGGCATGCATTTTAAGGCATTGTCATCAATGGTTGTTTGAATTGAAATCGCGAAAATCAATTTAAGCAACAAAGAAAATCGTAATTCCATTGATATGATGAACGAAATTGCTGCTCTGCTGAGAATTAATCTGTGTGAATGGATTAGATGTGTAGAGTATGTTGGGCAATGAATTCACAGTACTTGACTAGTTGAAAAGATGTTGCTCTATCCAAACTTGGTCTCATCTCTCATGCACGGTACTCACCAGATTTCATCAACCAATTAACAAACGACAGAGTAAAAAGGTGGGTGCAATGGAACTCGTCGTGAACTACAAAGAAATCCCGAATAATTTGACAAATTCTCGAATTAACACTAAACATTGCTACGTGTTAAGATTTAAGCTCCTCTCGTTAGGGTTCCAACCCGAAATCATACGCACTTGGAATATATATGTAATATGCTATCTATGTAGGTATATATGGGAGCAAAAAAATAAAGTATATCTGACAGTTAAACATGAGTCTAAATTAATGCGTCTTGCTGTACATCATTTTTTGGTAGCTTTAAATTCCCCATTTGCAGTGCTAGTCTGTAGCTAGAAGCTATGGCCTCTCTCTGCGAGCTATCTATTCTGGTTTGCTCTTTTGGGGATATGCAAAAATGGTGCATGGTTTCGTCAAGTGCTTTACAGGTGTTGTCTCTACACTCCAGCAGTACTAAACTTGTCTAATGACGATTGGGTGGACGA
The DNA here is from genome assembly GCA_003255065.1 of Cercis canadensis. Taxonomy (NCBI): domain Eukaryota; kingdom Viridiplantae; phylum Streptophyta; class Magnoliopsida; order Fabales; family Fabaceae; genus Cercis; species Cercis canadensis. The sequence goes on from QAOA01008735.1 coordinate 169,107, forward strand.
GATACTACGTGGACAGGGAAATCTACGAAAGATACTGTCATCTTCAATTATAAGGAGCAGCAGGTATTGGGTTGTCGCAGTATACATCGAACAATAAAATCCACCATGCAACAAAAAATGCACGTAAAATCCACCAGGTATTGGTGCCGAGTGCGCTTGTTAAGTTGTTGTATATGTAAGTAAGGAAAAATGCTTATAGAATTGCCTATCTAGCTAGTTTCCTCTATGGAGCTGGTTTAACATATCATTATGACTCAATTTGTTTAAATCAGATCAGCAGTATATATAATTTGATAATTTGCATTATGAAAAAGGCTAAGTGTTCTTGTTTTGGAAAAAAACATTGTAAGTTGGGTGATATTGATAGCAATCATCAAAAGAATATGATGATGGTGGGGTGGCTTTGGAGTTTATGTTGATGTTAACTTAGATTAGAAGTTAATTAGAGATTAAGTTAGATTGAGATTATATTTTTATTATCTAACTTTATTTAGATAAATAATTTACCATTATTAGGATTGAGTTTATAATCTCCCATAATTTATTTAATCATTTAATTAAGTTGTATTTTTATCATTAGTGTAATCTTAATAATATAAATAAATAAATAAATTGTAAAGTATTGTTCACTCATTAAAAAATATAATATTCATTCAGTAATTTTTTTTTATTATTCTATTTTTATTAGTTCTCTAGTTTATAGTAGTTTGCTCCAACAGTTTAGAGTTTGATCTAATCCACTGCTGGGTACAAGACTCTATTGCATGTAAATATGTGTGGTTTTGGCTCTTTTGTGTAATATAGGTGGAATACCTATTCTTGCACGTGGCCATGGGATATATCTCAAAAGCGAAGGGACACTAATGTCCATATGTTACTTAGCCGCAAGAAAGAATGTTCCTCAAAACGACTGGTGGAATGTATACTTATAGAAATTCATGATGTCGTTTTGCTCTGCCTACTGGATTTGGATGTCATGCGAGTTTTAATCATGTAAGTTTGCGAGTTCAATGCAGTGACTATGCGCATGACTCCCCGCCCGCTACCTACCTGCACTGCTGCACGCTTAATTGCTCTTCGTCTCCGGTGATGCTATAATATTGTGTTGCCTTAATTAGAGGAGAGTTTGAAAGATTTGATTAACTTGATCATAGAAAAAAGTTATAAGTTTACCTTGTGAAAAATTAATCAACTCTAGTTTTTTTAATCTAAATATTTTAGTTAAAAATATTAAAAAATAGTGATTCGAATTGAAAACTCTAACTTTTTAAAGAAATAATGTCATTATTAAATCATACGTGGCCTTTAACAAAAAAGGCTCACATTTCAATCAAATGTCAGTTTAATAATATAGTAATTATTCATGAAGTTTGTTTAGGATTAACAAATTCATTTTTCAGTTTTTCAAAGAAAATAAATGAAAAATTAAAACGTAAATGTTTTCGCTATATTCATGTAACAAATAATGTACTGTTTAATTTACAGAATGCAATGTCAATAGATACAAAATTGTGCCATTGAATTGAAGCTTAACTCAAGTTGCAGGACTGGGAGATAGGAAGTTTGGATAGAGGTATTTTGTGAGAGATTTGATATAGCCATTTGTCTGCTTGAAAGAATTGATAGCGTTGCCTGGTATCGTTTAAACCACAAAAAATAACTTGATTATCCATTAGAACAATATTCACCTACATTCTTTGATACAGATTTTATGCAAAAAAGTCTTGTGTCGTGACTATTTTGTTTTGTCGTCTCCTTCCTCAATGACAAGGGAAATATTAGTGATCTTAATTAGTAGACGTGTTGGGTCGCTTTACCCTGAAATTGTTAGATAAAGTAATTGGTTTTTTTTTTTTTTTTTCTTGCGGGGTGGGGGCCCGGTTTGGGCTTTCTGTTCCTCTCTACCCACACACACGCTATACCCAATTATACAGACATATAAGTAGAGAAACACAAGAAGAATTAGAATGTTACACAACTATATATAGCACAGCTAGCGATATAAGATTGAAGTTTTAAGTTTAGATCCACATTCTCTAATTTTAATTTAATATAAATATCCACTAGTTAATCTTATATCGGAAAGGCCAATAGTATCATGAGAGTGGGCCATAAAATTTACGAAATGAATTAATTAATATGAAAGATGTGTATATGATGATCGATCTGGTGTGGAGTGTGGAGTATGAAGAAAGTTGCAGGATATGCTGCGGATTTGCTCTATAAATAGCTAGGCAATTGAGAGAAGGAAAGAAACGTGAAGATTATAATGTTGGAATTGAATTGAAGCATTAGAGGAGTATTGTACTTGTAAGTTGTTGTTTTGTGCAGAGCAGCAGTAGCAGCATTAAAGTGAAAGTGATGAGTGGTGACTGGGAAGACCAAGACCGTACGTGAAATCAAAATGCGGCGCCATACCCTTNTAAATATCCACTAGTTAATCTTGTATCGGAAAGGCCAATAGTATCATGAGAGTGGGCCATAAAATTTACGAAATGAATTAATTAATATGAAACATGTGTATATGATGATCGATCTGGTGTGGAGTGTGGAGTATGAAGAAAGTTGCAGGATATGCTGCGGATTTGCTCTATAAATAGCTAGGCGATTGAGAGAAGGAAAGAAACGTGAAGATTATAATGTTGGAATTGAATTGAAGCATTAGAGGAGTATTGTACTTGTAAGTTGTTGTTTTGTGCAGAGCAGCAGTAGCAGCATTAAAGTGAAAGTGATGAGTGGTGACTGGGAAGACCAAGACCGTACGTGAAATCAAAATGCGGCGCCATACCCTTCAAGACCTCGCCGTGTTCCTCGCCCTTGTTGGCTAACTTCAACTTGCCTTCATACCTAATCCAAACATGTTCAAGTTTACACAACGAACCCAATTTGAATCGGGTGATTTTCATTGAGTAAAATTAGATATAATTTTCTTCTTCCTTCAACTAGCACCTGCCTTGGGTCATTTCATTACACTTTCAACATTTTTGGACTGCAGAAAACGAAAGGAATAACCCGCTAATCCGTACTGCGCTGTTTGGCAAGAAAGAAAAATAAAGTATCAATCAGGAAAAAAGGAAGAAAGAACAAAGTTTGAATAATGAGTGGGACAAGAGGGTTCAAAGTTTCAAGTGAGTGCAATACAGAGCGTCGATCGATGGAGCATCATTATATGGATTCGACCAATGAGTAAAATGAGAAAGATACTTATTAGTTTGACTTTTCGTTATTCTTTTCTTTCTGAATATTGTGGCTGAGATATCAGCAGATTAAGACCATAATATTCTCTCCTAATCGAAACCATTCAACCAATAGAAAGAAATCAAAGGGCTTAGAAAAGTTATTGTCAGTTATCACACATCATATTTCCAGCTGGAGGGATCATTAAAAGTTTATGCTATGAATTATTGGTCACTACTCGCAATGGAAGTGGAATCCCATAAAAATAAATACTTCTGGGACTCACTTGGCAAACCTCAAAGAAAACAACACGACATTATATATAGGATACATATAGCGATAATCATTTTTGGCTTTACAATGATGAGGGACATTTTACATTAATTACATAGTGCAGGTCAATCTGGTCCTGGTCCTCCTTTATAGCTTATCAACTTATCGTCATCCAATTCCTATTCCTATCCCTATCCTTATCCTCCTTTATCCTAGTGTCGACTTGCAATTTTCATATCAAATTGTTTGACTCTATTGGTGACTACACAACAAGGTAACTTGTCTTTTTTCAGAAAATTTAGAATATATGAAATCTTTGGGGCTTTAGATATAGGAAAAGGAATGAAAACGAAGAGATTGGAGTGAAGAACGTCATGAATGACGGTGAAGCTTCATTTACTATTGCATATTCTGAAAAAGAAAGACGATGGCTCCCATTAGGATTTTAGGTGCATGATATCTTTATCTTTCCGTCCACTCTGAGTATACTTTCTTATCGTTTACCATATTTTTTAGCCTGTCATCCATTAATTCAGCCATATCTTCGCCCACTTTCTTTTTAACCATGCATGGAATGGACAACATATGTGTACACTGTGCTTTACAATTAATCCGACACAGACAACTAGAGTCCAAGCAGCCAAGCTTTGTCTTTCTAGTTTGTGGATTTTTAGTTTTTTGTTGCGACACGACAAACTTGAAACTCTCTGCTTAATTCATCACAAACACCGCTCCACGCAACCACGTAATAAGGGAGCATCATTAGCCAAAAAAATAAAAAATAAAACGTAAAAAAGTAACGATCTCAGCTTCGTCATGTCTGCGGGCAAGTTTTTCACCCTTTTGATATACATAATGAGCTTCTCTACGCTGGAGTACTCACGTTGGAAATGATTTTGATCGTAAAAGAGTAAATACCCATCAAATCTTGAAATACCGTTATTTTTCTAATTTTTTTATGTGTTAAGAGGAAACCAAAATAATTATTGACTAATGACAAAAAAAATTATTTCAGAACACAGAAATGGGAAATAATACATTTTACACCTTTTTAGTATTTATTACAGTGAGACTTCTGCATATTATTCTACAAAATCAATGATAAATATGAATTGTCACTTCTTATAATTGGAAAACACTTGTATGAATCCGATTACTTTCTCACTGTCAACTGTGTTTTCCCTAGTCTTGAAACTTTTTTTAAGGGCATCAAACTACTATAGAGCCCATTGGAGCACTTTCCAGATCAGGGTTAAGTTTTGAACCTATTCTGTAAGGCCCATGAATATTAGACATTTTTCCAAAAAAAAATATCAGGTAAGATTAACACAAGAACACAACCAAAATCAAATTTGTCAGTAACAACATCTGTGGGGCCTAATTTGCAGCGCTTGCATTTTGAATCACTACTATCCTTTTTTGGTTTCTCAAGGTATTTCTAGGCTGCACTAAAGACTAATCCTTCAAGATACGGTCAGACGCTATTAAAGCGTAAACCTCTCCCAAGAAAATTTGTTGCATCCACAAAAGTTCGAACATGAGACCATTTGCTTAAGCGACCAAAGCCCCTTCCACTCAAGTCAACCTTCGTTGGTGAATCACTGCTATCCTGCAGACTCATCCATATTCTTTTCAGCCATCAGATCCATGCATATTAGTCACACTCCACAAGTGCTTTGCTCACTCAATTGACACGCAGAGTCATGAATGTGTAAGCAAACTCCTTTACAGAATGAGCAGAATTTCCAGGAGTCGTAGTTAGATGCAGCTCTTAATTTACAAATTACATTAAGACAAAAATAACCAACTAAAAATGGAGTGAAATTGGCCCATCTGCCGTTTCTTACCTTCGAATTTTAAAGTGTGCACTATCTTGTTCTATATTCACCTTTGCCAAAAGGTACAGATCATTCGTAAAATACCACTGAGATTCACGCCAAATTTCTGTCAGCAGAGGTACGATCTTATAAGATAAATTGAAACTGATCACTTAAATTACAAATATCACTTGGGATTAGAAAGAAAAAAGGCTCAATCATTAGCCTTTAAATTACAATAACCAAAAGAAAATCAGCATTGAGTGGAAAACAACCAAAAACCCACCCTATTTATGCTGAAACTGTAAATTGATCTCAACTATGTTCAAACTGCAATGTAGAACGACTTTATGCCCTTTCTCCGTATGAGTTTTCGAGAATCGGCACCTCTGGCCCATATATCAAACGGCATCGCTCAGTAAATGAACCAACCATCCTAGAGGCAACCTCCTTAAAGAACATAGATGCAACCTGACAGCCAGGAAGTTACAGTCAAAATGATAGTGAATAGTGAAAAACAAAATACTGCTACAGCCTTGGTCAAGAAAAAAAGAAAAATACAGGCATAACAATCCTCATACCACGATTCCTTGAACCTTAAGTACATATGCTAGAAGCTTAAAATGCCAAATCATAGCATCAATACCAGTATCTCAGGTCCATGATACGCTTGAGCCTCTAATGGTAATTTCAATTTCAGAACATAGTTAAAATAGTAACATAAAACCATATATTATAATCTGGTAGGACCATAGGAACTAAGATTGTGTGTCAGACAAATATAATATGATATAATTTTAACATAACAGAATATAATATAGGAACAAGGATTATGTGAAATTAATGGAGTTCATAGACAATATCAGCAGAATTTGACGGTAACAAAACATGAGGTGAAACACAACAGCAGGACGTCGACAAGTAGCAGAATGGGATATGGTAATGACTAGAAAATGATGGATGAAGCTAAGTCAACTGGAGTGGCATCTTTAGTCTTAACAGTGTTGATTGTGACAAAGGGAGTCCATGTTGGCAAATATATGGATAGAGATGCTGGTGCGTTGATGGAAGTAAAGTCATGCCAAGATACTGGAAACAGTATTGCACACAGGGTTCAAGACAAAAAGAACGAAAGGAAGGAAAAATACTTTAAAGACACCAAGAAGAGTGTTAAGGAGAAAAGATAAAGAACCACAGAGGTATACCTGTCTGTAAAGTGGTGACTGAAACTTAAAATCCACCAAGAAATAAAGATTGCAAGTTCCTGGAACAGGGCCCGGATTGAATTCCCATATGTTTATCAAATGGTCAAACAGGGTACTCTGTGACACAGTGGTCTGGAAGCACAAAAATATATAGTATAAGCACACAGCAGTGAACGGCAGAAATAAAGATCAAAACCAATAATTGTTCCGGAAGAACCACGTTCAAGATAACAACAAAGTTGGAGCATCACAATAAGCGAACCATAAAAACAAGGGATAGAAATCTGTATGCCGTGTCAATGCTAATCTCTGTACATATAACACAGCTGGCATGATTATAGCAGCTTTCTTTAAGATTCCAACAGACCACAAATAATTTATGCATGCTATACATATGGATTGTCCTCATGATCCCCAAGCAGCAGACACACACAAGAACAAGGCAATAATGGTATTGTTGCATCTTATAAAAAGTTGAACAGAAAAGCTAATGTCAGAAATGACAAGGGGAAAATATGTAAGCAACAATGTTAACACAATTATTAAATTAATAACAAAAAAGGCATATTGAAACATGCTTAGTACGGTAGTACCAAATATTGAGCCTTTAATTTTGCCAAAAGCACAAGTAGATGGTTTACTACACAGCAAATCTACTAAGTCTCTATATTGAAAAAAGAAAGAGTTAATGGTAACGTCAAACTTTGGCTTGAATAGGTCTGTGGGGCTCATCCATTTCTGAAAATTTAAAATAAAAAGATTACTTACAACAACCATCCTAATTCCAACAGAAACGTCACTGAGTGTTAATAAAGTAGAATGTCTGAACTACCAATGTCTACCATACCATAGACTAGAGGAGGTTGAATACCTTTATACGCTTTGGCCTGTCCAATTCGACATGGGAAACATAACTTTCAACAAGAAATTTGAATCCAATTTCCAACTCAGCATCAAATGACCCATCTGGGTTGTGTTTAAGTACCTCGGACCGTTGACACCATGGAACAAAACCATGATAGAAGTCAACAGCAGCAACAACATCAAATAGTTGCTCTTGGGAATACCTAGCGATCAAACAGTGTATCAGTATGCTTATATAAGACTGCTTAAAAGAATAGAATTGTAATGTCATTAATTCATTATTCAACAATAACGCTCATAATAACCAGGATTAGAGGAAAAGGCATACATTTACATTCATACAAGAGTACTGCATGCAGTCAATTGCCAGGAACATCCTATAGAATTTTAAAATAGGAGAAGCAAATACTAACAATTATGAAACTATTATGCATCAAATAGCAAAAGATGAAGCAATCAGCAGGATTACAAAAGGAAACATCCAAGGCCTGAATAGGAATAGTTTGATACTTTTACACAAAGACATCTAGCAATGTATTGACACTCCAGAATTTCATTCAGAAAGTTTCAATTGACATACAAAGATTAATAACAGAATCCTCTAACAGCATCACAGAATATTTAAAAAAGCCACATTACTATCTATAGAATCAAAATATAAATAAATCTACAAACAACAATGTGCCAAAGGCGTCAAACACATTCTCGCACACAGACGCAGAGGATTAGAATCATGTTACCCCAAAACGCGCTTCTCCTCATAAATTTTGGATAAAACACCTTCTTCACCATCTCCACATCCAAGAAACTGCCTCGTTTGAACAACATTGTTATTAAACAAACTCCCTACAAAAGGTTTAGAATCACTGCGGTAGCCAAAGGAATTATTGATGAACCGGCTCTGGATGCCCGCAATGGCACTAAAGCATCGACATTGATCGGGTTCGCTGAACAGGATATTGCTCTTGCAAGGGCTAACCAATTGTCTGAGACCATTTCTACGCGATACTAAAGACCGGAGTGCCTTTGATGTCGACAAAAATGGCGGCATTTTGAAGTCTTCAAAATTGGGAACCCTAATTTTCAGAAGGCGAAGCTTACTGGTGCAAAATCAGATATGCACCTCTTAGAATACAAGTGAAACAAGAACCATGAAACCGAACCTTGCTGGAATTCTCAGAAGATGATAATATTCTGATCGAATGAAATAACTCGAGATAAAATGACAGATTCAGAGACGAAATCGTGAGGAAGAAGATAGAACAAAACGGAGAATGTGAAACCCTAGGAAACGATAAATCGTTGCTGGAATATTTTTTTTTGAAATCAATCCGCAATTGAGACGGTGAAACAAAATGGAAAATGTGATTAATTGGGGTCTCCAAAAGCCGTGGGTTTTTTTCTAGACGATATTCCAGGTGGTTCGTTGATTTAGACGCTTCTCTTATAAGTTATAACAATCACGGAAATAACATTAATTTTTTTTTTAAAAAAACAAAAACATAAAATAAGAAATAGAACACGGGTTCCAACTTCCAACCATCCTCATTCCTCAAGCCGCGTGGTTGTTTTGGCCAATTTGTCCTTGTCCAGTCTACACGACGCCGTTTTAGTTGACCATAGACTACAAGAAGCATGCGTCCACCGCGCCTAAGCTTATTCCGTTTCGTAATCTTTGCTACCACATCCTCTTTTCTTGAAGTCAAGTCGTTTCAATTCAAAAACAACAAATTATCAAAANGGCCAATTTGTCCTTGTCCAGTCTACACGACGCCGTCTTAGTTGACCATAGACTACAAGAAGCATGCGTCCACCGCGCCTAAGCTTATTCCGTTTCGTAATCTTTGCTACCACATCCTCTTTTCTTGAAGTCAAGTCGTTTCAATTCAAAAACAACAAATTATCAAAATCAACTTGGTTTTAATTTAAGACTCGAGAGTTATTAAAAAGTTTAGTCTTGACTTGAAGGAGGTCATCGTATTGAAGAAAGCAGCATAAAAACTCTTTCCAGAATGGAATTCTTTTTCTTCTAAAAATGGAACTTCATCAAATATAAGTTAGTGCCTTCAGTTCTTATAGACATGTAACAAATAGGCAACCACCGCAGAAAGCGTTTACTTGCGTCCCTGGAGAGCCCGTTTCTTCATTCACGGATACACACAGAATAATAGCGCTAGAGTTACCTTATATTTACCACTGCATTTTTAACAAGACTATCATAAATTCATAAGTATTTCTCCTCTTCGACAAGTAGATGATCATTATTGTTACCACAATTACAATTATGATTACACAAAAACTTAACTATATAACATTATTAACAGAAGGCCAAAAAAAGAAAAAAGACTGCACGTCAAAATTCTGTCATCCCACATACTCTGATCAGTGATCACCACTCCTGAAGAGCCAAGCACACAAACACATAAAAAGCATCCTAAAAATCTGATTACTGGCTATAAGCTATAGTTATTAGGGTGTGCTATTTCCACCGATTACTCTCCTCTTCCTGCTTGCTTTGCTTCCTAAAGAAGGTGCCGTTTGAAAAAGTTGAAGCCTCTCAGATTTCCATTGATCCTGCAACTGCAAGTCATCTTATATTCTCAGCAGCAATAACACAATTCACGGTAACATCTCCAGTAGAAGACAAATTGCTGATAGGGACGATCTAAAAAGAGCATTTTGAAAAATGGAGATTATTCAGTTCAAAAAGCCCAAGAAGATCTCAACAATCAAAGTTATATCAAAGACAAATTACCTGATCATTGCCTGCTATAGAAGATTTCATTCTTTTTGCATTGCTTCTGTTGTTCTCCTTTTCGCCTTCCACTTCTTCATCAACAAAGTTCTGGTCTGACATTTCTGAAACAACAACATTCTCTAGTAAATATCAATGCAAATATAATTTCAAGACCGGAGCATTTTTTTTTCTTTATTCAGCAGCTTAAATAATTTGGGTTGGATTTTTGGATCACCTGTATCGTTGCACGACATATCCTGATGAGATTCACGCATTGAAACAGTTTCTGATGCATAGAAAATATCCTTCCTTCCACTTAAATCAACCACTTGACTTGTAGTAGTGCTATCTTCAAGGGTAGGATGCGCGATTGCTGTAGCACGATGTTTGGTTGAAGATCTAAAGTGCTGAATCCATGGATTTACCTTTAAATCATGGCACTCATTAGTCCTATTTATTTCAGAATGATTTCTTCCAACATTGATCTTTTGCCAACAGCCACCTCGAAGCACCTTGAACTGTCATTCAATCAAATTTTTTTATTAAATAAATTGGTAAAGATTGTACTTCAATCTACTATATTCAAAGAAATCAAATAAGAAACCTGGCCAGAGGAAGTGGTAGTGGAATTAGGGGAACGCCAACCAAACATTTCCTTGGAATCATATAACTGATTAACAAATGATGCTTCCATAGACTTAAGATATAGACTATGTTTCTCATCTGTCCAATCTGCCCCAGACATTGATTCTGTTTCCGTGCTTATAATTCCCTGACATGAAAACATATAAATTACGATCACTTGTAATTCTACTCTTCATTTTTAATCACTCATTTTCAGTCCACCTATTTTTCTCACTACCAAACACGTCCTTAGTTCCATATCATCATCATATTGGAGCGGAAGAAGACACGAGAAAATAGTTGGAAAGTTAACATACAATTAATTCATGCTCATTCTCTTTAATTAAGATCAAGTTCAAGCACCTTATTGATCCACTTCAAATTGATATTAAGATTCATGAGCCCCCACCTTCTCTGTAGTTCTCTTGTGTTTTTTCCCCTGAATATCTGCTTTCTTAATCCAAGCAAAAGCCTTGAAATTTTAAAACAAACAACTACGGAAGATTCTTTTTCCCCTGTTATTAGGTCTAGATGAAAGTTGGGCGCTTACCCCTTAGGTTCAGTTGATTAATTTAAAACTTTAGAGAGAGTAATTAATTCTCTAACTTGATTAGAAGCAGAGGAAATTAGAGAGAGAAAAAAAAAAGAAGCAACAAATAAAAATAAAAAATTCATAAATAAAGCAAATAAATATTCTCCCATCCCCCCTCGCCCCTGCTCTTCTAAGTTATGGCTCCCCTGTTGTGATGAACAACAATTACAGTGTTTGAAATGGTGAACAGATAAATTGAATCTACCTGCAGGTTCTTGTGTTTGGTGGGAAGTTTGGCTGGTAGAGTCAACTCGCAGGATTCGTGGACAGTGGGTGAACTCGTCCGAGTTTCTCTTACCCTGAAATTCTTCATCTCCATTCGTTCGATATCCAGAAATGAATTGAGACTTGAGAGCGTAGAAAGCAAATCAAAATAATAATACAAGATTAGGCAAACATAGAGGCGGTGTTGGGAACATAAAGAGGTTACAGTTGTCATCGCTTTTACACGTGTCGTGGGACCATGGCATCGCCACGTCACCGTTGGTTTCTGTTAGCGCGAAGAAGGAGACAGCGCGGTAGATATTTATTGGAGCATCCAAAATATCTGCTATCTTCTTCACTTAGACGATGCCATTATGTGGCGCTGTACTTTTAACTGTCACCCTGACCCTCTCAATAACTATTATTAGTATTCCCCGCTTAGGAATTATCATAGAGTCTGCTGACAGTGATGGTAGTTAAACAGTTTTTTTTTAAAAAAAAAATATTTATTACATAAATTAANAACAGTTTTTTTTTTTAAAAAAAAATATTTATTACATAAATTAATGAAGTCAGCAGAATTCGGGCGAAAGAGTTTATCACATAAATCAATTAAATTTAAGTGTCTGATAAGAAAAAAATTATCAAAAGTTGTAAGTTTTATGTTTAAATTTGGAGTCATTTGGTGAAGCAAATAATTTTAAAAAAAAGTTAAAAGGGTGTGCATTTGTTTTTTTGCATTTGTAAAATAGCAATTAAAGAAAAGAAAACGAATGAACTTTGATGTATTTAACTATTTATTGTATTTTGCTAAGCCAACTTATATAAAGCAATATTATTACCTAGTCTAAAACGCCCAAGGGCCGTACTTGAGAACAATTTAAACCAAACAAGGACTAATATTATTTACCGAACACATATAATTCCTTCGTTATTTCGCTCTCATATTGGTAAAAATCGCACTCAATGAAGAAACAAGAATGTATAAATATTGGTATGACCCACAACAACCATAAACTCTGTTGGCTGCCTGCATCTAAAACAAACGGCGAGGAATGTGACCATCCATTCCCTTTCTTATCTTAGACATATGATATTTGTGGAAAAATAAAAATCTTATACATATCACGTGTCCTATCCTACCACGGTGGAAGCAACAAATATCCTGGCAGCATAATCAAGGTTTGTGTTTATTTGCTAAAAGCATCAACGAAATTCCTCAAAAATATAAAACGGGGCCATTTATCGTTGCAAAAGTGTGAATAATGTCCTCCTTAGTCAAAAATATGCATAAAATGCTAATAGTATTAAGATTTGAGGGTTCCAAACTTTAGAGATTTATAATGTTGGCATACTAAAGTAAACATACTCGTAATAATAATATTCTAACAGATCTGACACCCCTCATATATATTAAATTTATAAGTGATGAATGATATAATGTGATACCATGTCACATCATTGCATATGGAAGGATTATAAAAGAGTTTGATAGGCAACATGCTGAATTCATTTTCCTTTCATCCAAAAGCAAAAATTTCTGTTTGTGATTCGAGGACCTCGAGTTTAGTCCCCATAAATCATACGGTGGAGTAACCATTAGTTAAAAAAATTGGTTTGCAAAATTTCGATAGGAAGATACAAATGCAACAGAATAATTCTGTTACCCAAAATTAACGTTTCTATGATGCGGAAATGGCACTGCGTTTGAACTGCATATGTTTTGACTTTGTGCTAACGACAGCATCCTCACATATTTGAGAGCGCAAAAAGCAGTCCTTAGCCGTATAGTATCAACTCTCACAATCCATGACCTTATTCCAGTCGGTACTCAATATTCCTGCTAGCATTTGGCCATCTATTATATTTTTCTTCAAATGGCATGTATGTACTTCGTAGAATAGAATGTACGATCCAAACCAGAAATGTTCTGACTCAAGTTTCCTGCTTCTGTTCACTTTCTGGAATGGCAGTTTCTTGCAAGTCAATCCGACCTGCATAACCACAGCGTTTTAAAACAGCAGGGCAAAATAACATATTTGAATCTTCTTTACCAGAATCTGGCAAAATAACATAAATACTACTCTGTCTTTTAAAATTTGAAAGGGGTTTTTAGGGTAACACGTGCAACTGGGGAAGCCAGGAATCCTTTACTTGTTCTGCTGACAGCAGAAAGATACAAGAGTGTATAGAATACGAGCTCTTGCTGTGATTTTATTGTCTCAGCAGATTTCTTCTCCACTTGGCCATGTCAAGAAATTTTTTGCTTAAACATGTAAATTAAGCGGGTTTCATGTAAATTATGTATTCCACCGAATTCCATCTAGAGTCTCAGGACCAAAACTAAATATGTGCATGTCTGAATGTTTTTGTGTATCATGGCCAAAAGAAAAAAGGAATGTATTTGTGTATGTCAGTCTGCTCGTGCACTTAAGTTGAACATACCTAACAAGGAAACTAGAGAAGGGGTTTTTGATGATCCATTCGATCTGACATCAGTACCTGCAAAACATTATGTGCATTTCGATGACAGTGCAAGCTGCGGTTAATTCAATATAGTATTTCTTTATAACAAAGATTCCAGGGAATGCTTATGTAATATATTGTGCCTTCTTTCTTTTGTGGTTATCTTCCTAGGATACTACAATAGAGAGAATCTCAACTACGCGAACCATATTCTGGCGGATAGGTGTGCGAAGATGAGAGAGGTACCTACTAGCTATAGGTGCTATTTGATGCTTAAATTTCTATTCTAGATAGAAAATTGTAATTATCTGCAACCATAAATGTCCTTACCAAAACATTTTCAACTGACTTTATTTCTAGGATCTATCAGATGCCAATTTTATGAATATCTTTAGTCTTGCAGTTTATGCTGTGGGTTATAATTTTAATTTCCAAATCTCCGTGCAAAGTTTTGCAAAACGATTGCACCCAAGGATTTCCTCATTGAACTAGAGTAGACCAATTCACCTTGGTCAAAATCCAGAAAATTTACCTAGATGAACCGGCATAAATCCAAAATTTACAATCTGATATAGAAACAAGACATTGTGGAACAAACCCCAGAAGTCACATACCAGAACTTTCAAGTGATTTAAGGATGTCTGATTTCTTAAAAGTATATCCTATGAAATTGGTGTCTTTGGATGTCAGCATCTGCAAGGAATACCAAAAATAGTAAAGTAAAATGTTATGATATTGCAACATTTTTTGGAAAATTGCCAAGGGAAGTGGCAAAATTTGACAATAATAGTGTATAGAGCAACATCCAGAAGAAAGTGTCAGCTGAAGAACTTGAACAATAAACTAAACAATTTCAATAATATAGTATTACTAATGGAGGTTAGACTACATCGATTAGACCTCATTTGTCCAGATTCTCCAGAAGGATATACTGTCTTCAAAAGACCAATAGAACACAAATAAAATATTTGCCATTGAAAAAAATGTTAGCGCACGGACCTATGGATATCTGTAAGCAGAGATAATAAAAATTTTCAGAGTCAATGTTATGCACTGTTTGTAGCTTGGGTGCAACGAAATGGAAGTGTTGTATAAAGGAATCCACATAACTGAGGAATACTGGGGAATAAGAAGAAATTTTGTTTCTCAGCATATGACATTACTCACAAAAGAAAGAAAGATGTAGAGTATAAGGACGAGAAATCAATGTTTTCATATAAATCTGCAGCCGCGACCAAAACCCCTATGTGAGCTCTCTTTGAGGACCATAACAACTTACAAGTTAACATAATATAGTTACCTTTCGCCAAGGTCCCATAGTAGCTGTTGTGGATGGTGGGCCTTCAACCTGCCAATGAACAAACTCACAAATGTTTAGTTCTGCTTAGATTACGTAAAAACAGAAATCAAGAAATCACCTTCAGCGCTCAAAAACAAACAAGACCTCACCATACCACAGTCTACAATTTGCAAAAATGTTCCAACATTATCTAGAAATTACGACAAAACTGAAAGGAAAGAAGAAAAAAAAATGACACTCCTAAACCAAATTCAACCAGAAAGAAATTAGCAAAGCAGTTTATAGTGTAAAAATAAAAAATTATCCTCATCTAGAATTTAATTTGACACTCTGGAAATTTACCAATCCTTCCATCATATATTAGATCATTTAGTAACTTCAGTTACTGCTTTTATTGCCACTCATTTAGTATCAGTTTAAATGATTTAACTAAACGTAGTGAAAATTGGGTATGTTAATGGTTAATTACGTTGGCCAGTCATGCAATGATTGATAAACAGTAGCTAGGACAATCAATTTGCAGGTGTGATGAAGACAGGAAACTTAATTATTTTGGAAATTACCCTGCAAATGCATATTGACAGTGGCGGGAGTTCATGTCTGTGCCCCAAAAGTTCAGTTAAATTAAAATTATAGAGCTCTTGGTAAATTATTGCATATGTCCACTTTCACCATTTTAATTCCAGATAGAGGATTTTCTGTGCATTAATTTCCACCAACTCAACATTTCCAATGCATAAATTTTTAAGTACTCACTTCAGGAAACTTCTCAAAGTTTTGCGTGTCCAAATCTCCTGTGACAATAGGTTTATATGCAGCTTCCATTTCATAAAGTATATCCCACTGAATATCTCTAAACCATGGATGTGCCTGAAAAACAAGTGAGGATATGTATATTAAAAGTGGACTTATGCAGCTGATTAAAGAATATCTGGAACGTTGGAGATATATCAGGAACTTTTTGAAGTTACTGGATTTATGAGAAATAATAATCTTTTATAAATTTTATTATACGCGAATAATAGTGATAGCTGTAATTAGGACAACTGTATAAGAAAATACAGTTTGTTCCTCGTGTTTCAGTGAGTTATCATAAAGACATGGTGATACCGAAGAGAGTTGTTACCTTTATTTCTTCAACTCCTCTGGTACCCAGTCTTGTTTCAACATCACATAGTAAGTGACAGATCAGATCCTTGGCTTCATCTGA
Organism: Cercis canadensis; assembly: GCA_003255065.1. Lineage (NCBI taxonomy): Eukaryota > Viridiplantae > Streptophyta > Magnoliopsida > Fabales > Fabaceae > Cercis > Cercis canadensis. The sequence goes on from QAOA01008735.1 coordinate 185,576, forward strand.
TATCTTTGGTTCTTCGGGAAATTTCAGGCATGTTTTCCAGTTGATTATCTGAAAGAATACAAAAAAAACACTATGTTGGTATGAATCAATAATTTGAAGGATATTATGAGGATATAAAAGCCAATCACCGATAATACCTTACGACATGTCATCCTTGGATCATCAGAACAAAAAGGAGGACACCCAACAAGCATCTCATACATGATTGCTCCAAGAGACCACCAATCACATTCCATTCCATAACCCTTTTTTAGCAAAACTTCAGGTGCCATATAGTCAAGAGTTCCAACAGTTGAATATGCCTGAAGTGTTGTAAAACTTAGAAACAACTAACAGCTTCTTATTAAAGGAAGTCATTGCTTAATAATAGAATGTATAACTTTGCTTGCATATTCTGTTTGTCGCACCAACAACACAAGATAAGGAACTTCAAATGGGGGAGAAAGGTAATACCAATGCTCGGCGATTGCGTTTCCACTGTTGTAATTGCTCTTTCGGCATTAACCAAGGGGAGGTAGAATATCCTTCAGGTTCACTAGTTGATTCATGACTGCTAAGATCTTCACTTTCCAACAAAATTGTTGAATATTTATCATCAAGAGGCTTGCATAAGCCGAAGTCTGAAAGCTTCAAATGGCNCATTGCTTAATAATAGAATGTGTAATTTTGCTTGCATATTCTGTTTGTCGCACCAACAACACAAGATAAGGAACTTCAAATGGGGGAGAAAGGAAATACCAATGCTCGGCGATTGCGTTTCCACTGTTGTAATTGCTCTTTCGGCATTAACCAAGGGGAGGTAGAATATCCTTCAGGTTCACTAGTTGATTCATGACTGCTAAGATCTTCACTTTCCAACAAAATTGTTGAATATTTATCATCAAGAGGCTTGCATAAGCCGAAGTCTGAAAGCTTCAAATGGCCATTTCTATCCAGTATCAGGTTATCTGGTTTTATATCCCTACAAGCAGAATACGTTGGAGGTTGGACTGAGCATAACCTTTCATACTTCACTTGAGAACATTTACTAGAGAGAAATTGAGAATTAGTTAATATCTTGAATCTTTCTCCAGAAGCATGCTCCTCTATAATCCTTTATTTAAGTTCTCATAATTCTCTATAGCTTGAGAAATCATAAATCATGGTCCACAAATTCTTGCTTGAAAAATACCTTCAAAAAAATTATTTTGGTTATCCCAAAACAACCTTTATTTTTCTTGTTTGATACTATTAAAAGTCAATATTAGAGTAACATTATATTATACAAAATGAAATCATTTTTTTTTTTTCATATAAGTGGACTACAACTGAACAGATTCTGCTTACATATATTCCTTTTACAATCTTACTAACTACAAATTGCATATGGTTTAGCCCCCAGCAATCCATGTTATAGGAATATGGAAAGCCACATCACACGTCTTACATTAAGAACGCTGGCTCTGGGTAACTTCCACCATAGTTCACAGTATCTTATCTTTGTTAAACCAATCCATTAGCCAACTTCTTAATGTAAAGGAGAGGCCTCATGACATATAGGGAGATGTCTATACCAGCAAAGGTGTTCTGTGCCCACTGCTCTTATACATAAAGTAACAATGTTCAAACCTTAAAACAAAAATAAACACTTCGATAATAGTCATACCTATGTACATAGTTGTGTTGATGTATTGAGTGTATAGCTAGAATGCTTTCAGCAATGTAGAAGCGGGCAACATCTTCAGAAAGAATATCTTCTCTCATTAATAATGTCATAATGTCACCACCCGGTAAATACTCCATGATAAGATATAGGAAATCTGAATCTTGGAATGAGTATTCAAGTTTCACTATGCATCGACTATCCACCTCTGCCAGCAGGTTCCTCTCAGATCGAACATGTTCCACCTAAATTAGAATGGCACCATGATGTGAAAAAGAAGTATACGTTGTTTAAAGACAACCTTTGATCGACTTGCAATTTGAAACCTTCAAACTATAAATTTTTCTTTGAACCCTCTGCTCACATATATTGAGTAATTATATTCCATTTTCATCAACTATGAATCCTCGATAGCTTACTAATATGAAAAGTGAAACAACGGAACTACTGAAAACAGGGGAAAGATAGAAGAGGGAGGGAAAGGGGGGGGAAGAAAAGAAATGAAAGTTGTAGTTCACTTGTCGCCAATTGTACAATACCTTTAGACGAGAGAAACCAATATAGTTATGGAAATAAGATTAAATGTCAAGCAAATACTATATTGACTAGAACTTGGTCTTCAACTAAACAGAATATCAGGCATAAAGTTAGATTTCTGCGCCAAGTATATTATTAATAGCAAAATGCTCTCTTGAAGCATGATCATCTGCAGTCAGCTAGATCACCATACACGAGTACGGCACATGGTTTATTATTTCACTGAAAATTGGATTAACTCAACCTATTAACTAGATACAGTAAACCAATAAGAAAACAGAATAAATTTCACATGTTCATAGTATACTGCTGAAGAAACACTCATGTCTAAGTATGTACTAAGTTCGACAGTTGCTACCTGTCCACGACTAAGCATATCTGATTTCTTCAATTTCTTCATGGCAAAAATCTCTCCTGTACTCTTAGCACGACATAGCCTTACCTACACTTTGTAAAAATGTTAAGATTTTACACGGTGACACAGTAAGTGCAGACAATACATGTGAAAGTATATACTTAATTGATTTTGTAATATCTTCTTCACTGTGTACCTGACCAAAAGCGCCTTTACCGATTACTGTTAATTGCTCAAAGTCATCAATCCCAACTTTACGTCTCTGCAGCCTCATATATTCAGTTTCCCGGCGCTCCAAATTCCGCAGCATTTCCTCCTGTTCTTCAATCGATACTTGAGCTTCTTGTGCTCTCCTTTGAAGTGCTCTACGTCTGAAACAGTACTATAGTATTTATTTCGTTGAGATTACTAAGTAGTCAAGAGAGTCCTCACATATATAGTGTTTCAGAACATATATAGGCAATTAAATGTAACAAGGATTTGCCATAAAATGGCCAAAACTCTGAATCCGACAATGAAAAAAATGAAAGCAAATGCAGCACCTGATTTAAAAAAGCAATCGAATCTGTAATCTCAATCAAATTGAATGAACGCTTACCTCTCTTTCCGATCCTGCAATCCTTGGAGATAATTCTTGTAATGATTCTCAATGAACTGCTTAGCGGCAGCGGCCTTCTGTCTGGTAACCGGTGAAGAAACTGATACATCAGGCCCCGAATCAAGTTCACTCCGTTCATACTTCAAGTTCAAAGCTCCAAGCCTCACCGTCCCATCATAACCGTCCATTTCTCGGCCTCTGATCGGTGGTACCGATCACTTCTGAGGAATCAAGTATATCAGAGATCGAACAAAGCTTGTAGAACCCGTGGAAGCTTCGGAGTCACAGGGTTCGCAGGAGAGATCTACGAGTGTTCGTGAAAATGACCAAGTGAGAGAAGCGAGCAAGCGTTTCTAGTGAGACTAACTACCTGGCATATATATAGAGCTGTAGCAAGGCTGTCTTATCTGTGAGTTGTCATCTGTGCCTGTATTTGTTTTCTCAAAAAAAGAAAAAGGGAAATTTTCGGATTTTGTCTTGATTGATTTCATTATATTTATAGCTTATTCTTCGTTTTCGTATTTTATGGTTTTTGGACAAATCTATTATCTATCTGTATTTTATGGTTAAAAAGTTAATTTTTATGGGGAACGGAGTGGGATCGACGCCATCGTTTTCCTCACATGAACTGGTGGAATCTTTGGAAGCATTTCCATCATTATATCTGACTTTTTAGTGCGAGAATGTAGATAAAGAAACAACGACGCTATTGTCGGCGGAGATCCATAGAACGGTATTCAGCCACGTCTCGGTAATCGTGCGTGAAATTCACGCTTGCACGTGACTTGTGAGTATATCACGTGTAGCTGGAGCCGGCTGAAGGATTTTTTTTTTTAATTATCAAATACCAAGGATTTATTTCCTCCGAAAAGAAAAATATTATGATTTAACAGGTATGTCTGTTTTTTTAATTTTTATTTCATATTATAATATTATTTACAAATTTAATGAAAAATTAAAAAAGAAAATGTTAAGATAATTAATATGCTTTTATATGAAGATAGAATATTTATATTTATATAAAAAAAAACTTTCCATAAAAAAGTGAAAGACATTTAAATAGTGAATAATACAATCTGGTAGACTAATAATATTACAATAAGGTGCATTGTTGCCGTCAACTAATGGTCTCATATAACTCATATTATTTTACACTGATAATTAGATGTTGATTCAATTGATAATGATCAATGTATTTTGTTTATAAAATTTAAATTTAAATCTCATTGCAAACAATTATTTTTTATAAGCAATTTGTAAATATTATTGAGAGTTTTTTTTAAAATTTGTAACATGTTTTGATTTTTAAATAAGATAGTCTCCTCTTACTTTAAATTTTTTTTATTAAAAAAAATTATTTCACACTGTTTACACATAACAATATTTAAATTTAACTACTTGAATTGTGTTGTATATATAACTCAACTAACACCATTTAAGTCTAGAACAACTCAAACGATTTATATATTGTATTGTAGTGTTCTTTGTCCACGCGTGAACTGAGGTCAATGACGATCCCTATGTTGACAATCTTGGGTGCGGAGAATAAGCATGGGAGATTGAAATGAGAAAGATGAGCCATTGAGTGCATTATATATCCGCAAAGGCAAAACTCATAGGATTTCTGAGTTCTGACCGAAGAATGATCATTGCCATCATCAAACTAAGTCAAGGTCTTTTCCGTTATTTATTTTTTATATTGGGCAAGTACCAATTGAATCAGTTACCATGTGAGTCCCTTTCTCCTGTTCAAAGAAATAAGCAGTTAGTGATGTAGTAACCTCAATTTTAATTTCTATTGAATGTACGAGGTGGATGCGAAGGATTATTTTTAGTTATCAGGACTTTGATTTCGTCTTGGAACGATCGATTTCAACACTTTTCCTGCTTGCTTATAGTATTAAGCTGTTAACTGCTTCCTTGACAATTTCAAATGATTCTCAGTTATTAGGAATTCGAACTAGTCTTGGAACTTCCTTTTCCTCCTTGCGTAACCTGAAAATCTTAGCACTGAACATTTGCGGAAACTTAATATTAATGTCATATATTATGAAATTTTCTTTTTATGTGAAATTTTATTCTTAGTAAAACTCTTTAATTATTTTAATGATGTAATATAGATTTACATGGACAGTAAATCAAATTTAAACTATATACTATATTTTACAAGTACAACCATTAGCCCAAAAAGGAAAAAAGCTACAAGCTTGTGCGAAACTGCGAACGACAAGCATGCGCTTTCTTCAACAAGCTATTAAACTGACTATAATTACAGTGCTACTGCTACCGGTGACTGGTAAACGTTTGCTAACTCAACGTTAACTCTACTGATGAGACAGGGTTACTTCTCACGCACTTTAGATTGTTTCGAGCAAGGACTACCATTGCCCGTAATCTTCTTCGTAACAATGCTGCTTCTATTTGGTTCATCAATTTCTGTACTTTATTTCCCAGAAAACGTATAATGATGATTAACAAGCCGAATGTAGCAATGGCAGCGGCTATGGAAAATAGGCCCAAGAAAGGCTGAGGACCTAATTGTTCATTCTGTATCCTGGTGTTTGAAGAACCACAATTAGTGGTCGATAACATTTCTTTTTCTAATGTTTGAACTTCTCCATCTTCTATTGCTTTTAGGACTGCCCGTGAAATGTCAATCGCCAAACTGGAACCTTTCGGGAATGCCTGCATGGATGAGGGTTTAAACTTTAAACCTCAATTAGGATTATGAGCTATGATTTTAATGAAACGAAGCATAATACATTCAGAATCAGGTATGTTTAAAGCAAGAGGAATTAAAAAAACTCACAAAGCCTAAACCACCAAGCTTGAAGGTAGTTGCTTTGATATAGCCCTTACAATACGTGGCGAGGAAGACATCAGCATGAGGGGCAATAATGAAAGCTGCTTCAATTTCTTTATTCTCAAAGGCTCTCGGGAAGTCACTTAAGCTGTCAAATTTTCTGATCTTCTCAGGCTTAAAATTCAGCTCTTCAATCAAATAATGGACCAAAAAAGTTTTCTTATTGCACCCTACAATTGCATTTGTCTTTTGCAGTGTCTTTATATCTGGCACAGATGGTTCAAGTTGAGAGACTGTCATCATCGATGACAGGCTCGCTGTGAAACTTGCTGACACTATGAGAATGGCAAATAACCAAGGTTGTTTTTAACGGGTTCCCCTGTATATCAGATCAATCATAAAAGCAACTGAAATAAGAGTAATTTTCTAATGAAATATGTATGATTGATAAGTTCTAACTTGTTTGGAAGGAGACACTCTAATGATTGAGCACTACGTAATTTATTATTAAGTTCAAATTCCATTATAGTCACAAAGAATATGGTTATAGAAGGAGATATATGGTTGTCCTATAATGTTACCTCAATTTGAACAAAAAAATAAAAAAGCTTCAGTTTTAGTTTATTTTAGAAGTTTCAATTTCAAGTTGTACTATAAACTATACAATATTAATTTGATGGAATTATAGGGGTGAATAAGTTTAAATTAATTTAGCAAGAAGTTTTATGTAAGATGACTTACTTTGTGCAAAGAATAATATGGTCACAGAAAACCAAAGCATGGCCCCGAATCCCTTAAGTTCAGGATTATCTTCACCTTCAATGAACCAGATGACAAATGCTNTTCAGTTTTAGTTTATTTTAGAAGTTTCAATTTCAAGTTGTACTATAAACTATACAATTTTAATTTGATGGAATTATAGGGGTGAATAAGTTTAAATTAATTTAGCAAGAAGTTTTATGTAAGATGACTTACTTTGTGCAAAGAATAATATGGTCACAGAAAACCAAAGCATGGCCCCGAATCCCTTAAGTTCAGGATTATCTTCACCTTCAATGAACCAGATGACAAATGCTATGAACAGGTGCATTGCTGACAGTAACAGCCACATATCTTTTGTGAAGGCGTCCATGAACATCCATGTTTCTTTGGATCTATCTGGTTTTACTCTTACTACCATGGCAAGGCCAGAATCAATGTAAGGATGGGCAAATTCTGCTGCATAATCATATCTATGTGTCACGATCTGTATATCTCCAACAGCAGCATTGAGAACCTACATAAGATTATCAGGATCAGGTTAAATTTAAACGGAGAGAAAGAGAGAGAGCTATTTTAGATCAAAAGGAATTGGCGGTGTTGGATATATAGATCATAGAGTAAATAACACTTGTGCTGCTGTGCATGGTATATTTAGCAGAAGAGGGTAAGTGATTTACTTACCTCATCGTTAACTTGCTCAACCATTTGGTCGTAAGAGCCATTGAAGGGAAAAAACAAATAAGGCAAGTGATAAGGCAGGTGCTTCACAACTGCTTTAAACACATCGATTGCGAAACCGGTGAAGAAGGTCTCATTCCGGCTCTGATCGTAAATCACGTTCACAAATTGAGTACAGGGACCCCTATCTTCAAAGGTTTTTCCTCATTTCCGTAGACCCATAACCTTGGAACTGTTTGAGAGCCACCAGGCCAATTCACTGAACCTAAAATTCTAGCATGCGCAGGACTTGTTTCCATAACTTGACTCTCGACGAGCTTCTCTGAGAAACCAGATACTGGTGACCAATACGCTAACTCTTTATAACTTTTGCCAATAACATTGACTATCTTAAAGGTCGGTAATTCCATTAACTTACGATTTTTGAAGCTTATCTTGCCACTGAGGCCCTCGAAATTACTGGACAATACATTTTCTGAAAATTCCGTCGTGGAAAAGTTTTGATCTTGTGTTTTCTTTAGGGCATGAGCAATGGTCCAAATGGCATCATAAGCTCGAAGTGCAAAGACACTTGGCTGTGGGTTTTCTTCTTTGGGGTGTTCCAAATTAAACTTTCTCCAAAATTTCAATTTAAACCTTTTGTATGTCTCGCTCATGTCTGTGAAGTTGGTTTTGCATCCAAGAACACCTTGCATGTTAAAAGTGACAGAGGAATCTACAGAATGAAGATGGCTTGCTATATCATCCGTGATGATCCACACTGAATCTTTTCCCATCATTCCCATTTGGTTTGCCTTCTCAAAAAGCAGAGCAGCAAACTCCAAGGAAGACTGTATGATCAAGAAGACCCTGTTGCTCTTGTTCTTTAGCCTCTTGAGCTCCTCTTCTATGGTGGCTCCTGGGTCTGAAAGGGAATTCAAGGAAGGGAAAACTACATGGTGATCAATCTCAGAATTTACACGCGCAAGGGAATAGGAGAAGTAAGCTAATATCTCTGAATTGGAGTTAAACCCATTGTTATGTTGGTAAATTGTAGTCACCTTTCGCCACCTGAATTGTCCTACAATGCCTGCAATGCACTGCAGGTGAAAAGTAATGTCATTAGCCAATTGGATCAAGTGTGGCAGCCCAATTAGTGTCAACTGAGGGCTTGCAGTTGGAGTCAGGGAAATAATAGGAACGTTCTTTGAGATTTTCTCAATCTCCGGAACAAGACTTGCTTCATTCAGTTGTGTTCCTATCACGGCTTTCACTTCATTGCTGTATGCAAGATCTACAGCTGCATAGAGCGGTAGTATAATGTAAGTGTCAACAACCAATTCGGCCTCAAGCTTAATCATCTAGGAGAAGCATAGGTGAAATTTATTTTTCTTAGCAACTCAATGGAGGTGGTACCCACCAAAAATAGTAAAGGGTTATAATCACTTTTATACCGTTTTTTCAACTGTGGAAAATCCTATGGGTGTATAACATTACGTTTCCTAATCCATATTAATCAATCTTAATTTCAACTTAGAACGTAAAGCTCATAAGAATATAATTAGATCATATTTGAAATGTAATTAACTTTACTTATTACGAGACCTAAGAGACAATTTAAGTTAGTTTATTTGAGTATTGAATAAATTTTCAAATTCTTCGGTCTAATTTTTTTCAATTTATCAAATCTTAATTCTTACAACTACAAGTTGGTAGAAAAAAATGTATCCTTTCCTCTTTTTGTTCAATGATCTAGTTAGAACAGAAGTTTTCTTTTTTCAATTCTTACCACAGGAAAGCCAGAAAGAGAGGTCTATATAAGAGTAACTACATGAAGTGAGTTGAATAACTACTTTGAACGTTGGCTTCCTTTGCGTCATCTCTGGTTTGCAAGTTAAAGAACCTGATAAATTGATTATTCAAACTAAATGAATGCATAAAATGAGTTACAATATTTTTGTTGGCAAAACTGGAAGAGGCCGTTAAACTTTCATGTTCAACTGAACCATCACCGAAAACTTTCTTGTTCTAGTTAACCTTATAAGGCAGCTGGATATGTGTAATAACTTTATGTTATTGTGAGAAAAGAATGGTGAAAGAATGGAAAGCTTACCAGCAGCGAGCGCTTGAGCATGGTTCCCGCGTGAATTTTTGAAGTTTAAAACAAGATTAGCGCAACTAAAGCGGCTTACATCTTGGATTGCAATTTCCATAGCTATCATGTGCTCCTTACCGAGGCGTGAACTCAAGTCAACGACTGCACCTATGTTCACAGTCTTGTGTGGGGAGATTAAGCACTTGTCTCCTCTTCCATTAACATCTTCAGCTATTGAGCATGTTAACAACATAAACAGAACACAACACAAGGGAGATTTAACTCCGTTGACTTGAGAAAGATGAATCATTGAGATTGAGAAAATGCCAAGGCCCCTAACTTCAAATTGGTTTTCGTATGTCACAGTAATATATCACCAAGCCTTTTTTATACCAAGAAGCAGAAGAATTTCAATCAATTAAAATATGGTCCGTCATGGGCAATTGGGCATACAAGTTGACAAGGAATTAAGACATGGTGAAGAATCTGCAGCATCCTCGAAAGATAGCAAGCTTATTACTTACTTCAAAAGGAAGTAGGGTTGGGGGTTCGCTCTTTGACGGTTCTTTCTTTTGGGTTTAGGCCCCCGTATGCTACAAAACTATGAAAGTCAATGTTATATTAACGCATTCATGGCAAAGAAAAAATATTGTTATATATGCATTGACAGGCTCAGCATGAGAATGAACTATCTAGCTACTTTAAATCCTTATGGATAAAAAATAAATCATATATATATATAGAAAGTATTTGGTATAAGACATATCATCTATCAATATATTTAGTGCCCCAACAAACGTAAAATACTTCCTTCTACAATAAAAATATTTTTTCAAAAATGACTTATTCTATAAATAAGAAAATACATTTTTAAAACAGGTGAAACAATAAAAAAATTATATGAATACCCCTCTTTTTCTAAGAAAATAAATTGATGAAAAAATTTTATTTTTCATAAATGTTTGCTTATTTTAAAGGATTACCATTTTTTTAGTTAGTGAGATTTTGGATTGAAATGGTCTTAAAACTTTCCTTTCCTCCTTCTTTCCTGATAATTAAATATTCTATCAGTGCCCAACTCTACAAGGAATTTTAATTTAAAAAATTTGCTTTGAATATTTGGGGAAACTAAACCTTGATTTATGGTAAAAAAAAAATCTTAACCTTGATATAACATACATATATATATATATATATATATTGTTACATGTTGTGACACGCTTCATCATTTGTATATGCATTATGCATTTTATGGGCAAGAGAAAAAAGAAGAACATTGGTATTCTACAACCTCTTGCAAAATTGAAAGGGAAAAAAAAAAACAAAAGAAGGTTCGATTGTTTGGCATGCAGAACGACATCGTAATGATATGATTGGTCACGGATTCTAGAATATCCTTCAGTTCACCGCCCTCAAGAAATTGTGGGTCCCTTAAATTAATGGGCCGAAAACCAGGAGAACTGGCACGGCTACTATTGGGCCACTCTCTCTGTCTCTCTTAATTTTTTTCTAGCCCAACACTAAGTGATCCAAATCTGAATGCCGACAGAAAAAAGAATAGAATTGCTGAAAGCAGTGAAAGATAGGGAGGGTAGAACCTGAACCATTACCAAGCTCGCTTTTTTTTTTTTTNNTTTTTTTTTTTTTTTTTTTTTTGTCTTGGTCAGGGTTCTACTTTCTAGTTGCACAGAGCGAGGCATCAATCTGTTGAATTTGGTAAGAGTGAACAATAAACTTGGTGAGAGCAAAGAAAAACCATGTTTGATAGCTGAAAATTGAGCAGAGAAGGGAGATCGTGGGAGAGTTAGGGCGTTACTCTATAGCCATGCCTTTCTTATCTAAATTACCACCACATGTCCACTCTCCAATAAACCCTATCCCTTTCCAGTTGTCTCCGGTGATTTTATCTTTCTATTTCCGTCGGAACGCACCGGTGCTTCATCGTCGTCTCTGTGCCCTGAAAACAGGTGGTGACGGTAATATTATTGGGAGCGACAATGTGCTAAGGAAGCCGCTCATTTCACAGGGGAAGGACGTTGGTGGAATTTTGGAGGAAAAGAAGGACTATGAAGATGATGATAGTGAAGATGAGAGATGGGTTGATTGGGAGGACCAGATTTTGGAGGACACTGTGCCTTTGGTTGGCTTTGTCAGGATGATTCTTCATTCTGGAAAGTAAGCTCCTTTTTTCTTTTTCTTTCTAAATTTTGCTAAAATTCGTTTGACCTAACTATAGTTCTCAACCCTTGAATTTGAACTCAAACACTTTTGTTGTCTCGCTCTTCGATTGTCATAGCAAAAGTGTAATGTTATATATAAACTGTCATCTTTCAATGTCTATCTTTCTTAACGTTACTGAAACATGGCTGTTATGATAACAAATGATTTTGTTTCAACCCTGACTGTGATATTTGTTTCGAACTTGGCATATATCCTTGATATGTGCTTGATGAAATAGCTTCAATGCATATTCTTCCCCAACTGTAAATAATCCATCCCGGAAGGGTGTAGCTGTGAGTGAGGGAGAGAGAGCATTTTAAATTTTGATAACTGATATATGTACTATAAAAGAATATTTGGGAAGATACTGATGGAAAGATTGATCAAGTAGTTAACTCTAAGGGGGCTATCTCATCATGTAGCTGTCCTCACATTTTTCTTCCTCATCGTTTATTTGACCCTTGGATAGATATTTGCAATTGCTGGTTTTTCTTGATTACAAAGTAAGAAATTTTGTACCTGCTAGCCAATAGCCATTAATATATAGCTTATATGCCATGTTTTTCCATGGTTACATGGTTTGCTTGCCTGGGCACATTATAATTTTTTATATAAAACCGTGAAATAGATATGATAGTGGAGACAGACTGAGTCCGGAGCATGAGAAAACCATTCTTGAGAAGCTGCTTCCCTTTCATCCAGACTTTGAGAAGAAGATTGGATGTGGAATTGATTATATAACGGTATCTCTCTACCTCCCTCTCACTCACTCACAGGAAATTTTTCTTGAAAAAAGATAATTTAACTCAAAAAGCATTTCCAATATTCATAACTTGTTTTGGTTGAGTCCAACATTTTTATATTTTTTAGGTTTAATAATTTATTGGAGATATTTCCATGGGGTCAGATGGTTTCCATTATTATGTATTTGCTTTTCATCCATTTAAATGGTTTTGCAAGAGGATCTGACCCGCCTATTATACTCACTGACCCAGGTAGTTCTTATACCACATAATGCGCTAATACCTACAGTGAAATGGTCTTGTGTGCTTTCAGCTTTGGAATTATCAAGTCTCTGGTTCTAATAGGTGCTTTCAGGATCTTCGTTTGAAATTGCCTCCATTTCATCCTTTCTAAAAGATCAATTTGATCAGTGTCCAAAGTCTACCTCTTGTCTTCATCTTTTCTGACTAAATGTATTTAGTATTGTCATACCTGTTATAGGTCTTTTGCAGCTAACCAAATATGGTTTTTGGCCGCGGTGTTACCTTCTTGTGTCACTGATCATTGGATAGTGGAAAAAAAAATATAGCTTGTTAGCACATGTTACAGACAATTTAATTGGCCAAATTACACTTTTAAACCCCCCTCCTCCTCCTCAACAACAAAACAACAAAAAAGAAAACAGAAGAAAGACGACCCGGAAAATGGAAATATTACATCTACAATTGGTTCATAAACTTTTTTTTTGGGTCAAGACCTAAGGAGTAGGTATTCACATCCTATCCTTGGGAGTGCTACCAGTATGNATAGTGGAAAAAAAAAATATAGCTTGTTAGCACATGTTACAGACAATTTAATTGGCCAAATTACACTTTTAAACCCCCCCTCCTCCTCCTCAACAACAAAACAACAAAAAAGAAAACAGAAGAAAGACGACCCGGAAAATGGAAATATTACATCTACAATTGGTTCATAAACTTTTTTTTTGGGTCAAGACCTAAGGAGTAGGTATTCTCATCCTATCCTTGGGAGTGCTACCAGTATGTAATCTTGTCAAATTGGTACCGCGTTCCAACTGCTGTAAAGGATCTAACATGGTTTGATCCCACTCTTCTCCTGTTTGGCTAGAGAAAGAATCAGCATGTCTAATGGGAGTGTAATTTTTCATGTCTGATTTCCAACTGTCTTCCGCTGTTTTCAAACATCATTTCAGGCCTAACATGATTTGAACCCATTCTTAACATGTTGGGGTAAAGACAGAATAAGTAGATTCAGGGCAGTGTAATTTTTGGTGTTATGATCTCTAACAATCTTCTACTGCATTCAACTTCTTTTTAAATTCTGATCAGATCTGATTTTTCTTGGGTGACTATGACCCTGTGTTATCTATTAGTTTCTAAGATGCTTGTACCTCCTTTTGTATGGGCAGATTGGATATCATCCAAATTTTGAAAGCTCTAGGTGTATGTTCATAGCACGGAAAGATGGAGAGTTGGTTGACTTTTCCTATTGGAAATGCATAAAGGGTCTGATTAGAAAGAATTATCCATTATATGCGGACAGTTTCATCCTCAGACATTTCCGACAGCGCAGGCGTAATTTATGAAGTTAGCACTTTCTTTTGCTTTATTGCGTCATTTAATACTAGGCTTTTTTTTTTTTTTTTTTGGTATGTTCTTCCCTTGTTGCTCCAAATATGCCATTTTAATGCGCTGCAGAAAAAAACATATTATAGAAAGATCATGAGATCATAGAGGAGTGTTGGCAACACATTACCAAAGAATGGTCGAGAATGCTGTGAAATCGCCTATTATATTGTTGATGTTGGTCCTGCTATTTTCAGAATACAGGTTATGTATATAGTGGCGTGTTATTGTTGATTTATTTCGACCTCGATTTCGATAATATTGTTTCCTTTCAAGTTTCAATGAACTTTCAGTTTGAAGGAAGTAAAATTCATTTCTGAAGTTTGTTTTATTTACCTACCATTCCATATTTCTGAAGGTTATTGAATCCGTTTGAATAGAAGGGGCGGCGGGCTACAGCATTTTTTTAATACATATTTATAAATTTTTTTTTGACAGTGGAAACTTTAACGTAAAGTATTCATCAATATCACTAGCGTTTCATCACCAGTAAAACAAAATAAAAAAGGATATCTTCTCAAGGACTTCTGGTAGATTCCGTAATTAGTTAATTTAGTTCTGCTTTCTGTTAAAAAAGAGAGGGGGGAACTAGTTAATTTAGCATTTCATAACGTAAGTATTCATCCTTAATAGTTGCATGACATGGACATACCCAATTATGTTATTTTGAACTAAGCACAAGTAAAAATGTTCTCTGGTTTGTGTGTGTAGCCACGATGCTGTATATTCTGGGTTGGGTTTTTCAATGAAGTATCTTAATATAGTGTTTGGCACTTACGACTATAAGCTAAAATGGTTGGCGTTGGTCCAATCGATCCCGAACACTTGTTACTTAAAAAAAAACATTAAAGGTGTGTTATTTACAAGAACCACGAGGCATCCAAGACGCCCATCCACGTCTCCTTATATAAACCATAAAGGCTATACGTACTAGAACTTTCTAGTAAGTAAAAAATGTCAGCTTCTTATTGGTTCTTAACTTGGGCAAATTTACTAAAATAATGTAAGTAAAATAAATAAATAAATACAAAAAAAAAGTTGATGTTAAAATAATTTATTAAAATGTGCCATTTTTAAATATTTTATTTAGAGCCATCAAACAACAAAGAAAATATTATTTTGTATTATAATATTTTTTTAAATATAACATTTAAAAAAAAAAGTTAAATCGTTATAACGTTTTATAAAAATAAACACTTTAATAGTTAAAACGTTTTATTGAAAAAAATACTAAAATAAAATAAGCTCAATCATACGCATAAAAAACATTAAAATGAATTTTAGATTTTTACTTTAAAAAATATTAAAATATTTCAACATTTTATGTAAATAAATATTGAAATATTTTAGTATTTTATATAAAGAAATGTTTAAATATTTTAACATTTTTTAAAGTAAAATAGCGTATGTTCTTTGATAATCTTAAATGAAATATTTAAAAATAATCTATTATTTTAATATTAATTTTTTTATATTTATTTATTATTTCAATCAATTTACCCTGCACCAAACTTTCAATAATACAAAAATATAATAAAATATATAACGGTATTCACTCAACTCAACTGCTGAATGCTGATGTTCACAACAAAAGTGGATCACGCCTGCAGAGTGCGCGAGCCAAAGTTAAATGGTACGGACGCGGAGATCCTTAGATGGCATCAGCATGTGGCTCGCAATACTGCGAGATATGGGTTTGACATGTGTGCTCCTGAAAATTGATGAGTTTTTGGTGCTTCATGAAAATTGACAATTTTGAGACTGCACATGTCCGTTTTCTGTTCGGGACAGCTGTTCATCCAGCCCTTATCTTTTCTCTCCATTGGGGAATGTCGAATGGTGGGAGAGCGGAGTGTGTGACATAGTCATCAGTTAACTTGATACAAAAGATTGTTCTTGCTCCCTATAACAACATAATTAATTTTAAATCACATCACTTGTCTCAGTTGCATAAATAAATACTTAAAACTCACTCTCTGTCTTGCACTTGGAGTCAATAGACATCTATACATTTAATACCCACTTAATTACCCATCAACAAAAAGCTGTACTTGTACTAAAGTATATTTTAAAAAATAAACCACCTCTGCCCATATCAAACAAATAGAACGGCACTATTATTGGCACCTCTGTTCCCTCTCTAATCTCTTAGTATGAGGGATTAATGATACATGTTAAGGAATGTGTCGTTATTAATTTATCCTTAAATTTGTTTTTAAAAGTAGAATGTCTAGTACAAATATTTTTTTTATGTAAAAGAAAAATAAAAATAAAAACAGAGGGAAAGGTGGGGTAGTAAGAAGAAAAGGCTCACAAACCCTTAATCTGCTTTGCGTGGCAGCAAATGCATCGCGTTTTCTGTTTTGAGTGTGAACAAGAGTAGCAAGATTAGGAAACTCAAAGAACTCAGGCATGACCCACTACATGCCTGGAGTGAAACCCATTGAGTGTGGTGCCCTTACTCACGCGGAAATAGCAAAAGCCAGCAAAAGTGCTCGTCTTTTAGAAAATATTAGATGGGTGAATGTTTGAAGCAAAACTCCTCTTCCTAGCTTTGAATAATGCGCTTTCCTTTTTTTTTTTTGAGGGTTGTTGAATTGGATAATGCATTTTACAAGATAGAGATCACAACTTTTTCCACTTTGGCTGAAAGCGACGGGATCGTACTATCTGCATATATTATTAAGCTGGAGAGAGAGTCCTCTTAAATTCTCTAATTATGACATTTGTCAAAGCACGACCCACTCAAAGGAAAGCCTCGTGCTGTGAGTTTAATGAAGGATTGAATATGAAACTTATTAGATTGGGTGAAAGAATTTTGCGGTTTTTCCATTTTTTTTTTCTCCAATGACGTAAAAAAAAAATTATTACGTAAGTATGCCATACTATACTGACGTGACAAAGCATACATAATTTTCATATTTTATTATATATAAAATATAATTTATTTAATTTTTTAAACAAACTTAAAAACAATTAATTTGTATACATGTCATTCATTTATTAGTTATTCTTATGTAATATGACATATTACATAAATACTAAAAGTATCTAAAAAACCTCCTAAAACTATTTATTATTATTTTTTGGTGATTAAAACTATTTATTTTTTATAAAAGATTTAGTCACTCTAAAGATATCACACCTTTTTATTTTATGATAGTATATAAAATTTTATATTAACAATATATTCAAATTAAATTCATAATTTATATCTACAAACATGATAATATTTAAATTTGTTATATGAATCAATTTTTTTTAATATTTAAACTATAATTTTAAATTTAAACACAAAATTTACCATCCATGAAAACTAACTAACTGTCTGATTTATACTTTATATGTAAATGTGGATGAACCATTTCTCTTTAGTTTTATCAGCATGCCATTAGTAGGGATAAAACAAAAATGGTTGATGTGAAACCAACTTCAAAAAGGGGACTAGCTAGCATTAGCATTAGCATAGCATAGAAATGAATTTTATATTGAATCTTATGGGGATGAGGTTTCAAATTCAATAGGGGAATCCTTATCCCCTTGTTAATAGGTAAGAAGTAGGTTGGACTGTACTGAACTAATCGTAGAATTTTATTTTTCGAAAAGTTTGAAAAAGTTAAATTAATTAGGCACAGCCCATAATATTCGTCTCTTTTTTATTTTTATTTTTTTTGTTTGTAACACTAACTATTTTTAGTTGAAAAGCACAATATCGCTAGTCAATATTATTCAAGAATCGGATAAGTGTGATTGATGGTACTACTACTACTGGGTTGTTCAGGTTCTAGGTAGTAGCTATAATATTTCAAGATTATTATTGTATAATACCGAATTATTATTTTTTAAAGTAAATTCTCCCATCATTTTATTTCGTGGATAAGAAAAGAAAATCCTATGCTTTGGCCATTTATTTATTTATATTTTTTCCTTACAAACCCTATTCTAGCAATCGATTCCAACAGTTGAACTAATTGAAATCTAAGACCAACAGAATCCATATACTGGAGCTTTGTCCTTTTTTTTTTTTCTTGTTCAATTAACAATCATTTGAGCAGAAAAGGGGGAAGTTTCAAAATTTAATAATTGTCAAATGGGGTTGTTATCCACAATCCAGCGAAGATAAAACCTTTCCTAATTCCATTGGTGAAAATATCTTTTTTCCTTTCTTTCTTTAATAGCTCAAACAAATCTTTCACGTGCAGTAAACGCGGAGACATCAGCATTTTGACAAATGTCCTTGGCCCATATTTCTTTTTTGTTTTCTAAAAGGCATAGTCCACTATCGAACGCCTCCATTCATCAACCACTCATCCCTGGCCCTTCCTTTTAAGAGACGTGTACAGTGTAGATTCTCCCACAAAACAAAATTTTATTGGATGCTTTCACATCAGAGGCGTCCTAACCCCTACTCATTGGTCCACGTTTCGAACGTCGGCAATGTGCAACCCTCAATTATTATATTTAATATTATTATCTTAATTAATAAAACTCAGAATCAGAAAGGCAACCAGCCTCCTCACTCAACATCATGTCTTAAACGAAGAAAAAATGGGAAGGGACATTGGACACTTGGCGCTTCCAACCGAGCCCTAGTAAAGCGAAGAAGGAGGAACGCAGCCAAAGAAACCACCGGACAGACAAATTTCCAAAACTATACTAAATAAATAAGGAAAAATAAATAAATAAACAAGGTAAATTATACACTTTTCATTTCTGTTTTAATCTCTCCCTCCCTTCTCATCTGTTCTTCTGATTTTGCTAGTTTTGAGATCTTATATAGTTTAGTTTATCAGTAATCAAATTTTATTACTGGATTCGTTACTGTTCTACACAAATTGACGTTGGAGTTATCTTCTTTTTTCTATAGTCAATTTGGTTTTATTCTTCAAGCTGTTCTGATTTTCTTTTTGGGTAATGTTCTCACTGTATACGTAATCTCTCTGGTTCTAATGGTTATCAGCATTAGAATTCTGGTTAGGATTGGTTAATCAGGATCTTCAACTCGTTGGGAAGTTGCATGATATCTGTGTCAGAAATTCTGCATGTGCAAGTCTAGAAATCTGGTTGAAGTAGAAAATGAACCGTTTCTACTAAATTGAAATTCATCCAAGTTAAGTTTTCTGGAGATTTTCAATGTAGATTCTAGTCAACCATTTATCTATTTGTTTATTGGTAGTTAGCCAGATTTTATTTAGTTTTTTGTTTTGGAATCGTGGGGGCCGGGGATTCAGATTTGTGCCTGATGTAGAGTAGTATATTTAAAGCTTGGATGAGATTCTGACTGTGTTTGATTCAGATTTTGAGTGAGTCACCACTATTGAAAATGAACTTGAAGAACTTGGGAAATGACCCTGGGGCGGATAACAGCGTTAGCGTAAGGCCGCCGGGGAATTTTTCGCTGGCACGAGAACCTTCAGTGTACTCTCTGACATTCGACGAATTCATGAACACCGTGGGAGGTTCAGGAAAGGACTTTGGGTCGATGAACATGGATGAGTTGCTCAAGAACATTTGGACAGCTGAAGAGATTCAAACAATGGCGTCCACAAGTGGTGGTCAACAAGGGATGGGTGGCCCTGGCGCCCATTTGCAGAAGCAAGGCTCCTTGACTTTGCCGCGGACACTGAGCCAGAAGACTGTTGATGAGGTTTGGAAGGATATCTCTAAGGATTACGGTGCGGTGAAAGGAGGGAGTGGTAGTGGTGGTGGCAATGCTAGTGCTAGTGGAGCTCCTAATTTTCCACAGAGGCAGCAAACTTTGGGAGAGATGACATTGGAAGAGTTCTTAGTCAGAGCTGGGGTTGTGAGAGAAGATACACCATTGGTTGTTGGAAATGGAAAGCTAAACGGTGGAATCTTGGCCGATTTATATCGTGCAGGTGCAGGGAATAATAGTGGTTTAGGCATAGGTTTTCAGCAATTGGGTAAAAGTACAGGGTTAATAGGAAACCGGATTGCTGGGAGTAATGGTCAAATAGCCATTCAATCATCCACCAATTTGCCCTTGAATGTTAACGGGGTTAGATCAAATCACCATTCACAGCCACCGCCGCCGCCGCCGCCGTCGTCGCAGCAGATATTTCCTATTTCTAAGCCTGCTATACCTAATTACGCGACTCAGATACCATTAACGAATAATGCTCAGCTGGGTAATCAAGGAATAAGGGGTGGAATTGTGGGTCTTGATCAGGGACTTAATGGTAATTTGGTTCAGAGTTCTGCACTTCAAGGTGGAGGGATGGGTATGGTTGGTTTAGTACCTGGGCCTGTTAACGTAACCACAGGATCACCAGCTAATCAGCTATCGTGCGATGAAGTTGGCAAGAGTAACGGTGATACTTCGTCGGTGTCGCCAATACCGTATGTATTCAATGGTGGTTTCAGAGGGAGGAAGAGCGGTGGAGCTGTGGAGAAGGTAATTGAGAGAAGGCAAAGGCGAATGATAAAGAACAGAGAATCAGCTGCAAGGTCGCGGGCTCGCAAGCAGGTGATTTTTTCTTCTGCCTCTTTCACTATCCTCTTCCCGCTACTCTCCCTGCGTCTTTCTATTTCTTCTGCTTACTTTAAACTTAGTAATCAGACCTAGTTGCGTTTTGTCATTCCAATCAACACTTGCGTGTTTAATTTCTCTATTTTAAAATATAAGTAATTTAAGGGACTGATATGATTGCTTTTACCTTGTATTAATCCTCTTATTGCCAAAGTAGTTGAAAACCCATGCTTGCTTTTTAAGTTATCTTTAGTACTGCCACTGACATGTACTTCCGGTAACAGCAAAGATAGAAGTTTCTGTAACCTTAATTATGGAAAAAGATTCCGTATAACTTATTTTTAAAAGGGTTTAGTGAGATATTGAAATGTTTCACAGAATCAAAAGAATATGATGACGATTTGCATCATATTATTGCTTTAATAATACGACCAGCCATTGACATTCTGCTTTTATCCTCTGTGGACATGCTGTATACCAAACTTGATGAAAGGTTATGCAGCAGAATGGTAATATGATAGCGATCTGACCTGATCAAAGGTGAAAGATTTTGAGAAGTTACAGTCATGAGAAGTTGTAAACATCCAGGTTATTACAAGGTAATGGAACATCTGATTTAGGGAACATAACAAACAGTTATGTCATTATAAAATCCATAAAAGCATAAAATAAGTTAAATATGTTTCACCTGCGAGCTGTTTTCAGTGAGCAACATAACATGGGACGAAACTACTGATAGAAGTTCTATATAATGTATCCAAATATATGCTGTAAGTTTAGTTTCAGATTTCCATTTTCATTTCTTCCAGGCTTATACCATGGAATTGGAAGCAGAAGTTGCAAAGTTAAAAGAGGAGAACCAAGAACTTCAGAGGAAGCAGGTATTTCTTTTTAGTGCCTCGTCATGTACAGATACAGGCAATTTATGCTCGTGATTTTATGGATTAAGTTCATTTGCACTCTGATAATTTTTTCTAATAGACCCTTATTTTGATACTGCAGGCAGAAATCATGGAAATGCAGAAGAATCAAGTAAGTTGGCTTTAGTTTACTTTTTTTTCTTACAGGGTTCTTTTCCTCCTTTTTCTAACAAAATATTTCGTGATTGTATGGCTGTTTTGACCTTAACATTACCAGTGACAACTTTTGCTATGGTTGAGAGCCATGAGCCCTATTCCATGACTAATTGGTCAGCATATCATGGTTTTAGCTTTCTATATATTAGACACTAGTTTGCCCTTACTTAATTCTTACATTTAGAGCAATTTTTTGTCCAATAAAATATACTTCAACCAATAGGAGATTTGATGAAGGTCTTTGACAATGTTATCCCTAAAAAGGTGGCTAATTTCATTATTTTATCCAAATATGGAAATTTTTGGTGACATATCTGTCTTTATCTGCATAAGGTCATATGATCAAAATAAGATGAATCAGGAAGTTAATTTGGTACAAAATGCTGATATTCCTACCTAGAACTACCACCCAACTTAGGCTCTTTAATTAATTATACAATCAATTATTAAAATTGAGTGTTTCCATTCTTTTGTTATTTAATTCCTATATCATTTGAGTGTATTTTTTCTATAAGGGTGGTCTATGTAACGTGTTTCTCTTGTGTTTTACTCATGACATGTTTGGTCTTCTGTTGTATGCTTCCTTAATAGTTGTCGAATTGTCTTGATCATTTTAGGTAAAACTAGTAGGAAATATGCTTTTATGTGAAATCATGTCGCCAAATTGAAACCCTGATCAACAACACAAGTGGTTAATTATTTTTTGACATTAATTCTAATGGGAAAGGCAACAAAAGAGAAAAAGGAAAAGCAAACATAGAGGCTATCACTCTGTTTCATAGGACTCCACTTTTTCTTCCCTTGGGGTAGGTTAGGTCACATCAAAAACCCTGATCTTCGCCAAACTTATTTCCCAGTGACTGTATTTACTTCTGGCAATAATGTCAGATGACTTTCTTGTTGTCATTGAACTTTTATTTTCAATTATTGTTGATTATGCTGCTCTGTCGAGCTCATTGATTTATACCCATATGCATTTGTTCATGGACCAGTTTTTATTATGCCCTAAAAATTTTTGGGATTGCTTTTTCTGGTGAAGGTTGGTTACATTTCTTTATGTTAGTTGTAACTGTAACTGGTTTATGGATGCTCGTAGAATGTCCAGAACTTAAACCTGTGATTTCTTTTCTCAAGAAATCCCAATTGAAAATAAGAAGAAAGAAAGAAAGGAAAAAAAAAAGAGAGATCAATTCCCAAATCCATTATTTGTTGTTATTTTTGGGTGAACCACAGCATGGGGGCCAAATTAACTTTCCTGTTGCATATCTACAGCCAACTATCACGATAGTTTTTATTGTTTATCATATTAGCCTGTCTGAAATACTATTTGGAACATTTTCATGGTTGTTTTTGTTACTATTATGTTGTGTGCATGTGTATGAGGACAGTTTGCACCCACATATAATATATTTACCCTTGGCAAAGGCACAATCTAAATCTTGTGAAACATAAGTATAAATGTTCCAAATTTGATACTTTCCTTAGGAAAATGATTAATATAAATAGGGAAAATTTTGCATGAAATTTTCCGTGGATTGAAAATGTTCCTTATTTGTGTAGCTTCTTGAGAAAACAAAGCTATAATGCATTAAATTGCACCTCTATCTTTGTCTCTCATAAATTGTGATATAATTGATAGTTTTATTTGGAAGCGTAGGCAACTTCAGATTTGTGTTCTTTATCATTATTCTTCACCAGTTCTTAATGAAATATTCTAAGACTGAATTTCATTTGGGTTTCCCTTAATATGTATATGCTGATTTAAAAATATTTCATGTATGTGGTGAAAGATTTGATCATACCACAGTACTAAATTGTCTGCCATTTCATAACATCACAGGCTATGGAGATGATGAATTTGCAACGAGGAGCCAAGAAAAGATGCTTAAGACGAACGCAAACTGGTCCATGGTAGAGTGAAGGCGGGACAATGAATTCCACCATTTATTGTAGATGGATGTACATACATA
Source organism: Cercis canadensis (assembly GCA_003255065.1). Taxonomy (NCBI): domain Eukaryota; kingdom Viridiplantae; phylum Streptophyta; class Magnoliopsida; order Fabales; family Fabaceae; genus Cercis; species Cercis canadensis. Next base: position 209,150 of record QAOA01008735.1, read on the forward strand.
AAATACCGTATTCTGCTGTAGATGAAGAGGTCTTAGGTTTTCTAGATTAGCATTCTAAAGTTTGATATTGTTATGTATTACCCTGTGTTTCGAGGCAAGGCTGACCTCCTAGGAAATAAAAGTTTTTTGAAAATTCTCATTAATTCTTTCCCTTCATCATAAGGTACATTATATATAAAAGTTTAGAACCAATACAGCCAATGAGATTACTGCACTAGTAACAACCTTCCTGCTGATACCTTTGGGCTTCTTCTGATTGTGTTGCATCACTCCTATCAGATATGTTTGAACACCTTGAGTAGTTAGGGAGGGGAAGCAAAATACCTTGAGTATATGAAGCACACATCCAGTTTCATGCGTCCATTAGTAAGTCTTGTGCAGTTCGTTCTTAACAGAATATGATTGTTTGAGCTTGAAGTTTTTGGTCTAATTACGTTGTACCTTACTTTGTTGCACAATTAATTGGATTTCGGAACAGAGTGTCACATGAGGTCCGAGCGGCCCATTTTTGTTTATTTTATTTTATTTTTTTGCATTAATGCTTGACCATGTAATCACACATTTCTTCGACGGGCCATCAAAACTGCATAATAAGTATCTACTCTAAATGTTAAAAACCGAAAAAATTGTTAATTTGCGGAACACACTAATGGTCATGTGAAGTGTCATATCTTAATAAGTATCTTCTTTCTAATTATCGTGGAGGACATATCTTACATTCGTGGTAGCCTGGTAGGTAGATTTGCTGTGTAAACTGCTTGGATAAAGTTTTCAACTGGTTAGAAACTCCAAATATGGAATCTATTATGATATCCTGTCTGCAAGAAAATATTAAGACAAATATACCCAAGAATAATACTAATATTATCACATTCAATATAACGACTTACGGGAATACAGTCCTCATTTCTTCAAAATTCTGGTAACAGAAGAGCCTCCTTAACTACCGGGAGAGCTGGGATTATGGATAGAGAATCAATTATAATCAACATGAAAATAACTGTAGCCATCATCCACGACGTCTCAGCAGAGTAGGATCATGAGAAAATTCCACGTATAGTGGCTACTCAAACTCAAAAACCACATATACTTGCACTTGCCTACCATTGGTCGAGAATAGATAACAGATAAATCAATAAGAAAATAACTGCAGCTATCACCCAAGAGGTCTCAGCAGTGTCGGATCCTGAAAAAATTCCACGTATAGTGGCTACTCATAAACTCAAAGCCATATACTTGCACTTGCCTACCATTGAACCAAAATAAATAACAAAGTGATGTTCCATGGTTGTCTGAATGTATAACACAGGCGAATTTTCCTCATCCTTACAATAGTCAATCTAAGTCCTGTTTCCATGATGCCAGTTGTCACCTTCAGACATGAACATTACTACTAGGGAGCAAATTCTGCGTCTTTCCAGGAGATCATCTTCCTACGATCCCTTCCCCTGAAAGACCTAGCCAGGAATCTACCACTGACAGGCTTGCATAAGCCAACATCAATCACAGAAGTATAGTTTCTCCTTTTAGATGATGGGGATGCCTCATCCAAATAATAGTCAAACAACATAGCAAGACAAAGCACTTGATGAGCCAAGACATAATTTTGTTGATTGGTAGGTAGCATCTTTAGCATGTGAAGATTGACCTACAATTTAGAGAGGGAATCGTAAATATGTACAGCAAGTAGGAGAGGAAAAAAGGAAATCAAGAAATAGGTAACACTCATGAGGTAGGCATGAAAGGTGATTACAATTGGGGGGTTTTTCGTTTCTCTTCCCTCTTTTCTTTTCCTTACTTTTTCGGAAAGGGTTGATGGAACTGAGATTTGGCTCAAGAACATATTCCGACCCAATCATTCAAACTAGAAGCTAAGATACTACAATGCCTTACCATCCCATGATTCCCACATCCTCAAAGACATAGGTCCACAAGATAATGTCTACTAATTTGACGGCAATAAAGATCTTAGGGCATCAGTTGCTCACCTCAGCTTCCATGGCACGTAGTTCATTGTACCACTCCAAAACATCATTCTCATAACGGTTTTCCCCAAGACCCAACGCAAAAAGAGGAGGCCTAAGAGGATACTCCATATTGATCTTGATCTATCAAAAAATAAAAACAAGCTTAAAATGTCAATTAATCTATGAATGACAATTCAGTAGAGCAAAGGGGAGGCTTATATACCTTGGCTTCTAAATTCACATTCCTCTTATCTGTGCCGGTTTTTCTGCTTAGAACAAGGCAAAATTCCTTGGCCCCATAATCAATCCATGAAAACTCGGACTTTCTGAGACAGAAATCAGATACTATATTATCATATTCTGGTTCAATGCGTGCAGGCTCATCAAGATCACTCTCAGTATCCAGCAAGAAATCAGAATTCTCATCATATTTCTTGAAACTATGTGATTTAACCTTATTGACTGGAGAAATGATGCTTTTTGAAATTAAGCTCAGTTGCTTGGAGTGGTCAAGATTAGACCCTTTTGAGTAAGGGGGTTTGACATCACCTACAACAAAAACATTAGGAAGCAAAGACGGAAGCTCCCCATCTTCTCTTATGCCTTCTAGCTCTTCCTTTGTGGTACCTGATCGTTCAACAGCATTGACATCCATTGGTTCCTGAATGTGCTCCTCTTTGTCTATGACAACCAGAGATGAAGTATCATCAGGTAGGGCTCTTACAGGTGACCAACCATGCAAATTGCACAAAGGAGTGTGCAAAGCCCATGGAACACTTTTGCAGGAGAGAACAGGCCACTCAAGCTTTGTAAGTGATTCAAGCTGTTCCCTGTAAGCCAGCGAGGAATTCCACAAATTTCAACTTATGTATGCCTAATTACACTTATAAGCAAGATACTCGGAGGACCTCATAATTAGAATGGTATCTCACTTAAAGGACTGAAATCACAATCGTAGAAAGGCAGAAAAAAGAATACGCTAAAATAATTCACAACAAGGAGGGGATCAAAGAAACAATATCACCAATTATAGCACTAAGATTTCAGTCAAAACAACATAAGTAAAGCAAAGCTGAAGAGAAAACTTTAGTTGATCACAATATGGTATCTATCTTCATTGAATATCAAGAAGGGTCCTTCATATTCTAAAACTCTAAACATACAGAGCAGCGACTCACAGAAGAGCCAACTGAGCTTTTCTCCGGGAGCGAATTCTCTCCAGAACTGTCTGTACTCGGTTCTGCTGGCGATATAATGAAAGACCGGATACAACATCTTCACTCTTTGCTGCTTCACCATTGCCTGAACTTTCACGGCCAGCAAGCAGCAAAGGAGACACCTCAGGCAGGAAATCAATTCCTGCCAGATGCTGAGCCCATTTATAAGGACGTGAAGTTCTATTACCTTTGAACATTGAAGCATCCCCAACAAAGAGCTTGGCTGACTGCACAAAATTCAAAAAGAATATCATGCCATATAAATAAGGAAAATGAAGGAATAGATGAAAGATGCAGATAAATAAATGAAAATCATGTTAATAAGTACTAACATGTAAAGAAGACATACCTGGTGAGGAAGCTCAAGACCCGTGTCATTAGGGAATAAATTGCATAAGATGTCATTCTCAGGACCATCATTAGATGATTCAATTCCAACACATACAATATTCAACTTCACTAGGTACTCAAACTTTAGAGTAATGAGTTTTCCAGACTTGGGATCAGAAACCTCCTCATCATACACGTGGAGGGTGATTTTAAGTGGGTGAATTTGAAGTATTCCCACCTGGTCAAGGCTCTCCTTGCCTTGAACCCTCCTTGGCCGTTTTCTCCGTCTTTGGCCATCTTCTTCTTCATCAGGTGCATCATCCTCTAATTTGGAAATCTCCACTGTGGTGGAATTGCCTGAGTGAAAAAACCACATCATAATGAATTCCTTCATTATTAATTTTGGGTAGGGAGAAAATATGTCAAATTTGAAGAGTGCTCAGGACTGAAACTTCAGAAGTTTAAGCAAAATTCCAAGTTAGGCCAGTATACACTTTGAAAGATGGTAAATATTCAAATATACCTTCTTTAAGCAAAGAAAACATGGATTCAAGACCATTAATAAACATGATAGTACTTCAATACTAGTTAGTATAAAAGTTTCCTTTCTTTTATCTTTGGCCTGTTAGTGTTAAAACTATCCACAATTTTTTTTTCAGCAATCAACATTGTCCTAACTTAATAAAATAATTTATTGTAGTAATGGTCTACTTTTAAGTTGAATCATCAAAAAGATACAGAAAAGATAGGCTTTGTAATCCTGTATCAGTATATCACTGCCACCTGTAATAGTAGTTAATAGTCATTAATAGTAGTTTGATAACATAGATTCCATCCAAAGAATGCTAGAATGGACACAAGAACAGATAAAAATCAACTCTCAATTACCAGTGTCCTTATGAGCTTGATTACGAGCAAAAGCTTGAGCGTCTTTCAGGTTTCCTGTGATCTCCAGATCAATGGATTCTGCAAATGCCTCCTTTTGAGCCAACAGCTGTGAGTAAATCACATAAAGAGGTGGTGGCAGCAACTCTGCTGAATGCTGCTGCTTCAGTTTCTTAGTATGCAGAACTCCAAGTTGGTTCTGTACTGGCAAAGATGCTTTCTTAAGAGACTTGAGATGTGAAGGAAGACTTGACAGGAACTTCTTTCGGTTTGCAATTGTCTCTAAAAGGCTTTTCTTTTGTTGTTCCAGTTTCTCATGAAGTTTGCAGAGCTCTTTGCGCTAATACAAAACCATAATTAAGACATATTTCCAGTCATAAGAAAAGAAAAAGAAAGCATATTAAAACACATGTTGATGCATACACTCCTAGCTCAAGTTTCCTCTCCTTCCTCTCGTTTCAGACAACCAACAGAATGAGCTAGCCCAAGTTTCCAAAATGCCAAATGTAGTATATTAAAACACATGTTGATGCATGAACTTTACTGTCTATCATGCTTTTCTTTAAACTTATTTTCCTCTTTTTACTTCTACCTTTCTCTCTCTCACTCTGTTTTTTCCCTTTTTTTTTCAATAATCCACCTAATTGCTAATTGACACATGCATTGGGTGGGCTTTTGTAATAGAATAACCCATTGTCACCTGGAACATCTCGAAATTCAGCCTTTTAAGCATCAGATTGTGGGCACTGTCGTTTGACAATATGGAGCCCTTGATATCTTCAGGTGCATCACGAAAAAATTCTTCTTCAGGTACCAGTTCAATGTCAGGGTATTTTGACTTAAAATCTTTGCATGCCTTTATTGCCTTGACATAGTGACTTTTCTCATACATCAGGTTGTGAAGCTGCAGGGTAGTGAAGTCCACTGGTGCCTTTGCACGTTCTGTTTCCATTTTGACACGGTCTTCCTCTAGCAAGATGGAACGATTTGCCTGAAAACATATTAATGCCTTTAATTTAATACAAAAGACATGCAGAATTTTTGGAATGACCTCTTGGTGCATCCAAAATTTTGGGAAAGAATTCTAGTTGTAAAGTTATGGTAAGCTTGCAGTTCCTATTGAGAATAGAGAGACATGGAGGGAACCACATTAAGGACTCATTAAACAAAAGAGTTATTTGGTTAACGTGGTCCAAGAGCATAATATTATAGAATTCTTTATTTCAGTCTCCTCATTTTTCACTTTCTTTAGGAAGAACCAAAAAGTGCAAATCAAAGTTTTTCCATCCTCCCCATCTTTGCATTTCTCACCTCTTTTACCAAGCAAATCTAAAAGTCCATATGAAAGTTTCTTTCCAAGTTACACGGATGAAATTGATATCCTGTTTAGCTATATAACTGAAATTTTTTACATGAAATTAAACTAATATCCAATGCTTTCTTTACCGATAAATTGTTCCAGAGACTACCTAAGACCTCTCTTTCCTTCTATAATTTCGCTCACAGTTTAAATTATGCATTTTTTCATTTTGAATTTGCATAAACCACTCAACCCACGAAATTACATATAAACCCTGGAGCAGGAAAAAACGAAGAGAAGGAGGAGTATACGGACCTGGCGGAGAGTGACAAAGTTGAGGAACATCTGAGTAACGAGCTCTCTGAGCTGAGACTTAGGTTTACCCTCGTTTTTAATAGAGAGCATCTCGGAAACGATCTTCTCCACCGAAGCCTTACTATTTTGCAACATCTCAAACGGAGATTCTTCCAACTTGCACTGCTCTGCTGAGTGCGGATCTTCTTCGTCATCCTCTACAACTGCAACTGGCCCCTCTTCGATCTCCCCATCTTCCATGCTTCTCCGCAGCGCTAACTGCTCTGAAATGAGACTTCCGACCACCGAAAATCCAATTCGCGTTCCCAGCTTTAGAAGCCTCCACTTGTTTCAGTGCTTTTGTTTGCCCTCGTAACAACCAAAGCCTCTCTTGTTTTGTTTTAGTTTTTGTTTTTTTTTCACACTAGGGTCTAAACTAACTGACATAAACCTATGAATGTTTAAGAAAAAAAACTAAAGGAAAACCCCAATTAGTATTTTTTAAAAGAAAAACAAAAAAGTGGAATTTTTTTTGGTGTAACTTTTGGATTTATTTATTTTATTTAAATTCTTTTATAATAAGTCTCTCTTAAAAATTTGTGAGTATCATTTATTTTACAATAGCTATTTCGTATTAACAATTAAGACTAATCTATGTTATTCACATAAAAAAACACTAATCCATGTTATATTTCACCATAGCAAATAAATAAATAATTTTCTATGAAATGTCTTGGATAGTTGAATAATAGATTATTAAATATTTTTTGAGAATTATTTTTTGTTTATTAAAAAATAAATAATTTTAATTTATTTTAAAAGTATGTAATATTTTTTTAAAGTTATAATATAGTAATTATTAATGTAAAATAATTTATTTTAAAAGTATGTAATATTTTTTTAAAGTTATAATATAATAATTATTAATGTAAAAATATTTAATTTTAATAATTAAAAAATAAATAATTAAAATTAAATATTTTATATCAACAATTATTAATATTATCAATTAATCTTAAAAATTATTTTAATTATTTCATAAAATACTAAATTATTAATTTATACAATTTTCTCAATTTCTTTTCTTGAAAAATTTAAATTTTCTAATACTTGTAAAAAGAATAGTTTTTTGGGAGCTTATAATGCTAAATGACGGGTAACACGGTAACACTCAGAAGGCGGCGTAAGAAATTTGTTTCATCAGCACTGGACCTGGACGACACTTCTATTTCCCTACAGTGTAAAGTGTAAACCCATAACATAGCAATTAGCAAAGTCCAGAGAGTGGTAGCAGGAGACCGCAGAGTACCGTTGTCGTCGTCGTCCTGGTGACCCTAGTCTTGTTTCAGTAAAATAGGGGTCAAGATTTCTGCCAAGATGGAAACCGCCGAATCCGAATGCGAAGGCCCTGCTATCAAAGCCCTTGGTTCTCTCTTCAAGCTCACCCAAATCTTTCTACGGTGCTTCTCCTTTCTTCTATACCTTAATGCACTTGAACTCTTTCCACAGCCAAATATCTAACCTGGACTTAGTTAATCTAATCTCATTTTTATAAACTTGTTTTATTTTCTCGTTGTTTGCAGGAGTGATGGTGCCCAAGTTTCATACTCAGCTGAACGCTTTGTAAGTTTTATGTCATAAAAAAAAAGTCCGGAAATTATACTAACGGAGAGTTAAGTGAATATTTCTAAGTAGTTTAACTGATATCTAATTTTGCTTTCACTTCGTTTCTTTCATTTATATAACTTAGAAATCGGCTGAAGTTGATGATAATAACGGCTTAAAGCTCGTTCCTCCAACTGAAGGCAAGTTCTTCTTCTTTTCTCAGTGGCTATTCTAATTTAGTTTTTCATTTGTGTCCTCGTGATGTTCAGATTTCAGAAAGTATTTTTTCTTGCAAATGGAATTACTCTTCAGGAGAGGAATATGATTTCCCCTTCTTAAAACTTGAAGTTATTGTCCAGAACAATACTAATGTTAGAAAATAGTTTTCATGTAAAATATTTTCCTCGAGCATGTTATTTTCCGGTAAACAACTGGTGCTAATGTGTGTTTGACCATGCTAACCAACTGTATAGTCATGCTATTATTCTTTTTCTTATGTTCTTGCAGATTATAGTGGTGTTCTTCATGAAGATATGGAACTTACCAGACAGATGAATGCATTGGGGCTCCCTCTATCCTTTCACACAAACAAGGAGGTATCCTTACCAATCATCTTATATTTTCCTAAAGGTTTGCTTCCTAGAAAGTAGAAAGTTCACATATCATGCTATTCAACGCTCATATCTTCATCATCAGAAAGGAACGCTGATTAGGGACTAATGAGATCCATAATCTAACTGTAGGAGATTATTATTGGAGTGCACTTTTTAAAGCTATATGGTTGGCAACGTTGTCTTTTGGGTGCATCTGAATGACATGTGGAGTTGGTCTTGTGGCAATCTGGATTATGCACGGAAAACAATGATGTTGATTTTCTTATAACAAATTTTATTTAATCATTTTCAATATGAGCGTCATTACTTATTATTCTCCATCATTCTTGTTTAGCTCTTTATATACCATTAAATTATTACTGGCAAAGCTGCTACTGATTTTGTTTTTGGTCTGTCTTATTAAAGAGGAATCGGTCAATAAACGGCAAAAGAAAGGGTACACAATCAAAGCATCCAAATAGTTGTCACAATCTTGTAGATGAAGCTATATCCAAAGTGAGTGTGGACGAGGATGTATCTCCTGCTAATTTTCATGATAAAACAAGCAGTTCTTTATCTTGTATATCAATGCTGGGCCAAAGTGAATCATCTGACTATGATGTTGCAGTGGATGACAATATGTCCCAGTGCACCTCTGCTGAAGGAGAAAACACAGCAACGTGTCCTGAGATTGCTGATGCTGTTTCCAGGGAGCAAAATGACAATGTCATACATGAGTCAGCAATTAGTTATGCCCAGGATGGTGACTCTTTAACCAGTAATATTATATTTAGTGAGGATTTAAAAATTGCATCAACTTCTAGAACTTCTGTTGGAACCCATTTGGCAGTTGCTGGTGTTGATTGTGAGTTAGAAAATGGTGAGAGACGGATTGATGATGAATGTTTAGACGTTTCATCAATTGTTTGTAAAGACACAGAACATAAAACCATCTGTAACAATGATGGCATTGCCACATGCCAGCTATGGGCTCATGAATCAGCTTCATTTCCCACAACTTCAGAAGAAATTGGATGCAATGGAAATGCTGACTCAAGCTATTGTGGTGAACATGGAGATTGGATGGTATCTTGGGATAATTTCTATATGAGAAACTACTTCTATAATATTAAAACACATACATCTACATGGGACCCACCCTCAGGGATGGAGCATCTAGCAAATGGTGGTTGTAATGAAATGGATGATAGTTCTGCTCTAAAGGCAACAGAGGAGGGTGGTTCACAAAATAAGGCTAAACTACTTGAGGAAACCTTGATTAATGAGAAATTAGCTGGACAGCAGCATGATGACTGTATCGCTGAGATTGGAGTTGCTCCTGACAATTTGATCTCTGATGTCACTGTGCATAGTGAACGCCTATCCCTTGATCATTCAGATGAATGTCTGGAGAGAACTAGTTGCAATAATGGAGTTTCGTGCTGCTCGGTATCAAATACCATAGATCATATCATCAGGTATTTCATGTTCTACTTTATCCCAATCATAGAGGATATAAATGCTTCTCTATTATTCTATCATTTAATAAACCCCGGAAACATTTTTTTTTTCCTTCCCAAAATTTTGTACCCATCACAAAGTTTAAATAAAGCAGATTGGTCTTGATAAGGTTTGCAGCAGTGGTATACAAATGGAAAATAACAATAGAAGTGAGGAACTGGATGCTTTTTATCTCCTAGGTACACCTAATGAGACTAACTTTTGGAAGACAAATCATTTGAATTGCAAAGTTGATGAAGCCTTTCAAGTATTAAATACTAACAAGTAGTTGAGTAGAATGAGAAGAGCAGTCAGAAAATGCCTGTTTAAATTTGTCTTTTGAATATTTTATATTCTACTTGCTCTCCTAACCCCCGACATGCTTTTCAGCTCTCACTTGAGACACATTAAGGGAGCTTCAGAGAATAATGATATATACGTGGAAAACATCGTTCCTCAAGTGATTGGGTTGGATGCTAAGCATGATCCTTCCAGGACAAAACAGGAAAAGAAAGTGAAAAGAAAACGAAGGCAGAGAAGATTGTATAATGAAAATGAAGGTTTGTCACTTTAATTATTAGTAATTGCTTCTAACCTTTATCTGGCTTCTGCAATGTGGTTGTTATTTATCAACACGTGTTTACTAATTGGCTCCAATTCTCATAACAATGCTGTTGTTGGAGTCGATTACAGAGAAAACTAGATATAATTTTTTATTATAATAGGTTTATTATAGAAGTTATAACATTCAGGCTGCATTATATGTATTGCTTTTCTTTTTCATGTATATGTATATGGCCAATTGTCCCTGGTAGGAGAGCATGAACAACTTAAGCTTAATTGCATATGTTTCCATAGGTAAACTAGCCAAAGATGGGCTGGAGATAGAAGCTTGTATGATTAATAAAACTACTCCATCAATGTCTTCTGAGATATTAATGCTTTTTAATTTTTATTTAAGTCTTCCAGCGGTTCTGATATATTATCAATAGTTGTTGCCATGTAATAAGCCATTTTGGCATTTACAGGTCTCCAATTTCAAGAAATGCATGAAGAGTATTCTGCTACTATTTGCAAATATTGGTGTCAGAGGTATACTTTATTCTCTAGATTTGATGATGGTATCAAATTGGACGAGGAAGGGTGGTTTTCTGTAACACCGGAACCTGTTGCTCGGCATCAAGCATTGCGTTGTGCTAGTGGCATCATAGTTGACTGTTTCACTGGCGTTGGTGGAAATGCTATCCAGTTTGCACAATCGTGAGTACTAATTAGTCACTCTTCGCTGGCCAATAAACTTAATATTAGTTTGTGGTGACTTTGATGGACATATTTTCCCTCAATGTATCTACTAAATTTACAAAACTACATAGTTGTTAAGGAGAAAAAGAGAAGACTTTTAATATGTCCTCTGGTTTGTTGCTATTCTCATTGATGCACGTTGTGCGATTGTGTTTCAAGTTGGCAGTTGCTCTGGGTTCTGTATGATCATATCCTTTGAGCCACCCTCCTTTCAGTGACATTCGTGTTCTTAATTTCTAGTTTAATTCCCTATACCATTTGTTAACCTTTGCCATGTTGATTTAACTTAGTTATTGGCTGCAAACATCACAATGTAGATTTTTCTGCCAATTAAATATTGATGTACAATGCATACTGTCTTTTCATCTCTATAAACGTTTCTAGTTCTGATTGGATTATTCACCTGGCGTTCTTGAAACGTAAGTGTTGGATTCATTTGCACCCGCTTTGGGCCTGTGTGTGACCTGTGTGACCTGTGCCATGTTCATTTATGTGTAAGTGGTGTGATTATAGGTGCTATTGGAGAAGCCAAAGGCGATGTGTGAAAGATAGTAGAATATAATTTCCTGCTTGCTGCCCTCATTCAAATTTATTTGGCATGTTGGTTTTTTGCTTGTTTTATTGTATGTATGAGATTACTGTCTTAAATGGTGGTTGTTTTGCTTGATGGCTTATTACAACTGGATGAAGAGATAACAAACTTCTTTGTTTTATCTAGTCAATGGATTCAGGTTGGATAGTTTTGTGTCTCTCTTGTTGTAGTTCCAATATAAAACAGTATTCAAGTTAATTATTCCTTTACATGGGTATTATGTCATAATTACATGTCCAATGCTTATGGCTTTCTTTAGAAAATTTCATTTATTTTTTTAAATGATTACTGATTTCTGTACGTGGAAATGTATTATGTGATAATGCAGGTGCAAACATGTAATTGCAATGGATATTGACCCAAAAAAGATTGATTATGCAAGACATAATGCTGCTATCTATGGAGTGGATGATCAAATTGATTTCCTAGTGGGGGACTTCTTCCTTTTGGCACCGAAGTTTAAGGTACCAAAGTTTCCATATTACAGGCTTTTGGTACTTGCTGTTATGATTATATTTTTCTTTTCCGTGTGGGACTGGTTGGTGTTATAATTGATATGTTCTAGGTAACAAATGTTGTGGTGCTTTTCAGTTAAGTTAGGAGGCAAGATGCAATTTAAATGTTATTACAGCTAGTCCTGTACTTCTCTGCCACCTTCTTTTATATAATACAATCTGCAATATTTTGTTTGATTCTAAAACTTCTCAGTTAAATTGTTTCTCCTGCAGGCTGATACTGTTTTCTTATCTCCTCCTTGGGGGGGACCTGATTATACTAAGGTTATGACTTATGATATGAAGACAATGCTTAAACCACATGATGGGTTAGTGGATACTTGTCTTTCACTTTGGTTTTCCTCTTAAATTAAATTTGGTTGTAAGATACTTATTAACTTCTTACCTCTCCCATTTTAACTTAATACTGCTTCTGTGCAGATATTTTCTGTTCAGTGTTGCAAAGGAAATTGCTTCCAGAGTTGTTATGTTCCTACCAAGAAATATCAATTTGAACCAATTGGCAGAGTTATGTCTATCTGCCTATCCACCATGGTCCCTAGAGGTAATGATCCATTTCTGATTATTTGGCATGCGTTCTTTTGGAAACCTAATCTTTTAAGGCTCCCTTCCATACCCTCTTCTTTAAAAATAATGGGAGCAAGACTGTGTCGTTTATACTGTGAAGGGTGTTGAGATAAACCATATATTGAGATGAAGTTGTGTTCTTGGATTATATATATAATCAGATAAGTCACTTTCTTATGGGCTAAAAGGCATAGCAGAATAGATTTAAGTAGTGAATGTGACTGAATCATTAGCTGGGTGTACAATATGTTAATACCTTTTTTGTCTACCTTTAATTGATGGTCGACTTCCCAAATATGTCCTTCTTTAGGGGTTGGTTTAGGGAAATATACTGATGGAGGAGGATGCTAAAAGAAGAATGAAAAGATGAAAGACTGAAAGCTAACAGGCTGTGTGTTTGCATGTGTAGGGGGGTAGGAGTTATGAACAGGATGATATACACAATTTATTGATCCCATCATAATCCATCTAATAAACCATTACTTACTTTCTTCCCTATATTTTTATGATGTCTACACTGTAATAGCAGCAGGTCAATTTGAACTTCAACGACTTGGGTCATCCAACAGGGTTCATTGTTTGAATTGAAATCAATTAAAACTATAAATTTATGCCTGGCTGGCTGTTATATGAATCCTCTTCTTAAAAATCATGAATGTGAAAGAGGATGAAAATGTTTTTTTTTTTTTTGAAAAGAGAGAGAGAGATAGAAAAGCAGTATCGCTAGTTATTCTGTATTTTACAGAGTAAATTAAGTGCCAGTATCAACTATAATGTGTCTCAGGTGGAGAAAATCTTTTTGAACGGAAAATTGAAGGCAATTACTGCTTACTTCAGTGATACAGCAGTTGGAGGGTGTTAAGGTAAACAAATTCTCTTTTGGTAGAAGTGAAAAGACAGCGTCAGGCTTGCCAAGTTTTATACTTGTTTTCCTGAGCTATTCCATATGTTAACATTATATCTCCATATATAGTAAATTTTAGTAATTTTCCTGATCTGTTTTGTTGTATAATATAGTAAATGCCGGCAATCCATGTACCAAAACGTCACCTTATAGTTAGTGTTGGTACAGTTCATTACTAAACTTGGTTACTAACCGTTGCTTAATTTGAAGCTTAGTAGTTGTATAGCGGTACAATTTACTACTGAACTTGATTAATTGGTGATTCGTCTGAGATTGAAGTCGTGGGACATTATAAATGATTAGGCTGAATTGCAATTTTAGTCCTCTTATTTTAACAATTTGAACTTTTTAGTCCCTCTATTTTAAAAATTAACAATTAGTTTCCTTATATTCATAAAATGTGTAATTTTGCTCCTTTTGTCTTTAAGTCAAAATTTTTTAGGTCTATTTCAAGGTGTAAAGTTATATAATTCATAATTTCACCGATTAGATTGAAGAGTTACGTCATGTAAACCTCTTCACAAAATTTTAGTTCGATCTAACAGTAAATGAATTTAGATATGTGGTTATATAAAAACTTCTAGTTTTGATATTTTGGGTTGAGTCTTACCGTTAGATCGAGCTGAAATTTTGTTGATAGATTTGCAAGACATAACCCTTCAATTTGAACGGTGAGATTGTGAATTGGAGTATTTTACACCTTAAACTAGACTTAAAAAATTATGGAAAGACTAAAATTACATATTTTATAAATATAGATGGATTAAATTATTTATTTTTAAAATAGAGGGACTAAAAAGTTTAAATTGTTAAAATAGGATGACAAAAATTACAATTAAACCAAATGATTAATATCTTTCTCCGGAACTTGGAGCATGTTACTTCCCCACACTCAAACCCTCGCCCTCCTGCTGGATTTGGGTTCTGAAGTATTTTTAGATGCTGTTACATTTACTTGTAAGTTGTCGATGCAGAGAACACTGGAGCTTGTAACTCAGTGTCGTGCATCCAGGCTATCTTAAGTAGATGCTAGCAAAATTTTAATTTACCCACTAACAGGCGTATTACGAGGAAATTACTTTTTCCTTTATTTTGATGGCCGAATGTCGTAATATATTTTTTTCATAATATTTAAATTCCTACCAACCTATCTTCTTCCGAATAAATTTCATATCACATAACGGAGCAGCCAAACCTTTATGATGAAGAAAACCTCCTAGTCTCTTATTCGTTTTCTTTTTATATTTCTATCTCTCCTCTTTTTCAAGAAATGGCACTTATTTATTAGCCAGGGGAAAGACGAGACGCTTGAAAGAAACTCAAGTGTTCGTGCATGAAGCAATTTCCTAATTAATCCGTCAGACTTGAAAGAAAATTGAGCCCGAGCCCTGACACACATATTGGCTTGGGGTCCATTATAATATATAGGTAGGATGAGGCCCAACCTAACGTACGCGAACTGCTAATAAGCCTAACAGATAGCAGCAGACGCAAATCCGAGGACTCTAGCCAGGTTCGCATTGTGTGTGCCTAGTCACAAGCCAGGTAAAATAAATGACACCCAACAGAAGAGGCCAAGGGTAGGTGACGTGATGCCTCTGAATTCCAGCAGCCACAGTCTGTTGCTACGTTTCTCTTCTCTTCCTCTACGTCCCTCTCCCACCCAAAAGAAAAGAAATTACTGAGCTCTAATGCGTCTTCTCAAATTATTACCATATTCCTCGCGTATACAGTCCGGTCACTGAAATATAAAAACATCTCGGGAGCAGTTCTATACTGTCTAGAAGCTTTCTCCTTTATTTATTTAATGCTAAATATTCAATTTGGCCCTTGTAAATATTTGATGTTTCAATTTCATCCTCATAATTCTTTTTATAAATTGGTTTCTTGAAATTGTTTATTTTTTTATATTAATCTAAAAGACTGATAATTTTGTTAAATTAGAAACATAACAATGTGACAAGTCAAATGTCATTTGATGGATCAATTTTCTCTTAAATAATGGGGAAACAATATAGAAATTTAAATGAGCAGAATCACATTTTCTCGTTCTGGCCCTTGAACATAACCAATGGATGTTTAGTGCAATAATATATCCCCTCAACGACATAATATTTGGCCCGAAGAGAATGGAGAAACAAAAATGGAGTTGACA
This sequence comes from Cercis canadensis, assembly GCA_003255065.1. Lineage (NCBI taxonomy): Eukaryota > Viridiplantae > Streptophyta > Magnoliopsida > Fabales > Fabaceae > Cercis > Cercis canadensis. Next base: position 224,876 of record QAOA01008735.1, read on the forward strand.
AAGCTGCATTAACTTTTTCGGAGAAACTGGAGTCGGGTATCACATGTGAGAGACCCTTCCCTGTAGAGCTGACTAACGGGCCAGCCCAGCCCATTAGGGCCGGGCCACATTATTTATTTAATGCTAAATATTCAATTTGGCCCTTGTAAATATTTAATGTTTCAATTTCATCCTCGTAATTCTTTTTATAAATTGGTTTCTTGAAATTGTTTATTTTTTATATTAATCTAAAAGACTAATAATTTTGTTAAATTAGAAACATAACAACGTGACAAGTCAAATGTCATTTGATGGATCAATTTTCTCTTAAATAATGGGGAAACAATATAGAAATTTAAATGATAGGCCAAGTGGAAGCAGAATCACATTTTCTCGTTCTGGCCCTTGAACATAACCATTGGATGTTTAGTGCAATAATATATCCCCTCAACGACATAATATTTGGCCCCAAGAGAATGGAGAAACGAAAATGGAGTTGACAAAGCTGCATTAACTTTTTCGGAGTCGGGTATCACATGACAACGGGCTGGCCCACCGGGCTGAACCCATGAACCCAGCTCTACTTCCCTGTATATGATATAATTGGGGAACTGATATTTTTTCTTATTTAAAAGAAGAATAGATTTTTTTTTTCAAAGAAAGATACACAAAGGAATTCAAGATTGGCATTTTTTTGGGGACCGAAAGATATGGTCGGCACTTGCTCACTGTTCCTGCTGTTTTCAACGGAGACAACGACTTGGAAATAAACATTCAAGATTTTTTTCCCCAACAAGCCAAAAACAGTGTTTAGCGCCAAACAAATCGTTAATTTTCTTTCATTTATTTATTTATTGAAAAATCTGTAATTAGCTGAAGCATTAAATGGTTCTCCTTTTTGTGCACTACGGTTTCCCTTGTAAATGACGTTTGTAGCACTAATCACTCTTTGTCACTTAAAAAGTAATCTTACTTTAACCCGAAAGTGGTAAAGAATAGTGGTAATCCACTAGTACCTGTAACGGTAAACTACAGACCAGACATAATCATCACACACTTTCGTCGTCTAATGGAGAATTTATTATTTCCTCCCATAGTGAAAAGACAGTATTAACCACGGGTAGTGAGAAGAGTCCAGCGAATCAGAATGGACATTACGGACATTTCATTATGGTCAAATCTTCAGTCAAGGTAGAAAGGACGAAGCATGAAAGAAGCGAATCCCATCCCACTCATGGCACTTGATTAACGAAACAAGTCCTACAACAAGCTATTAAAGTTCTTGTTAAAGAAGATACACAAAGTCTTGAAAACTTATAAAAAGGGCCGAAAGAAAATTGTCCTTTTCTTGGTCCTTGAGACAATTCACCTTGAAAAAAGTCCTTAAAACGTAACCTTAAAATGACTGATTAGCGCAAGGTAAATGACAATGACACAAACCATTCTTCTCAGTTCTCAGTTCTCAGCTCCCTGCGATCGATGATGCTATTATTCTTAATGTGAGGAAGCTACTTGGACTGACAATGCCAGAGTTAGGGTTTCAAGACCGAACCTCTTCGAGAGCAGGGTTAAGACCTCGCGATACTAGCCCTGACTCCGTCATCTTCACACTTGAGTCCAACTTTAGCCTCTTCTCCTCCGCTTCTGCTAGTGTCGATCGCTGCTCATTTGCATCTGATGCTCATGACCACGACTCTCTAGCTTCTGAAATCTCCCTGGTACTTCAATTTCATTCTTACTATCGCTCTCGCTCATCTCATCTATCTATGATTCTATATTCGTTCTTTCTCATCAAAATGCACCACTCTATGCTAAAACTATTTTGGTCCAACTTGATTCGCTGATTTGGCGAATTGCCCTAGTTACTCTATTTTGGATACCGATCCAGCACTTCAATGCATGCTTAATTATTTCTATTTTGTAAATTGATTAGGCCATTTTCGGCCTCTCGGTTTTCTTCTGTTTGACTTTTGAGCAGGAAGTTTCTATACTTTTTTTGGTGAATAATTTTGATTTTGACATAATTGGTTATTGTGGAAAACTAAGTAGGATGTTGACGAAAATTATAAAATGAAATGAAATTGAGTTCCTGAAATATTTCCGGGGGAAAATTATGAGAGGATCTAGCTCTCTGTGTATGTGGATAATAAGCTTGGGTACCTCGGTGTCCGAACTGCGGTGACGCATGTGTGAATGGTGGAATCTAAGCTCAAAAATTTTATGATCGTCCTGTTGCTAGTGTTAAAATCTGTGATCTCTTGCAGCATTTGGCAGGACATGATGGTGATTTTTCTCAGAACGAGAGTTGGAGTGGTCCAGATCCAGATCCAGATCCAAACAAACATGCAGACGCAGTACATAACAACAAGCACAGTCGCCTCTCCAGAAAGGTGGAAAAAGTAAAAGGTACAGTTCATTTCTTTCTTTTTTTTTGTTTAAGAAGTTGAAAATTTGTAAAGCGACTAGACCTTGCCAATTTTAAAATTGACTCGTGGATGGTCTCAGTCTCACTCTCTGTATCCGCATATATTTCACGCAGTTGAAAAGGAAGACAGCGATGCTGATATTGAAGACGGAAATCAGCCCTTAGAATTGGATTCAGCGAGAAACTCTTTCTCTCTAGCTCTCAAAGGTTCCACTCTAAAATCCAACGTAAAGCCTTTGTCTTTAGCTTATTTTGATTCCAATCCAGAGTATTCACTTTACCACTTTTCTTCTCTATGAAGAATGTCAGGATAGGAGATCGAGATCCGAAGCCTTATTAAAGAAGCTGGACCGACGAAGACCTGCTTCATTAGATCTGAACAATGCGACCCTATCTTCACCTCGACTGGGAAACATGAAGAAGAACACGGTTTCGTCTCGGAGGTCTGGCACTTTTCATAGTCCTGGAACACCCACTTATCGGCAAGCTGGTGTTGCAATGCAAAAGGGTTGGTGCTCAGAGCGAGTGCCTTTGCATACAAATGCTACCAGGAAGCAAGTCGGTGCGGCTCTGTTGCCTTTCAACAATGGAAGAACATTGCCATCTAAATGGGAAGATGCCGAGAGATGGATTTTCAGTCCTGTTTCAGGGGATGGTACACTCAGGACTTCGGTTCCGCAACCCCAGAGGAGGCCAAAGTCAAAGAGTGGTCCACTTGGTCCCCCTGGTGTTGCGTATTATTCATTGTATTCACCGGCAATGCCAATGTTTGAAGGGGCAAATCCCGGCAATTTCATGCCAGCTTCTCCATTTTCAGCTGGTGTTGTCTCAGCTGATGGATTAACAATCCGTTCCAGTGCTCATGGTGGAGTTCTTTTGACGCGAACAGAGCCTTGCATGGCCCGTTCAGCTAGTGTGCATGGATGTTCTGAGATGCAGAGTCAGTCATCATGGCCTTCCCAAGGTATTATATCAATTATTTTTTCCTTTGAATTTCGATTATATACTTGCCACGTCTTCATCTGTGCAAAATCAATAGTTAAAGATCCCCTGTTTGAATCCTACACCAAAAAGTGACTTCAATGAATCTTGTACGAATTCTAGTTTCCTGACTTTTAATTGATCCCCCATATATTGTGACTCCGTAGTACAATTTGATTGGAACAGGCAATTTCTTTAGACACTTAACATACTTTGTGTTAGAAATTAAGTGATGTTAATCTATTCTTGATTACGTTATCACAAATATATATATATATATAATTGACTTCTGAAATGATTCTTTACAACTTAACTATGCTTCTGTGCATCTCATCTTTGTTCTGTTGCTATTGGTTCTGATATACAGAGGAGAAATTTGATGGTTTCAAAGATGCGGGCACCAATGTAACTCGTGCTGTTTCAAGGAGAGACATGGCAACCCAGATGAGCCCAGAGGGTAGCCCCTGCTCCTCTCCCAATATGAGGCCTTCATTCTCTACCTCCACTCCGTCCACCCTGCCCGTCACAGAAATGGTGAGTGTCTCTTCCTCTAAGACGGATATCAGGGATGTGCAGGTAGATGAACGTGTGACTGTGACAAGATGGTCCAAGAAACATAGAGCCCTATTCTCTGGGAGAGGCTCAGAAATTGTTGAGAATTGGAAAAAGAAAGAAATAAATGCTCGGTCATCAGCTTGGGATATCTCTGAAACGGCAAAGACTGTCTCAAAGTATGTCTACTGTGGTATTGTATTAATTTTGCTCAGTGTCTCTGGTATGTGAGGGAGAAAATGGTGCTAGACAACTTTATACTGAAAGTAATGGGTAACTAAGGAACTAAAGCAATTGCTATTACCATTAAACAGAAGTTTTTTTTTCCCCCTTTGAACACGGGTTTTTTTGCTTTCTTCTCATCTAAAAGCTACCCGCTAACTAGAAAAGGAAGTGATCCCTCGTAGTTATTGTGATGGATTTACTTAATAAGCTATATGTTATTGCCGTGAAATGAATTCAGTAAGAATGCCAAGTGTGTTTACCATTAAGTTTCCTTTATCCCTGTCAACCAGGATGCAAGCCGACCATCTGCACGATAACGTCCTGTATGATTTAAGCAAGAAAACTAAAGAAGTCTTAAGTACTTATTCCTGACAGTTTTTGGTAGATCTCGTTATATGCTAGCTGAAAAATATTCACACACACTTTTTATTTTTATTAAATTGCCAGCTATTTTTCACTTTTCCAGGGCTAAAAGGGAGGAAGTCAAAATCACTGCATGGGAGAACTTGCAGAAGGCAAAAGCGGAGGCAGCCATACGGAAACTAGAGGTTACTTCCTGATCACATCTATCTTTACTCTCTGTTCTTGGTGCATTAATATTTTCCTCTTTTACCCAAGTTTTTGGTTATACAGAGTTAGCAGTACTTCTCTACCTAATGAGTTGATATTACAGTTGGTGAGTTGAGACATTAAATATGTATGATCTATTGATCTTGTTATGACAGATTGTATCACTGTTGGTGCTAAAGAGGAATTAACGCTTTCTATGCCAATCATTTTTTAATATGTATACCAAATTCTACTTTTTGTAACTATAAACATGAAAAATATCCCCAGTTGGATCACACATGCATTATCTTAAAGATGAACGAGTTATAGACTATGTTGTTGCAAGTCCTCCCTCTGCCGGAAAAGGAAAGAAGTTTCTCATTCTTGGTTTTTTGCTTGCATGTCCTAGAGAAATCATGATCCATAAATAAAGTATTATGGATCAAATTTTAATTAACTGTTTTCCATAATAGCCTTGTACTTGTGCATGATGGATTCTTTTTAGGCCCCGGGTTTTTGTGTTTTCTTTCTTTTTGTTTTTTGGGGTGGGGGGTGTTCAGAAAAGGAGATGGAAACATAAGGATCATGATCCTCATTATTTTTGCTATTTCAGATGAAGTTGGAAAAGAAGAGAGCATCTTCTATGGATAAGATTATGAACAAGCTGAGATCGGCTCAAAAGAAAGCTCAGGAAATGAGAAGCTCAGTTTTAGCCAACCAATCCCATCAAGTTGCCAGAACTTCCCACAAGGCTATTTTATTTCGTAGAACCAACCAGATGGGTTCTTTGAGTGGTTGTTTCACCTGTCATGCCTTCTAATGCATCATCCAATTTTGTTTACTTCGCTGGAGGCACGATGCTTGGTAAATTTCTCTATAAAACTTATCTTAATTCAGAAACCACCTGTTTACATTTATTTTATTAGTTTGGTTTTTGATCAGTTTTTAAGGTAACATGCTTTTCATACCAATTGTCTATTTAAATTTACAATTTGAAAAGTCCTGATTTTTGTCAAATGTATATTAGATTTCTATGTGTAAAGATTTCATTGGTTAATAATAGAGGCATCATTCGCATTTGTCATTTTAACTGTTTTAGCACAGATATACATTTTTGCTTCCTTTCTAACATTTGTTAAATCCCAGAAAGTCTTCAAAAAAACACTATCTAGCTAGCCATCAATGCCTAGCTTACCCTGAAAAGCTGATAGGCTTAAGTTTTTTATGGCCTCAGCGACTTGTTATAAATTACTTCCTTCTTTATTCTTATAAATTCTAATAGAAGACTTGTTACATCTCTGACTAGGTTTCAGAAGGATTAAGTGGATCATACGGATACAAATGAACGGTGTACAGAGAGCGCAGCTGCTATTCTGACACCAAATCGGTGTCGTTGCGGTTTCGCAGTGCATGAAATACCAGTATCTCATTGGAAGGTCTCAGAATCTAAGCCCAAGCTCCCTCGCCTTTGAGAGTGACTAATAATGCGTGTATGTATGTAGGCCAAGTTTTAGAAATAAGCTTTCTTTTGTAATTTTTTTTTTTCGCCCTCCAGGACACTTCATCGTCCAAATGTAATCCATCTCCGATAGAACGATAAAATTATCCACACATATCTAGGATTTATTCTTTTCTTCTCAAACTCGCGCCCGCCCAGTACTCGCATACCCTTCAATTTTATTGCGCTATTTTTCCCATTTCTTTCCTTTTTTGTTGCTAATTTGGAGCCTAACAATCACTAAGTTCTGTTTGGGATGTGCAATCACTACCATGTAATTTGCACCACATATTCAGCTTTATGAGAAGGATTTGCACGCAACCAGTACATGGGACCTTGTGATTAGTATTTTTCCTCCAAAAAACGCCTTGCGTTGATTAGAGTTAATTGAATTTCTAATGAACATAGGTGTACCGTTCGATGCTGGTAAGCTGTATTTGATCTTCTTTTCATTTGTGCAAAACCCAATGAAGCTGTAGCTCCAATTGCTCGGTATGTAATGCAATATTAGGCATTAGCTTTCATTCTCGGAAATCTTTCATTGCTAATTGCCAACTTAGCCATCAGACCACAAGCTAGCTGCAGCATGGCTTTTTCTTTCATTGAAAACATCATAGTGCAAGCATGCTTCTTTGAATCATATTAGTGCACAACAATCACCTCTGAAAAATGCAAATTAGATGGATTGATTTGTGTAATATTGCAATTTAAATCTCTACGGAGAATCACTCTGTTGAATGGGGCAAATATATATATATATATATATGTCCTTGCTCTGAATGCAGTGTAAATTCTCAGCATTGAAAGGAAGAAATAGTGTAGCGGACAACACAACTGAGATTAGCACTTATTATTTAGTATTAGGCGTTAGTCAACTTTAGAATCTGGTAGATTTTGGAGCTCCGGAGGTTTATGTAAGGACCCAAATCGGGTAAGATTGACGTAATCATGAGGACAATGAGCCGCTAATCCTGGAATTATCAACCCAACCAACCTAAGCATTGTCATAAACCAACTTTCTTTGTAGTCCTGACCTCCAATGAATCCGATAATGAAACTTCTAATAAGCTCCCATACTGCGTTTAAGTTTTTGGGTATCACCCAAAACAAGTTGAAGTAGTTTTTGTTGGGCTCCTCCTCTAGAACCTGGATTTCAATAGGAAGCCATAGAAAATGTTTAGTCATGTTATGTATAGTAGACTAGTAGTACAGCAAAAAACACTTAAATTAAGGAAGAGATATCATTATATATGGTACCTGGCCTTGGTAGAAGCTGTCGTAGTAGAGGCAAGGACCAAAGTGCTTAAACAAGAGAGTTTTGTCATCATAAGGGATCCTAGGCACTATGTCATTGCAATAAACAAACCTCATATACCTCACATCATACTTTCTAAATTTGTCCTTCATGAAGTCACCAAATTGTTGGTCCCCAACTCTTGGCTGCCCAAATGTATATACTCCTTCTAGCTTGTCCAACAGCCATGCATCCTCATGCAGTGCTAGAACAGCTGCAAAAAGAATTGCCAAAGCTCCTCCCAAGCTGTGCCCTGTCAGCATAAATTTTGCTTTCTCATTCTTGTGCAATATCTCTCTCAGCATCTCTCTGATGGCATAGTAAGCGTATTGATGATGTTCTTCTATCTCTTTGGGCCACCCTCTGTTCTTCTGTAGGCCCAAAGCTTTCATGAACCCACCGTGGATCTTCCCCACATTGGCCAGTTCGTACCATGAGATATCCACATCCGTTCTCCATTGGTCCGCATCAAATGGCTCCGTACCTCTAAATGCCACCACGATCAAGTTGGGTTCCGACTTTGTATCTTGGACCATGATGGCTCGCGTAGACTCAACCTCCTCGTAATCTGCACACCACACCATCACACCAATTTTCGAGCAAAAAAAAAAAGACACCAATTTATGGAAAATTTAATTATGTCATCAAGTAGCAAGGTACTAAATGTCGTGTCGTTTCGTCCGAAACGCACGAAAATTTTCCATTTCCTTCATGCACGACACGACACAAGGGTGCAATTCAGAAATTCTCCTGTTTCCATGGAAACTTGCTGGTGTCGGTGCATTTCGGTGGAAACTGACAGAAACAAACGAAATTTCCAGTTGGGTATCGAAACAAACTGAATGAACAGCATGGTGGGTGGCCAACGTCTTCGGTGAGAAGAGTACTCGAACCGAAAACCCAGAAGCTCAATTCCACGAATTACCAAATACACAATAATCCCAAATACGAGAGAGATGAGGGAGACTATAATTTGAGAGACGATGACGGTAACCAGGAGGGGGAAGAAGGAGATGAAGAGGGATTTGATAGCGGAGATGAGCTTGACGGGTCGGCCATAGAAGCCGTGAAAGACGCTGTAGCTGATGGTGCCAAGGNCTTTGTATCTTGGACCATGATGGCTCGCGTAGACTCAACCTCCTCGTAATCTGCACACCACACCATCACACCAATTTTCGAGCAAAAAAAAAAGACACCAATTTATGGAAAATTTAATTATGTCATCAAGTAGTATGCCAGCTTTTCGAATGACACTGATTTTTAATGTATTCGCTGTGAATTAATTTAAAATTTATTATTGTTGGGTGTTATAACTTGGTATTAAAGATTCAATGCTGTTAAAAAAAAAATTGTCTTTTAAGTGTTTGTTACAAAGTACACAAAAAATTAAAATAATACCGTGTTATGTGGTAATCTTGTTTATATTTAAACATAATAATTATATATATAAAATAATTATATAGTATCAAAAAATATTTTAAAATTTTTTTATAGTGTAAAAAACACTTACTTAAAAGATATTTTCTTTTAACACTATTAATTTTTTATGCTAAGTTTTAACACCCCACAATAATAAAATTTTTTATGAATAATTAATATGTATGAAATATTCGATAAAAAAAAATGTATGAAATGTACATAAAAAAAAAGTCAGCTACATTCACACATTACTGAATTCTCTCTCCAATAATTTCAATATTACTTATTTGGAGAATAAAAAAAAAGACATTTATTTGGAAACAGTTAACAAGTTTCTAAATAATTTGTTATTATCTTAATTAAGTACTTGATTTGAAAAAAAAAAAAAGATTTATTAGAAGTCAACTAGCTGACGAATCATCATGTGCATGCACGTTATGAATAATTACATGAACTAAACACCATTTATTTCCAAGAAAAAATTAACCATATGTATGAAATTAATGTAAATATTAATAGGGAAAAAAAGTAAGGCATGTATTCGCACATTACTGAATTCTCTCTCCAATAATTTTAATATTACTTATTTGGAGAATCACAACAACAAAAAAACATTTATTTGGAAACAGTTAACAAGTTTCTAAATAATTTGTTATTATCTTGATTAAGCATTTGGTTTGAAAAACAAAAAAAAGAATTATTAGAAGTCAACTAGTTGACGAATCATCATGTGCATGCACGTTATGAATAATTACATGCACCAAAGCATTGATTGATCCGAATACCTATTTAATGTCCATGGAGATGAAGGTGAAGTCATAAAGCCAACAGGGAAAGGGTAAAAGAAGTAGAACCCCGAACATTTGAAGCAAGGATGAATGTTATGCGTTATCCAGTAACTTTTTTCCCCCCCTTTTTAATAACACTATTATCTACTTCCACTCTAAACAAAAAGATAATAGAATAACAAAAGGTTATAAAAAAATGAACTATATATATTATAATGAATTCGTTTTGGCTGTTGTCTAGGAGCACCTAAGCTGTAATTTTGAAAAGTCCTTGGTTGGAGATAACTTTTATCTTTAATACTACTGTTTCAGCTTATTTAAGGAAAAAAGTTATCATTTTTTACTATGAACGATACAAAATTGACTTGAAGAACCTCCCTTGTTTCATGTCTTTTTTTTGTCTTTTACACTATAATTCCTTCATTAGCTTTAATCTGAATAGGACAAATAAGCATGACTATTTCAAATAAAGCATTATGCCTAGGAACTACTGTAGTATAATCACAAATAATAGTGGTATATTTACATAATTTGTTTTACACTTTTTTACATTTGCATATTATAATATTTAAATTTCGTTAAATTCACTAAAAATTAAATTGAACCATTATAGAGTTACTTAATCTTTTTCATGTGGTTCAAATTATTTTTTTACGCCACCTCTTAATCTCAAATTCTCAACAAATCCAAAGCAAGAAGGAATTTTCTGCTTTTTCAAATGAGGGAAGAGTCAATACATGCATGCAGAGAATTTTGAAGCTTTTTGTCAAATCAAGGTTAGGTAGGAATGACTTTGTAACTAATGGCCGGCGCCCAAAACAACGTTCTGGTCTAAACTTTGTCTTTTTCTCATAATGTGATTAAGACTTTAAGAGTGTAAAATGAAGAATACACAGTTGATTTTTGCACATTTACTGCAAGGTGTAAACAATTTAAGTTATATATAGTAAAATTTAAGTAGGTTTAAGTTAAAATCAGATATTGTCATATATATTGAGATATAAAAATGATATGTCTTTGTATTGTGAAAATAATAGTACTAATAACCATGTAATTTATGTAATTGCTTGTATTTTTATATGATGCCATTTCGTAAAAGCTGATTTTCTGAAAAATTAATTAAGCAAAAGATTATCTCGCTTTTGCAGCCGAGTAAATATTTATAATTCAGCCATATAATTCATATCTTCTAAGAAAACATTGTGAAAGGATGCATTGCACGTACCGTTCCAGAAGTTAAAAAAGCCCAATAAATCCATCTGCAATCATCATATATAACAAAAAAAGAAAAATGAATGTTAGCCCAATTTTTTTTTAATGCATCATCATCAGCAACATTAGAGGTTGTTTAATTCTGGTGGCAACAAAACTAATAAACTTACGTTCCAATGATTTTTGACGGTGGTTTGTGCGAAGGCTGCATTCTCGTACGACAATTTGGCGGCCATCATAGAGAGGAAACCTTTATAGTTGGCATCCTCATGTTTAATGCTCTTGTCTAAATCCACTCGCCGGTCAAGGTTGCCCACCACTGATGTGAACGTCGCCGATGTTCTCTCCGGCCAAACCATCTTTCCTGAACAACACAACACAATGCCATGCATATCTTATAATTAATGAAATTATGTAAGAATTAATTGTTTGCATATATATATATATATAGCACATGTAAATGACACATGCATGCAGACTGCAAAGACATGGCATGTCAATTATTTGTTCGGGTTGAGCTATAATTTAATTAAATGAATTATGGAACCTTTTAAAATGTTGAACAAGAGCCTTATTAAGCCGCCGTTGCTCGAGAGAAGATTGAGCCCCATCTCCACTATGTAACCTATCTGATTCATGGATTTTGCTGAGGTAACCAGGGCCTTCTGCAACACAACGGAGATGAAGATCAACCATCTTCGCCGAAATTCTATGTACTCGAGCTCTTCTGGGCACTCGATGAAGCTTCTCTCTTCTAACTTTGAAGAAAACAGAAGGCGACCTAGATCCACCGGACTCGCTTCTTCTGGCTTCAGCAACAGGTAATTGCCACCAAATGGTTCCTTAGAAGCCATAGCCATAGGCTTGTCAAAATGACTTGCAAAGAGGATGCTAATGATGATGTTGAGGTTATTGTGTCAACGTCTCAAAACAGAAACCTAGCTAATTTAGACAAAAGAATTGTGTATTTATATGCTTCATTCATAACCATGGTTATCCATGCTGTAGCTCTTTTCAGATACAACTTTGAAGATAATAATAATAATAATAATAATAATAATAATAATAATAATAATGATAATGATAATGATGAAGTGTGTTGCTACGAGAAACTATTTATATATAATTAACTAATGAATTATATATGGCTTTCCAGCTAGCTGAGATGTGTTTCTTAAAATACACTTTTGCTTGTATGCCTAATTTGCCATGTCCGCAGCAATGCCAACTTAAACTATTTCATTAGTGCATAAATTAATTGTTCTGAATAAGACCCTTTTATTTGAACTTATGTGAACATAATCCTTTTCGGTTCTTTTACCGAGTCAATGGCCCCTCTGCCCTCACTTTCCTTTTTGTTTCCGTTTATGACTTGGAAGCCGTGTTTGTTGAGCACACACACTTATCTTTCTCTTTTTATTATAAAATATATATATATATCTTAGTTAGGGTTGTCATCTTTTTCTTTCTATCTTGCTTAAGTAATTCCATTATAGGTGATTACGTTCTTTGTTGGTAAAACTCCATTAGCGCAAAACCCAACTAAATTACTAAAAAGGTTTAATTGACCTTTCAAATCAAGTCACTTCCTGAAGTGACCATAATTGACTCTTATGCCTTAGTTGGCAGTTGGCATAGTTGCTAGTTGCTACCCACCCTCCTCCAACAATTCCACCAACTCCCCAAGAACAAAATAGTAAAATGGAAAGAAAATCTCACTTTTTTTTTTTTAACGAGAAAAACAATTGGGCTTCTGGGTTTGCTGATCTCTTGTACCCTATCTTGACACTGTTTTTTGGTCTTAAATTCTTTTATTGGGCCGGTTCCAATTCCTTTTAGTATTATACGTGGAATTGCTACTATTTAAGAGTCTGTGCCCACTCCCAAAAACAATTGGAGTCTAATGGAGAGCTTCATCTTTCCTTTCCATGGGCTAAAACAATACGATTAACCCAGAAGATAACAACAGAAAAGAAGAGGAAAAAAAACTGTGACGACTGAGGGATAAGATAGAAACTAATAAATAAGGAAAAATAAATACAAATATAATATAATAACTACGTGTAAAATTGTCATTGACATTTCAGTGCTGTTTGGATGCAATTGATGTTGCCCATTGAAACGCCATGTAAAGTGATAGAGTAATGGACCACTCAGTTTATCTTCACGACACATGTCAATAGAGGAAGGATCAGACAATCTTGTAAAAAATTGGTCTTTTTCTCTTCCTGTGATTGCCCAAACATATACATACAATATAAAAATCATTCTCAAAACCGTAAAATCTACTATACAATCCAAGCACTTAGCATGTAAATTATATATACTGAATTGGAAAATTAATTTGTATCTGTTCAAATAGAATTGAATACTAGTGGCAATCTCTTGCTGAGATTGAACTTAAATCCGTTAGATTGGGAATTACACTAAATCGTACTCTGATTTATATATGAATTTTTCCAACACCTTATCTTTTCGCGCCTGAACAAACTTTCTTCTACGGCTTAACTTGATGATTTGTCTCATGGCCAAACAAAAAACATTGATGTCTTCATGCTAGTTCATTCTAGAAACAGAGAATTTGGACAAATGTTTAGGGGCTAGAGTGCATTTCACCTATCAGACAGCCGGGCAAGGAATGAAAGGATATTTGGACCAAAAGATTAGATTTTTTTTCAATAAGATAAAGTACAAAATCTAACCCAATCAACCAACCAACATCATCTTATTTTAATTTTTGTTTGTATCTCATTTACTCCGGTTGGACCATATCACCTTCACCTCCATCTGTATCATCATATTCATTTGTTTTATCCTTGATCTCTTAATTACCAGAACACCCATACACTGCCCTGCCCAAAAACTAAAATTTATTTTTCTCTGAAGAGAAAGAAAATACCCAGGGGAACAATGCCTGCATGTGCATACATTCCCCTATCAATGTAGTAATGACCAGCGACATGATTCTATCTTATGTCGAAAGTGAATTCCCTTCACTCTAATAATTCAAACTACATGTTTCACCCTCTCTTAATTTGACCCAGAGAAAGGTAGAGATGGGGAGCGTAAAATTGATTCACAAAACATAACAGACTAGTCCACGCGACTTTTATTATTGTGAAAATGAGAATGCTCAAAGAAATGGCAGTGAGATTGGTGTGTTCTTTCACGTGATATATATTTTGGGATATTTTATAGAATATTTGAGACTCAAAAAGAGCAGGCAAGGGTGTTTGCCCAATATTTACAGACAAATGGAACTCCTCCTTGCTACTGTCTACAAAAGTGCACTAAAGCACCAAGATGAGGATGTTGGGACCTTAGCGAGACCATCACATGGGTTTTCTGATAACTTTCTTTGACCATTTCTTGAGTAAATGTATATCTTGTCTTTACTATATTATTTTATAATTGGTATTCGTTCGTTCTAGATTGAGTTGATCAGGATTCGGATTTGGATTTGAATGGAATTAGAGGATTTTGATAATGAGGGATACGATCCTCGATACATTACACTACTCATGTTCATGTATAGGCCTTTTATTTGGCATTTTCTTGTTAGGGGTTGCTTGGAGGCAACCTACCCTTTCCCTTTTGCACCCAACAATGAACAAACATCCCACTCATCCACTCAATTTAAGTCAACAACACATATTGGTTGAATGGTTAAAATATGTTCTAATGTAAGTGTAACAAATTATTAAATGTAAACCTTTGTTTCATTATATACTAAAAATTTATTTTATAATGTAAATTAAAATGAAACAATAAGATTGTGCAAGGCCAGATCAAATGCTAAGCCTTTTTATTTTCCCAGCAAAAATCCATCATTTTTAATAGACAAAATTGGATACATCAAATGAGATAATAGTACATAGATAATTAGATGGAATGCTAAGCTGCTAGAAAGAAATGAGGAAGCTTAGACGGGCCAGCGCAGTTAAATTAGAGGGTTTACACATTACACACAAGTTATAGGCCTAGCCCAACAAGTACAAAGAGCTCAGAACTTCAAACATAAAAAAGAAAAAAAAAATCAATAATACATGTGGGCCTAAAGTCAATTAATAAATAGATAGAATGCAAATAATAAGGTAGATTTTCATATTAAAATTATCTGGTATTTTTTTTTCTGAGTATTATAATCTGTCCATGTAGACTATGTGACAAGAAATTATCTGACGACAAATTGTCTTATAGTAAGTGTTTTCATGTTTTTAGTTTGATGTCAGCATTTAAAATCAAATTTAATTTATTGTTTCCATATTGGCGAGTGACAGAAGTTGAATGTTTATTGAAGCTTTAATGCTCTCATATCCCCTATTGCCGCTTTTTCACTAATCAATGAGGTATCATCACTTCATCAATAGCATCCATCTATTTGGAGAAATGGTTGTGAAGTCGCAGGGTCACTGGGTGAGCCTGCGAATTACCTTTTATTCAAATTTCTCATTCACCAAAGAAAAGAAAAAAGAGTGTGAGAGTGATTCTCATTATCTTCTATACAAATAGAAAATAGTGTTTCTTTGGTTTAGTATCTTTTTTTTAAAAAAAAACTTAAAATTGCATACTTATCTAAAAAAAAAACAGTATTTTTGTAAATTTGATTATATATGAAAAAAAAAATTGTTTGTGCCCATATTTCACTCTTTAAACAATCAGTTTTATTAAAAAAACTTTGGCCAAGAGGCTCGTTGCTTAGAATGGAAATGAATTTGAAAATTTATGGAATGTATAATATTATTACTCACTATTTATCCTTTTTTTTAGAAGGTATAGGGAAAACATAACAAAAAAAAAATATAGCAGTATAGAACACAAAGAAAAAAGAATAGGAGTATTAAATATCCGACGTGGACAACCACGTGAGATGAAATGGTTAGATTTGGTTGACCGTGCAGATGGAGATCACGTGTCAGGGTGTTGACGAGAAACGACGTCATCGCCGTGCTTAATCGTAAAAGCAACCACCGCCAATTTGTCAGACTATCACGTGGATTTCTCATGCATCCTCTATGACATTACTGATCTTGTTGTTACTTGCTACACCCTCTCAAAGGTTCACAGAAACTCTGTGCACTTTGCTTCAAAAGCAGACACCTGGGATTGTCTCTCATCACGACAAGGATCCTAACAGCTCGCGTCGACCTGTTTTACAACTAAATCCACTGTATCTTGCATTTAGTTTTTTTATTTTTTTTTCTTTTTAAGAATTGGTTTTTGCACCTATGTATATACAATTTGAACAGTTCAAAAAAAATTATGTAAAGAAATTAAATCAACATAATAGTATTTTTACCGAAAAGAAATATTGATTTAACTAAAGTGTAAGTGGACCCATCATACAATATCACCGTACAAATGTCACTAGGAGAGGGAGCATAGAATTATCGTACACCTACACCGTCAAAAAGGTATGCTCCTACAATCATCATGTGCTCTTTCTTATTTGGAAAATTTGCAAATTGCCTCTAAAATAAAGCAACTTGCCCATCCCTGTTATCCTCGGATCATGACATGGAATTCAGCAAAAAAGAACGACAGAGAAAGAAGGAGACACATAAAAGATTTTCCTCCAAATTAATACTATCAATTAGTCTATGATCTGTTGAACAATTTGGATTATTAATAACACATTAATTAATACAAGAATGAGTACTAGAAACTATTAAAAGAACACACAAAAAAAAAAAATTAATAATTAATTAAGATGGAAGAGAATTAATGATTGAGAGGCATGCATATATGAAAGTTGTTGGTAGTGGTTACAATACAAGGGCACAAGATAGGACATAATTTATATCAATGTTGAGAGACATTCATTAATTAGTAATAGTAAATCCAGAATAATTAAGCATCTCCGTAATGGTGAAGGTTTTGAGGAGGAGGTTGGTAAGGTTTTGGCATAGGAAGATAAGAGGTAGTAGTCCCAGTAGACATTGCGAGAGGGAAACCTATCCCTGACCCTGACCATGGTGGTCTATTAGCTGCAGCACGTTCCAGTGATTGAACCTGAGTTTTTAAGAATTTAACATAGTGAATAGCTTCATCTAACATAGAGGCCGTATCCATCTTGGTCCCTCCAGGGACCAGTCTCTGTAGTATCCTTATTCTCTCGCTTATCCTTTCTCTCCGATGCCGAGCCGCCACGCTCTGCGGATCCTTGGAGATCTTCACGTTTCTCCGCTTAGGTGGCTTCACTGACTCGGGGTCTATGTGTATCGGCTGCATGGCCGCTATCCTGAATATCATCTCCCTCATCGCCGCCATCGAATTCCGTTTCTCTGATGTTGTACCGTTACCGTAACCGTCAATACTATTTGCAACACCGGTTAATAGCAAGTCTTTGCTTGAATTGGACAGCAAAGGTGATGGAGCTTGAAGCAAAGTGGTAGTGGTAGGTGTAGGGTTAGTGAAAGATATTGTACATGATGGTAGTGTGTTTGTTAATGAAGACGAAGAAGCCATATCAATAAAATGTGACAAAGCATTAGCACCATGTATGCTGCTGCTGTTACCGCCGCCGCTACTTGCATCAGAGAATTCCTGCGGTGGCAAGTCGGCAACGACGTCACCGTAAGCAGCACACAACTCAGGGAGCTGCATCATCGTCATCATCATCTCCATCTGATCCTCCGACGACTTTAACTGCTCAATGATATTGATACTACTGTCCATATATATTTAACTGCTCAAGGACAAATTAAGAGAGGGAAGGCGAGGAGTTAACTTGAGAGAATAGCTAGCTAGAGTGTAAAGTTAGAATCTGTATGGGGGGAAAAGGGAAAGGATGGACAAGTATTTAAAAGGTAGCTGAAAAACTGAGAAAATTAGCAGATGGACAGATCAGAGGGATGGGAAAGATAAAAGAGAAGCGTAGTGAAGTAGGAGTTCTATCAGAATATGTGCAGTGTCAAGTGTGAACTGTGAAGGCTTAGACTGCTGAGAAGCAAGCAACTCAAACTCAAAATATCAATAAAATAGTGATATCGGGAACATACTATCAAATTATCAATCTTTTACAGGTGACGACTGAATGTATATATATATATTTATAACAAGCTGCTTGAATGCAATAGTCTATATTTTATTCGTGCTCTTGTATTCATATTATTATTTTAATTTGAACCTTTCCTTGTTCTTTTACCTTTTTATCATCTTCACAAAGTTAGTCGAGACTTGAGTTTCACTTTCATTAATGTTAGTATTCTAGTTTTCCTAATTACGAGAGAATCTTCTTTTGAAATTAGAAAGAAAACATGCGGTTGGAATGATTAATTGCTATGTCAAAGAACATTAGGAACGATGCTTAGTTTGCCTCCTATGCGCCATTGAACTTGAAGTCCGTATCTTTATTGATAAGAGTATATCAACAATCAGATCTATATGTCCAAAGATTATATTTTTATTAAATGAGTGATAAAATATATCATAATTTTTCTTAGCAGTTTAAGTTTAAGTTTGAGTATTAAATATTTTATCATAGAAATCAAAATTTTAGATTTGATTAAAAAATAAATGAATTAGAACGATTAAACATATAAAAGAACAGCTAGCCAAGAGAAAATGAATTGGGTTTCAATTGTAACACGTGAGAGGCTCCACCAATAAAAAAGGGTTCGGATGAAGTGAAAGAATAGGTAGTAGCATAAGTGCTTTCTCTGGTGCATGAATCATTTTCCTCTGAAATTTATTTTTTGGTTAGAATACAATGAGTGGAACTGTGGGAGTACTATCTTTGCCTTAAAACTCACTTTCTTTTTAAGAACCCTGAAGCCCCACTCACATGCCAGGTGTCAGAAATCTTAGCAGACCCTTTTAAATGACTAGGAGTCTAGGAGGGATGCCTTCGCCCACTTGGCGATGGATTATCCAATGCCGTCCGATGATAAACGTGGCAGTCATCTAATGGAAAGGGTGTAGTGCATTATTCATCATTATTAATTATTTAATGCATTCTATTATCCCTGATATGCCGCAGCTACAGCGCAAAACAACCTTCTCCTCTCATTGAAACGGAACGCTCTCCGAGGTGGATCAGGTTCTGATGCAACCTGCTTCATGTGCCGGATTTGTTAACGAACTTACCATGCAGGAACACTGAACTACCTAGCTTTATTTTGCTTCCAACCCTTCCGCGGGTGAAAAGGTGAATGGTAAAAGTTTTCGTTTCACCAACTGTATTTGCCTCACTTTATTTCATCTCCTAGACTACATATATAGATGAGAAAGGTCAAACTACTGAACAAAAACGATCATTTATATGCGTTTGTTCAACTTGAAAGCCTCTTCGGTTTGAGGTATTACTCATTCATCTAGTTTACACTATGCTTGCTTATGATGAAAATGGGAAGAGTAATATATTGTAGGAGAACTGAAAACCATAAGCGAAAATGATTATATGCATTGCTTGATATTAGTTGATAAGTAAGACAATAAAAATTCAGGATAGAATGGAAAGATCAAGATTAATATCTTAAATTGAACACGTTGAAGAAAAAGATGATGCATGACCCTTAGATTATCTGGCACTATAGGAGACTCTTGTCATAAAATCCGTGAAGGAGTTTAATTCTCCTTTCAAAGGCTAGTGTTCCCGCAATGCGAAATTGCAATACTAGCCAAAAGAAAAAAAGTGTGTTTGTTTGTTTTATAATTGGATACTTATTTTTGCCATTATATTACTTGTTTTTTCTAGGTACATCCACTATATCCTATATATATATATATATATATATATATATATATCTTATCTCCATTTGATTTTTGCGTTGTGACCCCAAGGTGGGCCAAATTTGTGGACCCCTCACGGGGCTTAATAATGTGATGTAGACGTCGATAAGGAGACAACTAAGTGTAATGAGACTCGATCGTTCATTTTGATACAAGACAAGTATGTTTTCATCGGGCTGGCACCCCCTAATTTTAGTACTTTTGTGGCACTTTCTATAATAATCAGGACAAATCTTTTTATAAAGTTCTTCATATAGCTGTTCACGGTTTTCAAATTGAAGTTTTAAACTTTAAACAATAAGTAAAATAAGGAAATGTAGTCTCAGATTAGGCAGGTTATCTTATTAGGCCATTACATTGTGAATTTGTGAGTGGAGATGAGGCATACTGGATTATAGGCCTCTACAAGTGTAATGTGAGGGAGAAGGTAAACTTGCTTTGCTATTTGTTGCAGAATTGCCACTGCTCGCTTTCTTTTCTGAAACCTCTTACTTTCTTACTTCTACCAAATGCAAAACGCAGAAACCCCTCCCAAATCTCAATTCATCACTGACCCCAACTGCCTTTCTCTCACACCCTTTCTCCCGTACATTATTATTTACTTATATAAAATAAGTCAACACTTAGCTATTCCACTAAAAAACTGTTATGCTTTTTATTAAAGAGTTTAGAGTAAGTATCACAAAAATCTTAAGAAACAAGTCAGCCAATATAGAATAGTTTAGCGTTTATCTAATATAATAGATATATCATAGTAGCTACTAACTTGAAGGAAATGAAAGAAAGAATTATTATTTTTTCTAAAAAAAAAAAGAAAAAAAAAAGGGGACAGTTCTCTGGCAGAAAAGGTTTGATAGGATAAAAAGAATCCAAAGGGGAGAGATTTTGTTGTTGGTGGGCTATTTTTACTTTGCATTATCACCCCGTCCAAACCTTATCTTCTCTCCCCCACATCCCCCATTCGTTTTACAATGATTCAACTCATAATATTATTTATTAATATAAAGACAGCAAACAAAAATATTCTAATAATTATCAAATCTCCCACTTTTTTCCCCCTTGCTCTTCTCTCTGTCTCTCTCCCCATCGGGAAACGCAGACAGGCTGAGAGTCAGAACAGAATAGAAGCTTTTATTTAATAGAAATAAAGTAATAATATGGTTACAATCTGTAATGGTCCCAGGACTGTGTCTGTAAAACAGTGTGCCTGCATGCGTTGTTGCGTTTGTATCTGCATCTGCATGATTTTCATCACTTTCAAATTGAATCATTTTCTGGTTGCCCAATTGCGCAAATCAAACAGTGCAAGAATCTAACCACTTGTTTGCATTCAAAGTTCTGCTATTTCATTTTCACAGTACGCCAGTCCAGTCCAGGAAGAAAAATAAAAAAGAGAGTGGTGTTTGGTAGAGCAGAGTTTATTTCATTGCTGGCAATGCTGCTTTCTTTGCTGTGTGCCTCTGCGGTGTTTTGCGTCACAATAGCATGCTGATCTCACCACTTTGGTTGTTCCCAGTAATTCCCCAATGCAGAATCTGTCTCCTTCCTCAAATAACTTTATCACCCGCTTCCACCCACAATCCTAAATAAGCAGAATTCATTATTAGATTACTTACATAAAACCCAATCATAAGAAACCTACGCTCCAGTAGTTAAAACACTGTAAATACTAGATTTGATTAATGTGATTAAGAATGATAACCATTGATAAAGATGGGCCCCACAGACCCCACCTCTTACCCAAGAGGCACCCACAACTGAAAATCCCCAAAAGGAACTGCTGCCGCTGGCCTCATTAAATAGTTGGTCTAGCTACAGCTTCCAACTGGTCCAACATCATAACCTTTAAAAGAAGCGATTTCTACTGCAGAGACTCCAAAGATTGTGTCCACTAAGTGCTTCCTATAATACTATGTGCTTGGGCATTTAGTAACGCCACCAGAACGTCCCCAAGTAGAGAGGCCCATAGACCTCACTCCTCAACAAGCCACGCTCAGGTTGCGGCTACAAGCAACAGACATTACCCCGGGAACCCAACTATGGTAAGTAAACTGGTAGGATTTGGGCTGAAGGAAAGTCCAATAAGAGGAGGTTTTAATGGACCTCCCCATGGCCCCTTGAATAACCCACCAGGACCACCACTAATGCTCTTCAAAGCACCACTAAGGCTACAGACATTTGATATTGTCTCATGTCAAAAGATTAAGATAAATTATAGCATACACTCATAAAAGATAAAAGGAAATTAAGGTATCTGGAGGTAAAATATATAATTTTGTACAAACAAAAGAAAAAATGGATAGAGACATAAACAGTAGAATAAAACAAGAAAAAAAGGCACACTTAGCAAACACTAATAGAATCAAAACCCTAATCCAAGTGATAAATCTTATCCATCCCACTGAGACATGATATACATATACATGCATCTATAATGTGCTGCTTCAACGTATGTATTTTCAGATTTTAGTAGTCCCCGCTACGTATTTGGTTGGTATGAAAGACAGCTTGAGCATTGCTAGAGGTAGAAGTTTATTCCATAAAGAACAGTTCTAAGAGATCGCAGAAATTTCATCGCAGATATGTCAGGAAGGCCGTTCTCCAAAAACAATACAAAATCACAAGTAGGCTATATTTCAAAGAGCTTAGATGAAACCTTTAGCATGTTTAAACATGCGGACAATATTTTGAGTTTTGGCATTCCACACACGAACCACTTCATCCTCTGATCCATATATTAACAATTCCCACTCAGCGCCATATGTTAAGCAAGTAACCACCTTGATGTTAAAATCAGGGCCAAAGTAAGTTAGTCAAATGGAAAGCCCTCAACAAAACTTGGAACTCAAACCTTTCATAATTAAATGGAGACCAGTACCATTAAGTAAAGACATGTGTCACATGTTCCCAACTGATGATTTTTAAGCATATATTTGTTTGTTGTCAAATAAAACATAGACAACTTACTTGTTAGCCACATAGAAACCCATGATCAAAATATACAAACCAAATTTGCTGATATGATGCAACAAATGGATCAATAACTACATTGTCCAGCAGTGAACAAGTACAGTCACAATACCCTGTAAGAAACCTGTATCAATCTAGACAACAGAAAAAGTACTGAGACAACCAACTGGATTGTCAAATTATTGGTTGACAGCAAACTATACAGGCCTAAGTAGCCAATTATCCCAATTATCTCTAATTCTACATTTGTACATCTGTTTTTTCAACCTGAGCATGCGTAGATATGGTAACTGATGTCTCAGTATTTGTGCTTCGTACGGGATAATGGCATAATGCCATCTCTAATCTTGTAAGAACAAGTCCATACTTTCATGAATAAAGCAAAGAGATATATCTTGAAAAATCGTTCAAAACATTCATAAATTATAAGCTATGAAACTGAATGCCACGCAGTGTTGCTCCTAAGATGTATACAATCACAATAACCATATGCTGCAACAAAAGCACATAACATGGTCACCATGATTTGTCTCAACCACAATATCAAGTTCCATAAAACATAAGTAAGAAAAAAAAAATGGCACAGAAACAACAACTCTCAAATCAATGCAATCTGAAAGACTAAGGACATGAAAGGAATATATGATAACTTGTGGCTAGAGAACGAACCAACTATATGCATCCATAATTGTCACTAGAGATGCTTTCAGCAGCATTAAGGGCAGCAAAAAATATTTTCCCATCTCTACTGCCAGTGTAACAGACATGTTCAATTGGATCTAATGCAATTGCATCAATTATTGAAAGGAATACTATATTTCTTAGTAGTGTTCCCCTTGATAAGCTCCATACCTAGAAAAAATTCTAGCTAGAATCAAAATATAGACCAATAAACTGGAACAATGATTTAAGGGGAAAAAAACAAAAAATCTAATGAAAGCACTGCATGTATGCCAAAATTGGAAAAAGAAGGACTATAATAAAAATGTATAATAGCGTAAAATTTAACCACAAGTTAAATATGGAGACAAGTGTATGGGGCATTGGGGACCTAATAGAGGAAATTAAAGTCCATTCAAGTTGTAGTCTCTAAGAACAAAACTTAGCAGACAGTAGGAACTGTAGATTCCTAAGCACACATATCCTGTCACTTCTATATTGTGATATTCCAACACTGCTGTATTAGAAACAATTAAAACCTTACAGGTCCGATTCTCCGAAGCTAACATTATAACTGCATTGCATCCTCCAAAACCGATAGCAACATCAGTTACATATGCGGTAAAGATGATTTACTTTTTGCCTTATTAAATCATCAAATATCCTGGATACAAACAGAGATGTAATGTGGCAGTTGTTAGCACTGCAAGTCTGCAAGCAATCAAACAGTATATTATTCAAAAAAGAAAAAAGGAAGGGAATACGTAGAAAAGATGAGAATCAATTATATGAATAGGGAGCGAACCCTAAGTGATCCATCTTCTGAAACAGATATTAGTAATGAGCATGGCACTTTTTAAGCAATCTGCAACTTTCAATCTTTTAATAGTAAAATATGAAATTCAGCACAGAAAATAAGAACAAGAGCAACAGAGTTTTCATTTTTTTTTAATAATATAATAATTCTCTAAGCCTAATGCCACAAAATTTATAATGCATAGCGAGTAACCAAAGAAGAAAATTCACCTCTCACAAGTCACTAGTATACCCCAGAAGTGGCTGGGTGATTAGCAGCAAGCAGTTTAAGGACACGGTCACCGATAGAGACAAGGCCATGAGGTGGGAGTGAGGAAGCACGAGATGGGTAGCGGAGCTGCTAACTCAGCCGCTGTGACTCTTAACTCTCAGGTCCCACCACCAGCAGCCTCCACTGTTTGAAGAGATGGCCTTTCCGCCAGATATTTAAGATAGGTTACTGGGCTTTAAAACAAGTTACACGGTATATAGAAGCCCGAATCCATCCATTATTGGTTGAAGTAGACTGGGCTCGGGTACCTCCTAAATGAGCCCATTGAACCATTCTCGGCCCAATTAAATTCCAATTCTACTACTTTTCCCCAGTAATTGAGAAAGAATCAGCCCCCACGAGCAAGAGAGCTGTGAAATAGTATCCGTTTACAGTTTAATTCTTCACTTAACCAAAAACTGCAAGAGCATGGTGGCAAAAAAAAATGAAAAGAAGAAGCATTAGGAAAAGAAGAGACGAAGAAGGGGAAGAGTAAGGTGTTTTTACAGTTTACATCCACAAATCTTCTTTTGGGGGGTTTAACTTTTAACCTTTTGTAATGCTCTGAAAATTTCTTTACTGGTCCGATACGGCTGTTTAGCATTTACCATCACACAAACACACTTGTTAAAGCGTCTTTACCAGTTCATTCATTCGTATCCACTTTTGAAACCCCTCATCCACTTTTCTCTTCCGGGTCCCTAACCAGCCCTTTCTCCTTCTCTCTCTCTCCCTCCCTCCCTCCCTCGCGGATATTCCAACCAAACTAAACCGTTTCTTCCATTCCTAGCGTTTACACGTGCAGAAACTTATCACGTGCCAAGCCCTTCCAAAAAGACAAAACAAAAAGCAAGAAAGATACAACGGAATAGACAGGGTGCACCCCTCTTGCCAAAACTAGGGTTAGGGTTTTTCTTTATATTTAACATTTATATTTATATTTATCTTTTTTTTAAAATGCCTTTTTGGGTCGTATGAGACGAACTTATATTATTGCACGACAAAGATGTTCTAACTTTATAATATTTTATATTCCTTTGAACTTTATCTTTATATATTCCTCTAGAGACCCAAAATAGATCTTTCTTAACTTTGCTTTCTCTGATGTCTCACACAGTTTCTCTGTTGTGAGATTTTAATACTTGGCATGAAAATGAATACTACAATAAACAAAGGGAAGGGTCAAGAAAAGCAAAAACCTGTGAAAATGCTTAGTCAAACTTTATGTGACCCTTTACCCGTATAGGGATATATAGGACGATGCGACAAGAAAAAAGAGACGAGTTTGTGGGCTAAGGCGAATTGTTCATCTACCGGTCAAGGCTGGCTGGGCGAGGCACTACTCTCTTTCTCAGTGCCCGTGTTCTCTGTCTGGAAGAAGCAAAGATAGACTGGGATAAGCAAAAGGGAGCAAGTAAAAGACCCGGTAAGGAGGGGGAAAGAGTGTGGAATCCAAAGAGAGCTGAGAAAACGTTAATCAGATGACTACTTAAAGTGGGAAAAGGCAAAGGTTTCTGGTCCTCAGAAGAAGTATAGAAGCCTTGATAGAAACATTTCAAACAACATTTTTAGTCAGTTTCCCTCACATTTCGCTTTCATCGAATAATTCATATTCTTGTTTTTTTCTTACCTTAACCAATATATTTTAAATATTATATTCCAATCCAATCTTGCATCTCTGTCTCTAGTTTTCTCTTCGTTTTATAGGGGGGGGGAAGGGAAGACAAGGGGGTTTACTTCTTCTGCCCTACTGACAATTCATAAAAACGAGATGTAGATTATAACTCTCCCTACATCAAACGGTATGATAACCTTCTTTTTCCATAAATCATAGTATCCCCTCTTTTTTGACAATAACAATAATATTATTGATATTTAATAATAACATAATCATACTGCTAATGGGATTTTCGCTGAACGAATGTTTGTCATTTACTGTCAGCTCCTTTATAGTAACCATTATTAAGGATCTTTTGTAATATCACTCGTCTTTTCATCGGTTTTTGAATTGAGATGCAAAGTATTTTGTGTTCATTGCTCGTACATCCAAACCATTAATGGGTCTTTGGTATCAAAAGCCCTAGAGAAAATTGTCTTTAACCAGCCTGTTACATTCTCAGTCCTCAGCATTTTCCCCCAATGAAATTGTAAGGATCCCCTTCTCATTAACTCTCTATCTCTCTCTCTTTCTATCTCTCTTCGCTTGCATTAATGTAACTGAAGCATGCAGAGATCAATATCAGAAAAAGGAGGGGAAGAATAAGATGAAGAAAAAGATGCTATAACTGGTAGCAATAAATTGCACCAATGAAA
Organism: Cercis canadensis; assembly: GCA_003255065.1. Classification (NCBI taxonomy): domain Eukaryota; kingdom Viridiplantae; phylum Streptophyta; class Magnoliopsida; order Fabales; family Fabaceae; genus Cercis; species Cercis canadensis. The sequence goes on from QAOA01008735.1 coordinate 251,540, forward strand.
AAGAAGAGAACTCGACCAAAAAGAGGAGTTGAACATTTAATTTTTGCTTTAATTTGATCTCCACTCTAACCAAAACCCACCTCCATCGATGGATGATGGGTTTGGAACAAAGATAATATGGGCACTAAGTTATATGTACACAGAATCACAAACAGTCACAGGCACGCACGCACACACAAGTTTCCATCAATATCATCTGCCTTCTCTGAGACTCAAAATTAAGGGGTGAAAAAGAGAAAAGACAAATCAAACAAGTAAAAGCAAGTAGCTAGCTTGGAATTTTCAGAGGATTGAAAAGGAACTAACAAGTGGAAGGAGGCATAAGATTCAAGCCCAAGTCATCTTTTTCCAAGACCAAACGAGCCTTGTTCGTCTCCAAATTCATGAGATTAGAGCCATACTCGGGGTGCACCCTTTTCTTGGATTGAAGAGATACACCAAAAAGCTTTGTCTTGCAGCAGTTACTGCTGGGCTCTTCAACAATGGTTATGGAGCTCTTTGATGTATTTGTTGGGGAGTTCAACACATGAGCTTGAGGGGGTTGCTTAGGGTTGTTGGAATAAAACCCCAGAAGCTGGTTCATGGGCCTTTGCACCATGGAAATATTCGAACTAGTTAAAGGAGATGCTGCTGACGGTTGTTGTGGTGTATTGCAGAGTAGCAAAGAAGAAGGGTAAGAATTGCTAGGAGCCACAGGCTTCACATGGTTCTGCACAAAGTAGATTATGTCGTTATAAAGTTTCTTCATGTGGGCAAGCTCAGACATGAGCATGTTGTTGCTTCGCCTGAGTCTTTCGTTGTCCTCCGACAGCGCAGTGACAGAACTATTGTAGTTAACTCCATTAATGACTGAAGAAACAGCGGTAGCTGCCGCTGCTGATCTTGGAGAAGTGAGTGGCGGTGAGTCACACCAATTGGCTTGATCATCAGAGTCATTGGGAGGAGAGATGCTGACTCTGCTGGGGAAGGGAAAGAAAGTGGGGACGTTGACTCCAAGTGGAGAATGGGGATGATGATGGTTGTGATGATTAATGGCCATCTGCTGAGGCTGAGCAGTTTTTCTTCTATGGATCTCACACAGCAAGTGCTTCTCTCCCTTCTTGAAGAATTCGTTTGCGAACTCCCATCTGTCAGGTACAATCTTTCTAAAACCCTAGTTTATTTGAAAACACCAAGACAGCAAAACAAAGTTAGTAGGATGAAAAAGGAAGAATCTTTTAAGCAAAGTAAAAAGAAAAAACTAAAAAATAAAAATGAATTTTGAGGACGAGGGAAGAGCATATGTACATAGGTGTTGAGCTGGCGAACGAAGCTTGAGAAGTTGTTGTGCTTGAAATAGTTGGGAAGAAGATCCCTAGCGAACTCTGGCGGACGCCAAACGACGAAGGTGGTGTCGTCTTCACCCCAAGAGACTATGTGATCGGTGGTGGGATCATCCACCAGCTGGTATGTCTTGGTTAGGAAGGGTGCTGGCACCGATTTGTGAGAGTCTAAAGAGAGTAAAATGCCCTCGCAATTGTCTAGCAGAAGGGCCATTGAGAAGGGGAAGAAATCAACGGAGAGTGAGAGAGTGTGAAGAGAGAGAGAGAGAGAGAGAGAGAGAAAGAGGGAGGGAGAGTGAGTGAAGATGTGAATGGTGCGGGATAAAAATGTTGGGAGGAGAGGAGAGAGGAATAGAAGTGGTACTGTGTAATGCGGTTTGGTTAATGGTTATGCCTTCCTTTTCTTTTTTTTTCTTTTGAATTTCTGATTTGGGTGAAAGGAAATTGTCTGGTAGGGGGTATTATATTTTTGTTTCCCTCCTCGGTTATGTAGTGAGAGAGAATATGTGTCTGTCTGTCTAGGACTGTGAAATAAGGGCCTTTCAAGACAAACCCGTGACTCTCTCTCTCTCTCTTTCTACGTGTGTGCGTATATGTGTGTGATACAGAGAAGGGGTTCTGACATTTGATCCCGCGCACACCCACTTAAAATCACGCACTGGAAGGAAGAAGGTGCAGGACAGAAGGAGCTGCCTTCTTTTGCGAATTGACAATGCCACCCTCAGTCCTTTTCCTTTTTCAACTTTTATTCCATTAGTAGCAACTAGTCAAACACTCGCCTTTCATACAGTCCTTTTCCGTAATCATTTTTGCCTTGCGGTTTAAGAAAAAATAAAATACATTAAGGGCTATCTATTAATCTACCATTGGATAATCAACTTGGTAATTAAGTGGAAGGTAGTTTGAACTTTGAACTTTGAATGGGAAATATTTACGTTAACAGTTTCAGATTCGAAATGAAGGGGAAAATTAGAATATAATAATTATGTCATGGACTCATGGATTGGACGCTGTTTCAGAATGGGAAGGGCATTTCAGCCAAACAAAAAGGATTTATGGGTATTATCTTTATTTCTTCCCCGAATAAATAAATAGGGAGGTGTAAGAACAGAAATGTGAAGAAGGTGGTTTCACTTCACGTCAAACGAGTGTCCTCTTTTCACAGTTTGTAGCTTTCCCTTTGTTGTTTATTGTCACCAACCAAACACAGTGTCCAATTTCGAATCCCTATCATTTTTCTACTACACACCTCTCTCTAGCAGATATAAGGTAAAGGATACATCGAACAACGTGATGGGAATTAAAGACTGTTCTGGGTGACGACATTTCTTCCTTCTACTGCTTCTCTTCTATTTGCTTCTCACCCTCTCTCTCTATCTCTCTCAACCTTTTCCATCCTTCTTCTTCTTCTTCTTCTCCTTCTTTCTTCTTCTGCTTCTTTTGTATTTCTTATTGACAAATACATATTTCAAACTTCAATATCATATAAGCTCTCTGGCCACTAGTGCCTTTTATTAACTAGCTTACAATACCTAGCTCTAGCTAGCCCTGTTTTAGCTTTCTCTTACTTTTACATTGAGCCTCCAACTTTGGCTCTTCCACGGCTTGGCTTCCTTTCTGCTGACGTGTCCAGGTGATTGAATTATTGCCCTCAAAAGTTCCCATGGATAACTGGAAAAAAATTTACAGCTTTTCCACCTCCCTTTGGTAATGGCCCCAAACAAAATATTTCTTTCGCTTTCTCTTTTCCCCCTCTTTCCCTCACCTTACTTATAGCATGCAAGTGCCGCTAATGTGCATTAAACAACTTTTCTTAAGTAAATGCAAGCCTATATTCAACGGAAAGCTTACATGGCAAACCAACAGTATATATATTACGAATTTATTTTCCAATTTTATTCACATCAATAATAATCGTGAATGAAACTAACAACCCTATAAGAATAATTAATTTTATATTATATACAAAATTTATTTCATATTTTATTTTTCCTTTTTCCCTGATAATATTTTTTGGGGAGGGGGTGGATTTGTGTGTTGCATACTAAGCTACAGGTATCATAATTTGAAAAAAAGTTGCTTGAAATCCATAGCAATAAGTGGGCAGTGAGGATCCAATAATAAAAATGAGAATGGTATTCATTTTGTGATAATAAGTGAATGAAAAAGAGTAGGGACACAGAAGCAGATAGAGGGCCAAAGCAAAACAATAGGAAAATGATGACTAATTATTTCGGATAGATACCACAACTGATTATTTTGATAATGTCCATGATTCTCATTATTGGAAAAACAAAGTTAAACTGTCCCTGTTCCCCACCCATATAATTATTCATCACTTTACAAATTTCTTCGCTTTTCTCATATTCAATGTGAATATAATTATAAATCTTAAATCTTATAAATAATAATATCTCAAAAGTTTTCCAAAACCTAAGTTAATCTTACGAGAGAAGCCACAACTTTTTGTTCGGTTTCCCCAAAAAATGATGCAGACATTTTAATGGAAGATAGAAGGGAGTTAGGCTAGGGTGGGTCATAAATTAACCTCCTCACTATCTAGCTACCACTAACCTAACAATCAGTGCTTAGTTTAATGTTGCAGTTATTATAGTCTATATAGTCTATACATGCAAGGATTATTTAGTGATATGATTAAAATTTGAACTATAAAACTCGAGAAAGAAATAAAACAAAATTTAATTCGAAAAGATAAAGGGAACAAATGAAAAGAAAAAGAGCCTGCTATACTAATTCTATTTTATATAATTATATTGTTTCATAATGTATAAATATAATAATATTTAAATTTTACTAATTCTCTTTTTCCCCCCTTTTGTTGTGCAGGCTCTAATGATTTACAGAATATGTAAGAATCATTTTTCCATTCAAATTGATAAAAAGGTGAGAAGAAGGAAGACATATTTTTTTTGCTGTAACTGAAAGAGCATCATAAACTGGATGAATGTAATATGTTCTAAGGATATGCAAACCTTATTATTTCTCTATTTATGAATTTCACTTATTTACCAGAAAAAAAAAAGAGCATAAACTGATTCATGCAGTTGGTACACGGAAACAAAAATTATTTATCCGTTGGAAGGGGGATTGGAGGGAAAATATTATTTATAGGTAAGATATTTAAGAATTTAACGTCGTCTTTTTACTTCTGAATGAAATTCTTTAACATATAATATGTATTTTTTTTTGTTTGAAATGATATAATATGTACTNGAAATTCTTTAACATATAATATGTTTGAAATGATATAATATGTACTTATCAGTACATAAATGACAATAATTAAATACTTCATATGTACGTAAAATTGGGAACTAAGAAAAAAGAATTTACTCACCTTAACACTAACTTAAAATACTCACTTGCTTCTAAAACTTTAATTTTCAATTTCGATTCTGTTATTTAAATTTAAAAGTTGTCAGTTTGATCCATGATCAGTTCACTAATTCTATATAACTTTGCTAGTCCGTTGTTTTTATTATTAGGTTTCCATTTAACAAGTTAATATGGTAAAAACGACATTCCATTCTCTCTCTCTCTCTCTCTCTATATATATATATATATATGTTCTTGTTAACCTTCTTTAAAACAAAATATAATCTATTATATTAATGGCTATGGTTAAATTTAACTTAATTACTAATAAAGTATCATTTTGAGATGTCACTATGAGTGTGAATGTTACACAGTTTCAGCATATATATTTAAAGAACTTGGGGAAGAAATTTGTCATTTTCTTTAGTGGTTACAAAATTAAATATATATTCCAGGCCAGTTTTAAGAAGAACCGGCTGGAATCGTTACAATTTACTCACACGTAAGAAACACAACCTAGCTCTAAAATTATTACAAATCGTGGTTAAATTAAAAAAAAATAAAAAATTATGAGCTATATATATATATGAATGATTGCTTCTCAAAAAAGTTTATGTAATTTTTGAAAATTTTTATTTTTTAAGATAAATAAAAATAACAATAAAAAAGTTGAAATATCAGAAAATTATGAAGAGGTAATCATCTAGCAACAAGTACTGGCAGCTTCTGATCCCTATATTCAATTAAAATGGAGAGTCGGTGGGTTTCTTATCATAGTCTATTATAGTCGCTTAAGAAGAAGAAGAGGAGGAGGAGGAAGGGACCAGACTAATAACTATCTGGTATGGTAAGTTCTAAAACAATCATGGCCAGCCCTGGTTTCTCTATCTTTTGCTTCTTCTTCTTCTGCTGCTGCTCCCTCACCTTTTCTTAATTCCCAGTTCACCCCCCACCCTTCCTCCCACCCCGACCCTATTTTTCTGTACTCTGCTGCACCATTGGCAGGGGCTGACATGGAGACAGTAGTCCTTTTTATTTTGATGCATCTGTGAGTATTGCCAGTCTCGTGATTCTTGTTTTGTTTTTTTCCCTTGCCAACATATATTTATTACCACCACCATATTCCCTTGTTCATGTTACATGCATATTTATGGGAATTGTCGAGTTTTCCATCCCCTTCCCATGTACTTTTTTTTTTGCCCTTTTTTTTCCCTCCTTTTCTCTTCCCTCGTCCAAACATCTACTTTGAATTTGGTCGTATTTCTTTTCATTTCTTTTTTCTCTTTTGCCCACTGAAATTGATTATGATATTTGGAAGAGGATGGGAAAAAGAATTTCACTTGACAGTCAGTCACAGACAGGAAAGTTTTTTTCGTTGTCACGTTTCAGAGTCAATATTATCTTAGATTCAAACTTAGGGTCATAAAATTGCATGTTCCAGAAATTATGGCCCGTTGATTGGCTTGACCAGAATTAGACTTAATTATGTGATTATTAGTGGATGATAAACCTTAGATTAGGTGGGGCCTTCACCATGAGGCATAGAGCGGGACCCTTCATTTGTTTTAGGGTAAAATTAGTTTGATGAGAAAGTAGGTAATTAATTTGGTGAATCAATTACCCTTAGTCCCATAAGATAAGAGATATTTGTTCGTAATGGTAATTCTGGTGTGTTGGTAATTCGAAAGATCAGGGATATGTTTGTTTGATGAGTGATCCCGGACCCCACAGAGTAAGGAAATCTAGAAAACAAAGGCTGTTTTCCCTCACAAGTTGTCAGCAACTGAGACAGATCCTAACGAGCCCACCACCATCACTACCAAAATTCACCCAACCAAAGAAAACACACACTCCCTTAACATATACACACTCTCTCTCTTTCTCTCTCTACACGTTGAAGAGCCAAGAAGATTCTATTCTAATTTCTAAAACGCAGTGAAAGTGAACCAACCCCACCTCCTATCACATGACCACCGCCGGTACCTTTCAAATAAAATCATATTTGTTATTATTGGACAAAACTCGAATGAGAATTTCAAGGAGAGACAACTTAAAACACAGACCGAATACAGATAAAAAAAAAAAAAAAACNAAAAAAAAAAAAAAAAAAAAAAAAAAAAACCAAACTCATCATTTTTATTTTAAATTCACTGTTGGGTGTGTTGGCTACCCCAATCCAACATGTTAAGTTAATGACATAGATCACTGTCTCTTTTTTTAAAATCTTTAATCCTTCTAAAGTGAGAATCAAAATGTGTATTCTATACGACAAAGCTACTAAGGTTCTTTCTTCTGTCTCTTTTCGCGCTTTCTTTTGTCTGTTTCACTGACCCATCTTCGCCTTCCATAACAAAAAAACAAATTCACTAATATTATAATACAGATACATAGATGCATGTTTTTGTTTAAATTAATTGCAGAGGAAAGAGAAGACATAAGAAGAGTCTTGTTAATTAGTTGTAGATATAGTGGTTATGGATATGGAGTAACATGGAGCTGAGCTGAGTGATGAGTGATGAGTGATGAGTGAGGAGTGAGGAGGTGGGTCAAACAAAGTCCAAAGGTTGTGAACATTAATTAATCAGAGGGTCACGAGGGGCTATGAATCCCACGAGGAAGTGGCTCTCTGATAATAATGTACCGGACAAGATGCCCGTTTGTCTTTCTATTGCACTTATATATGTCCTTTCTCTATGGGTTTCACATCTCCATTCTTCTAGATCACATTCACATACTTCTCTCCTTATTATAATTATTACACGGACTCTGAGTATTGAGATTCTTTGAGAACTCCTACACATTTACAGGATACTGCTGCAAGTTTTGTTGTATGCTTTGTTTTCTTTGTCATACAAATTTTGTTATGTCTGTTACAAATTTAATCGTTTTCCGTACTATCAATTATAAATAAGTGGCTGAAAGTAACATGAAAATATCCTATTTTGAAAGATAAATCTGAAGTATAATAGAGCTCAATCAAATTATCAAGTAACAAGGAAACATTCCAATTTGAAAAAAAACCTTAAGTAGCATAATGTGGGCACACTCTTGAGGAACTTGCCTAGAAACATTCTAATGGTTTGAAAAATTATCATATGATGAGTCATGGATTCCAATTTATTTGGAGCAAGTATCATAGGCTACCGTTATTATATAGGCTTTAATGAAAAAAAAAAAAAAAAAAAAA
>QAOA01008735.1:259437-391141 GCA_003255065.1 Cercis canadensis
TAAAAAAAAAAAAAAATTGATGGTGAGATCTGGTACTCCAAAAAAAAAAAAATGTTGATCTACATTCCCTTTGAAAGAAAAAGTGATATAATAGTACAAAAAAGAATTACAGGATATTCCATAAATAATTATTATTTGAATTCATATTTTTCTAACACCATAATTGATAATTGAATATAGTAATTTTGAATGAGATGTTACTTTAGATATGAAAACGATGACACTATATATAAAAAGAATATATACATTAATATTAAGGCGATCAAATGAAACATATGTACATGGGAGATATGCTTCCATGCAAAAGTTAAATTACTCTGGAAAAAGACATTGAAAAGCCGGTTCCTCGAAGAATAAATCTCTCTAATCAAAATATTAGACTTGCATGGCATATTGCTTCCTATCAATAAAAGAAAGCTCATTTTAACATACTTTAGAGTTACATTAAAAGGAGAGAACAACAAGAGAGGTCTTTGCTCCTCTATCTTTTATCCCCTTTTTCTCTTCTTTTCTCTCGCTTTTCTTTTCCCTTTATTTTTTCTTTCTTAAAGTCATCCGCACGACTTCTACTTCTACGTGAAAAAAGAGATCCTTCTATTTATGTGAGATGAGATACTTTGCCTCGTACCACACAGAATAAGAATAGAAGGGGTTGGTATATTCATATGCTACCACATCCAACTCTTGCACCAAATACTCTCTATCTCTCCCTAATGAAAAAGAAAAGAAAAGAGATCTAGAGATGTAAGATAATCAATTTGATGTGATATTGGGCCTAAAAACTCCACTAATTAATACAAAACATGCTTTTGATGGATGATCAAGCAGATTGACATACACGCATGCATGCATGGCCGACCTCGCATGTCTAATAGTGGGACCCAAATCATGTTTTCAGTACAATTAAGAAATTAACATCTATGCTTGACCTAAACATGATTAACCAAAAAGTATATCAGTCACCGAATGTCAAAAAAGACACAGAAGCGAGGGTGGTTGATTTGGTTTAGAAGAAGAACAACAAGGATGGAAGAGAAGGAAGAAGGTAGCTAGGTATATAACGGGGAACATAAAGGCTGTTGGATCACATGCAAATCACATTCTTTTTCTCCTTCTTCTTCTCCTTCTCTTCTTTTTATACTGAGGCTGATGAACGTTAAAGAAAAACAAATCGAAGGTGATTAGAAACCAATCAAAGAAAAAAAAAAACAAAAACAAAAAAGGGAAGGGTTCCACATCCACATTCCACATTAAACAGTTGAAGGCTGCTGCTACTTCCCTCCTCAATCCAAGGGATTCCGTGAGATGATGAAGCTCCTTCTGGGTCCCTCCGTCATCATTTCATGCATATAGTTGAAAGACCCACCTCTCTCACGTCCGTTACTTTGTAAAGCATTTCCTTAAAGTGGCATTTTTTTCTGATGCCAGCCAATAATGCATGACTGCATGTCATCAAAATGGCAACCCGACCACCCTCTCTCTCTCTCTCTCTCTCTCTGATCACCCCTCTATCTCATTATCTTTAGCTGCTCATCGATTTTAGGAAAAAAATATAAACATAAAAAAAAAAAAAAAAAAACGTATCTATACATAAAATCTTGATCGGAATCGGGTTAATATTATTACTCTGTGATCGGAAAATCATTTGCCATGTTTGACAGATTCGGACTGTCCAGTTTCCCTGAATCATTTTCTATCGTTAACTTACTTTTTAAAAAAAAACATAAAGAAAATTGCATCGTGATACAAATATAATTGCCACCTAATTATCCACTAAACAAGAACCCTTTTGTGCTGAGTCAATCATGTCCGATATAAAGTTCTTTTAGCGAGTGATCTAATAGTGATCCAGGTCGTTCAAGCCGGGAAACCAAATTGACGTTTTGTCTCAAGTACTATTACTGTTCTAATATTCTCTCGCTTAAATCAAACGGTGCACTAGCAATATTAAAAAATATATAGTTTTCACCAAATTTTATCGTCTCCTAATTAAATTTCTCTCATTTTTTGATGAATTTAGAATAATTCTATCGATCTCAAGCTCTTGAAATGACAGCAAGAATGACTTTACGGATCAGATTACTAAACCAGGTTGCACCCATTTTGTTTTGTGCAAGTACTATTTTGAATGAGTATATGGTACTCAGAATTTATGTCTATTAAAACAATCAGTAGCTGCAGATAAGGTAACCCGGAGGATATGCTGATAAGGCTTTGATTTCTAGCAAAAGTTGGATTCTGAGGATATGGACAATGAGTGAAGAAGATGAAATTAAGGTGGGTTTTGAGTTGCAGCTACTAGGCAAGGACGACTCCACTGTTGCCAAAAGTGGAACCAATACCCTATTATGGCCCGGGACTTCTTTGGTGTTGGCTTTATTTACAGAAGAAGGGTGAAGCTGTTTTCACGTCCCACCAAAAAAGCATGGATACGCACCAAACTTTTGCAGATATATGTAAAGGAACAGATGCATACAAACATGTAAGACAAAGGGTACGTCAAAGTTCATGGTGGTGCCTAGTTTTCGAAGGTGGAGACTAGTTAGATATGTGAGTATTGATTTTAATACTTAAATAACCGAATAACCACTAGTATTTGTGGATATAAAAACAGGTTCAAAAGGCTTCACAAAGTTTAGAACAATGTCGAAGCTGGTGGTCCTATAGGTTAAGGAGAAAGTGAAAGTTTACATTTCCACCAAAACGAAAAAAAGGAGAAATTTTACATTCGATGAAGAAATAGCTGCTTAATACTGTGCTTTCAGGGTTGCCACCAAGCTCAAGATAATATAGACGCCTTATTTATTCTTACATGCAACTTATTTTTTAAAAAAAAAAATTAAATAAAAGATGTGAGTAGTACTCAGGTTAAAATTATAGCCCTAACTTTTTCTCTTAAAATTCCTTTTTTACATTAATTACTAATTTACTATTAGTTTTGATTTCATTCTTAAAGGATATGGGAAAGAGAGAGAATGATTAGTAGCTCTACCATTTAAGTCTTAAACTAGGGTACGTAACAAATTAATAATGGGTTTCATATATATATATATATATATATATATNATGAGCGAAAAAGACATTCTAGCTCTTCTTTTAATTTTGGGCTGGGTTTCCAGCTTCTTCATTTGTTCAGAATTAACAAAAATAATATGAAGATTCTTCACATATGATTAAGGTATCACATATCTATTTAACATGGTAATATGACAATTATTATGTGAAAGCATTTAATCTTAGTTATTTATTTTTAATAATTAAGATTAATTATTTTTTACATAACGATTTTCATACTATTGTGTTAAAGAGGTATTATATACCTCAATGGTATAATAGAATCACACAAATTTAGGTTATATGACATTTGCATTCGTTGTAACCGAAAAGTTTATTTGAATTTTTATTTATTTTTCTTCTCAACATGATACAATTGTAAGTAAATTTTCTTTAGAGCAAAAAAAAATTGTAAGTTTCTACGTGATAAAGTATGTATTTAACAAATTTGTTGGGTCTGTCAATGAGTAAAACACACTAATATCTTAAATGGCTATTTAGAATAACATAATAAGAATATAGGATCTCAAAATATAAATCTTCACATTCTTAGAAATATCTTATGTAATGCATACCAAATGGCCCTTAATGGTATATTTTCTAAACACACATCGGATGATGATTTCGTTGGTAAGCACCAATGTCACGTTCAAATACCTAGGTAATTTAGCTATTTTTATTATCACCCACTAATAAATAATATTGTTTCATTATCTATCAATGATTTTCTCAAAGAATTTTGCTCAATAGCATGGATAGTATTTTCCACGTAATATCTCTAGCAGAGATTAGACGAGAAATATCTGGAAGTCACATTATGTCACATGTGCATTTATATTAAAAGGTAATGAGGATAAGGGGTGAACAGAATACTGATGGCTTGCAGAAAGAAACAAAACTGACTTGTAAATATCGGGAAATCCTACTCATTGTTTGTATATATGACTATAGGACAGTGATTAATTGTGACATTGTTTAAACGTGCTATAATTTAAATTTCATTAAATCACATCCAAGCCATACCCAAAATAAAAAGTAAATCTAGTGAGTACCTAAAAAAATAATTAAATCCAATGAAAGTCAAAATTGCATCAACCATGCTAGTTTGACTGTTTGTAAAAGTGTTGGGTAGGGTAGAAACAACCCAAAATCCAAGCAAGTTTGTCCAGGTTGCTTGGGAATTTAGACATTAACCTGGTAATATCAAATTTTAACTGAGCCAATCACTGTCCTAGTCCTACAATAGATTGATTGGTTCATTTTAATGACTCTAAACCTCTCTACTCTTATTTGAAAACATATGAATCCAACAACACAGCAAACACCTCCCCCGCATTCAGTACTTTACAACATTGAGATAGCAATTTCAGCCAAAAAAACAAAATAAAAAACATTGAGATAGCAGAGCAACGCATGAATAATTTCCTGCAAACACTTTTTTTCAAGAGTCTACTTTTGATCTGAAGAAGCGGTATACAACTTTGTTGATATGCGAGGAGGCATTTTAGATGAGGCAAAAGTTGACATTGGGAGAAAGCTACAACGGACAACATGACAATATCAGTAACAAGATAAGCGGACATAATTTTAGTATAAATTAGAGCTTTCACATGTGAAGTGTCCAATTACATATAGACCTCCATGCCAAAGAATTTAGAGGATTGACATAGGGGGCAAAAACTAAGCTTACTTTCACAGTCTTTACAGAGACAGAGATGTTTACATGGTAATAAGAGCATGCTCACTTCATTCACTCTGCAAGCCTTACATGTCATCATCTCTTTCATATCATTGTTCTCCTTTGAGAGCAAGTGAAAATCGATGAAGCGGCCATCGCAGCAAGAAGCCGTATCATCTACCTCACTGTCACCACATCCTTCTTTACTATCTCTGCTTTGAACATACACTTGTTGAAGATTAAACTTGAGAGCAGCTATCATGTTCTCATTGTATCTAGCTCGCTGTTGCCAGGCACCTGCTTCAACAGTCAATTGTTCCATTCGCTCTTCAAGTTCCATATTCCTCTTATTGATGTTTTCTACCTCGGCTTCTTTCTCACGAAGTTTCTGAAGGACTTTGTCTTCAACAATTGATATACTCCGAACTTGTGTTGCCTGAACCTTATCTAAAATAGTTTGCCGCAATCTATCACCCTATTAGAAAGAAAATAAATAATAATTTAAGTTGTTATCTTTGAATTGCATATAGTTTTCTATGGCTGTACGCATGCCCAATCTGGTTTACAACATATACAATATATAAGTTCCACTGCAGAGCACAGCATTTGAAGCAAGTATTAAAAGGAAAAGCAGTTTGCCAATAGTACCATGACGCAGAAAAAGGATGATGATGAAGGTTGTTCAGAGTTTTTTAAAGAAACATTCATCATCATTATAGCTGAAAGCATAGCACCAAACATAGGAAATAAGATAAACAAAAAACCTCTCCTTCCTAACCAAGGCCACCATAGAATAAGAAAAAACCACCCAAGAGGGGAGTTGGGAAGACACATCTTTGTTCACATCTCCGAATGACCAAACAAGTTATTTGAAGAAAATATATGCCACACTGATCTCCCAGTTGGATGGCACACCATTTACCTATCGCCTTTAATAATCAAAGGCATCTAAAGCAATATTATTAAAGGTAATAGGTGAAAGTTAATTCAAGTTCAGTATAAGGTCATGCAATGGGGGGCAAAAAAAAAAAAAAATTCTTCAATGAGTAATGTTCCTTTATAATAAACAATGAAACAAGGGAATAAAAAGAAAACAGCCCTTCGTCCATTCAAGCAAATATTCATGCATTGCATATGAATCAAAAGAGCCAAAAACATCAGAGTAGCAACCTCTTTAATTTTTTGGGGCTAATGCAGAGTAACATCCTAAAGCAAAGTTAGGTATTACATACACATTTGCCCAAATCATTAAATACCTTTCACAGGTTCAACTAGCTTTATTGTAATGAACTCTAATGTTCGATAAGTAGCATTATTCACAGTGAATATCAACACCATTATCTAATAGAATTACAGAAGTACTTACTACTAAACCATTTACGCAACAACAGAAATGATAAACTTTTTCCTAAAGGCACATTCCATCTACTATTATTACATCTTCTTTTAGAATTTTATTTATGTTGCATCATGCAATGTCAAATTGTAAATTACATCTTCTTTTAAACACTCCATTTATAAATCAATAACAGGAGATCTATCAAATGCGCAAATAAATTGCATGTTCAAAGAAGAATTTCTCTTGCATAGTTAAGCTGGTTGAGCTGAAAATTGCAGAACTATGACCTTAAACAAGTAGCTAATAATAGGTAAACTAGAAACTGATAACCTGAACGAACCTGAACTTTGAGGAATCTATTAATCTCTGCATCTTGCTGCTGTAACTCACGATCAACGTCATCACCAATGAGTGACAATAAAGCTGAGTCTCCGGTGGAAGCCATGCGGGTATTGTCAAGCGACAAACCCAATCCTGTGGAGACTGACCGTGGTTGCAGGAAATCTACCGAAGATATCTGAGAATTGTTCTCCAGAAAATCCTGTTCCTTTAGCCTTTTCCTCTCGGGTTCCAAACCATAATTCCATTGCAATTCAGCTACGCCATCGCTGCCGTCAGCAGCAGGAACTGGGCCAGGTGCAAACCCAACAACATGAACTAGAGAAACAGCAAAACCCAATAAATCGTGGAGTTAGATATGATTTGATATACAACAGGAAAAAAAGGGTAACTGAAGTAAAATCGACAAGAGAATGTTCAAAAAAATAAAAATAAAAATAAAAATCGAAGCTTTGCATTCTCAGCAGCTAAATTATTCATAAATAAAAGGAAGAACTTCAACTCAAGTTGGTCAAACAGTGCCAAGAAACCTAGGTTAGCCGATTCTCCTCATTTTTCAGGGTGGATTAAAGAGAAGTCCATTATAATGTTCAGAAAATTCCTAGCTAACAGAAGAAGCGTTCGCAAACAAATTATAAAAAGAAAAAGCAAAAGATAAAAAATTTACATACAGGGAGGAATGTACGGAGGATGCTGATCTTGCAAATCATTGGGGTTGTAGTACGCAACGGGCTGCGTCATCTGAGCATCAATTGTTTGTAAACTTCTGAAGGAAAAAGTATGAGCAACAAATACAGAGACCGAAGAGTGAGAGATGTGATTAATCTAAACAGAAAATGGTTGACAAAAATAATAGACAGAAAGGAAGGAAATTGTTAGGGATTTCTGAAATTTCAAATAATATTGGGGAAAATAATTACCTGAAAGGTTTTGATTGTGGCTGTTGTGGCTGGGGTTGGTAGTGTTGTTGGAAGTGGTGCTGAGGGAGAGCCATGGAGATGTACGGGGACAACGGAGGAGGAGATTGCCTCTAGAGAGAGGTTCTGTCATATACGAGTGGCGAGGTCGCCGATGGAGAAAAATTCCTTGTAATTTCTAGTTGCCCCTTCTATTTTTGAGATTTATTTAAGATTACACAGAATTTTGCTTCAACTCAAATAGCCCAAGATTTGGGGAATTTGGGCTTGGGTTAAGGACCCCGCCCGGTATTAAATTGCGGAGGCCCAACAAATTTGATAGATTAAACAAAATAACGGGCCAATGTTTATAAAATGTATATTTTTACTATACATGGGACCCACCTGGCTTATTGGCCATAATGGAGTAAATGTCAAACTCGACTGTCAGTTTTGGGCTCTCATGATCATGTGTGATTTTTGTTTTTGGTAATACAACGGGGCTAAAGCCCAAGAGCAGAAAAAAGACTTACAAACCAGAACTAGGGGGCAACATATACCCCATAACATCATCTACCAGCAGACGAGCCAAAGCATGCGGAGGAGAAACCATGTGTGATTTGGTCTTACTTAAGAAGGTAGACCCACTTTCTGTAGTATCCGGTGTACCTTTTGCCAGCCCATAATCATCAAAACGACTGAGGAAATTGGCCATATGTTCATCATCTAATATTTATGCTTTTTTTTTTTTAGCTATTTATTATGTGAACAAGAAGTATAACATATAATAAGATGGACCCAAAACCAAAGCTAATCAAAGATTTGAACATGTAAGAACATAAAGTCTGATTTTATAAGTATATGCTTTTTGGCTGAACTGAGTGAGGTTAGTGCTTAATAAATAGATATAGATAGCATCTTGGAGTCATTCTCATTGTAATTATGTGGGTTAATTCACCTAACCAGGGGCGTCACTCTCCATTCAGCATGGTTAATTATTCACTCACGCATGTTTCACATCTCCTTTATTCTTTCAAATCCTCTCTTCTTCATCAACGTCAAGTGTGTTTCTTCTTCTCTTCCTTTTTGAAAATCTAAAAAACTAACAAGGGATTCTCTGGAAAATGTACTAGGAGACGCCAATAATGCGACGCCACTGGCATCACCTTCTCAAACAGCTTTTTAAAAAATATTAAAATAATTAAAATTAAGGTATTGAGATAAATAAGTTTAAAAATAGAGTATTTACATAAATAAGTTTTAAAATTACATTATTGAGGTCAATTAGTCCAATTATGTGACATACAATACAATGTCACTATTAGATATTGTCATTGTCATCATTTTTCGTGTGATCACTCTTTGGCTTTTGGGCTAATTGACCTTAATATTACATTTTTGAAACTTATTTACCTCAATACTTTACTTCTAAACTTATTTACTTTAATATCATACTTTTGATTATTTTAATATTTTCTTAAAAAATTGTCTGAGAAGGTGACACGCATTAAAAGTGTTGTTTGTTAGTTGCCAAAGGTAATAAGAGATTGAAGATGTTATACATGGTTGATTTGAAAAATTTGGATAAAACTATTAAACTAATGGAGAGAGTTTGACTTAGTCAAAAGCCTATCTTAACTTTCAAGAGTTTTAGTCTCCTAAGAAGTGGGATATTTGGAGAATGAAACGTGGAGAATAAAGAGCATTATGAAGAATATTCAGTGGGTGATGCCACTAGGGTCACCTATTTTGTCAACTTTTTTAAAGAATATTAAAATATTCAAAACTAAGGTAGAAAGATAAATAAGTTTAAAATTAAAATATTAAAATAAGTAAATTCAAATAATATATTACCTAGTGTCTAAAAAAAAATGTATTATCTAGGTGAATGAACCTAGCTTTTGATTTATTTATTTAAAGGTGGGTTATGTTGGAGGGGATATAAATGATGTGTCCATCTCACGTGTTGTGTTGTTCTCCCCAAATTCAACACAAATTTATTTCCTTTAAATTTCATTTTCAAGACACCCTAATTAGTAACAAATTTTTTTTTAAAAAAACAAGAAACTTCAAGACACCCCTGCAAGACTTGTCAAGCCCTGTAGGCTATGTTTGAGAGTTTGAAGTGAGGAGAAAGGAAAGGAAATGAGAGGAAAGAGAGGGAAAGGAAAGGAGAGGAGAGGAAAGAGAGGGAAAAGAAATGAAGAGAAGAGAAGGGAAAAAGAGAATTTTTCCTCTCATTTGTTTGGCTGATTAAAATGAGCAAAAAAATAAGAAATGAAAGAAAAAAATAAAAATTTATAATTTTACAAATTTATCCTTTATTTATAAAGTAAATATATTTAATATAAAATTTAATAATGTTATTTAAATAGTATTTGAAAAAAAATTTAAAGAAATAAATAGATATATAGTAGTGAACTACTATTCTTTTCTCTCCAAATCTTTTAAATTGGAGGAACACAAAAATGAAGACAAAAAATGAATGTGAGAGTTTGAGGTTATCCCTTAGTTTCTTTTTTTTTTTTAATTTTGAACTCTCAAATAAGAGGATGAACATATTTACTCATTTCCTTTCCTCTCATTTACTTCTATATTATTATTGTTTTTGTTAACAATATAGATAACTCCATCGTTCACTTTTTTTCTTTTACAAAAAACAGTTTTACTCTATTATAAATTATCAATACAATATTTTTTATTTATTAAACTGGTTTTACTGTATTATAACTTAAACGACGTCAAACTTAAATCACAATCTTTATCTTCAAAAATGAATATACAAAAATTGCCATCTAACAAAATCAGATGCCTCTTTCTCAAATTATGGGCGACTGGAACCAAAGAATTGTTGCAGAATACAATATTACACACATATCACTAACTACCCTATGCTTTATAATTAGCTTTTACCCTCTGCCTAATGCCCTTGATTTTTTGTTTTAGAAAAAGCTAACATCCTACGCATGTAGCAATATCACTTACACAGTTTTGAGAAGTAATTTGAACCCAGAAAACTCCTTAAACCAAAAAAACTGGAATGCAGGAGCTATGTATAGATTGTTATCCAAAAAGTTATTTAAATAGTATTATTCAACCCCCCGGTACCACCCCCCCCTACCAAAAAAAAACATACAAACCCCGCATCGGAAAATATCAAAAGTGACACGCGGAGTGCTTGCATATAAAAAATTTAATGCTGCGCAGTGTTCATCAACTTTGATTATTTGCTTTTGTTAATCAAACATGAGCAGATGCAGGGTGTGTGAGATCTCATAGATCTGCAATTGATAAACAAAATGCTTGTACATTTCTATACAAGTGTCAACAGCTCAGAGTCCATAGTACAGTCAACCTGTCACCACTGATACAATGAACAGCTTGACAGAGCGAGACATAGTCAGCGATTTTGAGGTTCGTATGTAGATTCTATTGTTCCTGAACAAAAAATTAGTGTTTCATAAGGTGGCTTGCAATTTCATAACTCCTTTCTCTCGAGAAAATCAAGCTGTTTAAGACACCTCCGAAGAAGAGGTTTTTCCAATCTTGGTCGTATCCAAAAGCAGTTGTGGCTTGCCGTCACCAAGTTTATCCTTGAAATTGCACACAACACATAGGAATTGTTGTTAATCTCAACAGATTAATAAATGAAGTACTTGTCATAACGGAGTTACCTCGGATGATGTTGAAGGGTTTAAGTGTCCCGAATGAGCATCCACGGGTGGTTGGAAAACAGACTGATTTGAGATTGTGGAATGTTTTGGAAGACTAAAAGCAGACTGCAGCAAGCCTTCAGCGTTCACAGATGACGCAATTCCACTGCTAGAATTCTGAAACTCACGACCCTCTTCAAAATTCAATTCACTCTGAGGCAATATCATTGGTTGCAGAGCTTCTGGTAAACACATTGGGTGCAAGCTCAAATCATTTCTCAGCATTAACATCTGCAGAACCAATCACAAAGTGCTAAAGAAACAATCAGTCTATGAAAAATGAACAGACAAATGCATACCCCATTAATTAGAACTCAGATAATTTGGAAGCGGCAATTCCAACTACAAGCCTTTCTCAAATAACAACACTGAATAAATAGAAGTTGTAGAGCTTAGTGGGGTCGGAACAAATTTGAAGAAAATTATGGACAAATAATTTTTGGTTTCATTTAGCAAACTCTGGCTTCAACAGCCTTATTACGTCATAGTTTTTTTTTTTTTTTTGTGATGNTTTTTTATGTGATGTGAACGTCATAGTTAAGGACAAATGGATGATCAAAAAGAATTCAAGAGCTACCAGAATCTAGATTGAGCATGCAAACAAACAATTTCATCCGTTATTTTTCCTTTTCTGTTTATTCAAGCTACGCACTAATTTTAGAGAGATTGAGGAGTATAAAGATAACAAACTTCTTCAAGCCATTTGCTGTTTGTTCCATATTCATGGCCTGGCAGCATTATAGATTGCACCCCCCAAAAATTGGATTCAAAATCTGAACTCTTCACCTTAACTCAAAATCTTCATGGCAATCCTTTTGATAGTCAAATGTTTTTCAGCCGAGATCGTTGGCGCAAAGAGAAGATGATGAGTAGATAGATTCATTATAGAGGGAAATTAATATTTGTTAGTTAAACAAGTAAGAGTTGAGGAAATTTTGCTTATATGCTATTAGTCTATCACCCAAAATACAGAAACAGCAACTGAAGCTGGGTAAGACACAAATAGAATATCACACAATGTAAGAAACTCACTTGTACTTGAAGCTGAAGCTGCTTCAAATATTCAATCGCCTCATCTAGCATTGAAGCTTTGTCCGTCTATGAGCAACAAATAAACAAAAAATTCATTCAAAAGAAAAAAAAAAATCCAACAATTCTCAAAAATCAAACTCAAAGGTGGAAAGCTTCTTGGAATACCTTATTAGAATTTGGGATCAAATTCTGCAAGGCTTTCATTTTCTCATTGATCCTACTTCTCCTTCTCTGCCCATCATTAAGAACTGTTAATGACAACTCAGAAATCGGTACAATTATCAATATTGAACCATTAAAAGCCAACCTTTTCCGACAAATTATGGACCTCTGCAGCTCTGCTTCTCTTTGATGAAGTACGTGGTGGGACTGGCTTTGATAGCAACTCTGAGACCTCGGTATTCTTCTACAGCAAAAAGAATCCACTCATTCAAAAGTCACGCATTAACGAAAGACTTCAAAATTTACGGTAAAATGAAATTTCGAATTTGAATTGACACTGTAAGACGCCGACCCCATTTTTTAAAATCTTACTTAGATTTGCATGTTAAGAAAAAAAATAAAACTTTAGACTTCGAAAGGCTCAATTTGTCCGGAACAGTTTTTTTTTTTTTGGCAACAAAAAAAGAATTTTTAAGAATTCTATAACAGAAGGGCAGAAGTACCTCGAGAGGGGAAATGAAATCACAGTCCGGCGAATTCCTATTTTGTTTCAAGGAGGTGTTTGCATCAGAATCCTCAACAGCGGTGGAGAAAAGATGGTTTGGTGTAGCCTCTTTGATATGAGCCTGAGCCGGAATGGGAATGTAATCATAGGGATCAGAGAAATTGAAACTAGAGGAGGAATCGGAAGCAAGAGATTTTCCAAGTTTAAGTGGGTAGTGTGACCCGGAATCGGTCCCCAACCCCAATTGAGCAAACCTGTGAGGATCCTCAAATGGGTCCTCGGAGTCGGGGCGGAGAAACCCGGCGGTCCCGACCCCCACTGGCGGAGAAAGCCACGGTGGAGGTAAGGTTTTGGTTTTCGAGGACATGCAAGAAGAGGATGAGTTGTGGTGGATGAGTTGGTTCAACAAGGTAGACACCTCTTCGGAATCAGAAGAAGCCAGGCCTGGGACTAAAGATGAATGGGTTCGATACATATTAGCCATGAACATTACATAGATCAGAGAAACCAGAAAACTGGGGGGCAAAAAACAAAGAGAGAGAGAATGTATAGTTCAGCAATCAGCAGCTTAGAAAGATTTTGTTGTTTGCATCTCCAATTTGCGCAGAAATTCCTACGCTCATCTTTACACTTTCAATTTCTCTCTACTTTTCTTTTTTTTTTCCCTTGGCTTCTCACTGTCTCTGCCATCTTGGTTAGGTTCCGCATTTATAAGAGGGTTTAACGTTGTTAAGGGGGTTTTATAGTCTTGGTACGAGGTCGTTTAGTGTGGTTATTAAAATTTGATTACTCTCCCGCCTCAATTACGTCCGTTCCCCTAGTCATTTTAATCTTCTTTCCTTGGACGTCGTCTATTTCTCTCTCTATCTTAAAAAATACACACTTAGTGATTTCAAATAACTCCATTGAATTTGACACACAGCACATACAGTAAAATTAGTTTAAAATTTTCTTTAAAATACTAAAATTACAAATTTAATTCATTTTTTTCATATTCTTAATTAAAAAATCTGATTCATTAATACATTTTTAAAGGTATAAAAGTTTAGAGGAAACTGAGAAACATATTTTAAAATGCATATATGAAGATGTTTATTTTAAATATAATTTAATACATTGCAAATTGAACACATACACTTTTATGACATGAATTAATATCTAAATAGAGAGAGACTCTGTTCAATGATTGACAGATTGTTTGTTAGTAGTTATATAGCATTATAAATTGATGATATTATATTACATTAGAAAGAAGAGTACTACCAGTCTGCTATATTTTTCTTTTCTAAAATAGTATTATTGCAGATTTCATCCAGTTGTTTGACTGTCTTTTCAATTTTCAAACATATGAGTGGGCATTCTGAATTTGACGGAAAAATAAATAAATAAATAAGAAAAACAAAAGCAAAAGTCAAAGACGTCATAATAATCTTCACCGTCTTATCCAACCAAACGGCCAGCAAGAACAATTTATTATGGAACCAAAATGTGCAATTCCCGAGGCTACTTTTTTTTTGGTAGCGTGTTATGTTAACAATCTTGCTCTTATAAAACAAACACCCTCTCTCTCTCTCTCTGCTACGATATCTTTCTTACTATGTAGACCACACCATAGACGGATAGACCATGGAGAGATATAACTATAAGAGTGCAAACTTGGTCAACTGTGCTGCAAACTGAGCTTTAATTCGGGCAGTCCACGACTTGATTAAATGGGCCTCTATTATTTTCACATTGAGATGTATTATCCAGCTACATTGTATTTAATTAAAGAATTTTTTTTTTTATTATATAATCGACTATAAAAAAACAATTATTAATTTTTTTTATATTTGAATATCTAAATATTCAAATTCAAAAATATTTTTTATAATTAACTTTAGTTTAAATTGTATAAAAAATCACTTTTAAATGTCTGATTACTAAAAAAAATAATAAACACTTTTATCATATAACAAATATCAAAAGGCAGTTTCATGAAAATATTAATAATAATAAAATAATTAATAGTTCATAATCAAAAATTTTAATGAAAGAGCTTATGTCAAAAAATTGTTAAAACACATTTAAATATGTAAACACTTTTTTTTTTTTTATCCAAACACACTTTAAACCTATATAGAGTTCAAAAAAACTGCTGGAAGAATTATATCCAATATGTTAATCTAATCATACCATAAGCATTATCGAGATCGTACCGAGTCTAAATCATTTACTTTCTCTGCCAGTTTTCTTTCATGCATAAATCAGTGTGAATCGAAATCGCAGCACTACCTGACATTCTCGGCAACGTAATTTTTTTTTATAAAGATAGTAAACCAAGCCTTATCAACTACTGAATTAAGGCCAATAATGCTTCCTTCACCCACACCAATTATCTGTTGCCTCAACCAGGACGTCATTGGCTTATATAAATAAACAAAATGAAAAGAAATTGGGAGGAGGGCAGGGAGAGAGATAGGCGCCTGTCAGTCAGGTAGGTGCTTAAGCGGTCCCATGTACTAGGCAACAAATAGGAACAAGGAACAACAAGGCAACAAAGCACCAGAGAATTCTGCTTCAATTAACCAAATCTTCCAAGGTAATTGTGCTAATTCTCTTCATCTCCATCTCCATCTTCCGAGATGGAACAAACTAACTGCCTGAGAATCAAGGGCATATCTCATGTTGCCAAGCCCGTTGTCTTGCAAATGGGACACAGATTCTTGTGCATTAACCACTGTTTAATACAGTCGGTATGGTAATCATGCCCGCAATCAAGCGTTCCAATATCATCTCCATCATTATACTCCTCCTGGACACAACACAATTCGATAGATAAGGGCCAAATACATGCGCATGCATAAGGAGAAGCTACAAAGTCAGACAGTCGGGTTTACCTGGCAAACACAGCAGGGTTCTGCCTCAAGCTGGGATCCTGTTTCAACTGAATACTTCTTCTGTTTCAAAAGTTTCAATACCGTTTCATCACTCAATCCGGTACTCACATTTCCAATACGCTCTTCCAGAGCCAATAACTCCTATGATGTTCATAAATGTCACATAAAAGAAACTCTTTAAAATGAAGTACAAACTTGAAATATTATCTAGGAATGACTACAACTAATTAGAAGAAACTTCTAATAAAGTCAACAAGTGTAGGACATAGGCAGTAGCAAGCATACAAACGGAATTCTTTTTACCTCGTAAGACATGTTATCGACATCAAGTCTCATATCCCTGTGTCTATCATGAATATCAGCCATTCCAGAAAATACTGACTGGTCAAGGATCATAACATCCTGTCACAAAGTGAGACCACAGGTCTTATACAACTAGTTCAGAATTAATAGAACAAGTCACATAGCTCATTCCCAACCTAAGTGAGATGAACAGGTAAAGATTTATGTAGGTAGCTAACTTCAAAATATGAGTATTCTTATTCAATAGGGGCAGGGGGTGCACTTTTTTTTTCCCTCTGGTTACAAGAGGACACAGAATCATATCTTTTGCATTAAAACTGAATCAGGATTGCAGCAGTTTTGGAAGTAATTTTGGCACTCTTAACATCTGGGCTTTACCAACATAGACCGCTAATTTTGAATAACTAACCTCAAATCGCAAGTTCCCACCCCTACGCATGAGGCCCAAAACATTGCGGAGCTGCAAAACAAAAGAAAAGAACATGTACACTACAGGTGAACAATATTCATAAAAGTGAGTTAAATATATTAGAAATTATATGATGCAGGCAGCAAGAGGACAATGGCTTAAAGACCCAAATAAATATCAAAAGAATAATGAAATTTGCTACAACTTGTTTTGCATGCCAGAAATTATTATCAAATGTTATTTTCAAAGTATAAACCCATCCATCCTGGATCTCTCCTTAAATCAACTCTAACGACTAAACATACTGTTAAAGCCTCAGAAATAGAAGAACATGAAGTACTGACTAGCATGTGCTAGTGCACACACATGAAACAAGACTCACAAAGGATAGACATAAGGAATAGGAGGCAAACTAAAGAAGTATTAACTGACTGGACTAACATAAAATGTGAGCCAGATGTGTTGGATTTGAAAACAAAAGCTCTAAAAAATTTATGGGACAAAATTTTTTAAGTTCAAAAGAAAATGGGGCCAATCACTCAGAAGGCTCTATAAGTTTACAATCATTAAAGCAAAAATGTTGCCCACAAGTAACATATGATAATTATTGGAAAGCAAGATAAGAGAATTGAATACATACCTCAGATACAAGTCTACTACTTCCTTCACCAGCAACAGCCAAAGTCCGCAATGAATAGGGAATTCCAAATTCAGCATCACCTTGCCTCTCCATCCATGAAGATGATCTCGGAGATGACTGATTATGTCCCTGGCTACCAGTACCAGATGCTAAAATCCTAGCTTCAGATGAAGCTGAAGGACCAGAGCGCAAAGAAGAATAATTATTGCTCTGACCTGCAGCAGCCTCAGAACCAGGAGAAAACAATGATCGACGAACATATTCAGATAACCTCCGCGGGTATTGTGGAGGATTAGGACGAGAAACCCAGGTTGAGGCAGATGAAGGATTGACAGCAGAACTAGATCCGGTCCGTGATGAAGAAGCAACATTTCCTGAAATACTTAAATTTGCACTACTTGAAGCTCTAATTGTTGGATTTCGAACCAAACTTCTTAAATCAGTTGCAGGTACAAACACTGGTTGCTCTAACATGTTTCTAGGCATATTTCTTGAGCTTGCTTCCTCATGTTGCACACTATCTCTGTCTGCACAAATAATTGAGCTTGATGAATGGCTGTTTCTTGAGCTAGAGCCACCACTCCACCTAAATGATTGCGCATTCCTTGGCAAAGCAGGAACATGAATCACAAGGGGCTGGCTTTGGGGAATCATATTATCCACCGCTGGTGCTGACCTCAAGTCCAGAGAATTATCAACAGGAAACCTTTGTGACATTGGAAAGGATGAAACATTAGAATGCCTAATCACACTCCCAGTTGAGAATGTAGTGGGAGGAATGGAATCTTGGTTTGAAGGATTTATCCTCAAACGGAAATTTCGGTGGAAGCTTTCTGAGCTCCCTGCAACATTTGAATCAGGAAGGGTTTCAGAGGAGTCATCCCCCACACCCAGGCCAAGCCTTGCATTTACCTGTTCTGATGAAGCAGATCTGCTTAAACTGCTACCTGCATTACCCTGAGTAGGAAGAGTGGGCCAGGAACTACTATCTGTATGATGACTGTAGCTAGAACTTCCACCATCAGAAGATTGTCCAACACTTCCTTCAACAGCCTTTCTTTTACAAGATACACGGCGAGTGTCCATAGAACAACCTGGCCTACCATCAGTATCTTCTACCAAGAAGCCGTTACTTCCAGAAGGAAGCAGAAAAGGACCAGAACCAATAGGAGGTGGAGGACGTTCGTTTACAGATCCACTAGACTTGTGTATGCTAGGATGCTCCACATGTTGAATGGTATCACTGTCATTGTCCACCAAACCTGCATTCAAGTTAAAATTCTGTGACACGGGATGCGAATGGGAACCACGCCTGTACATAGGACTTGCATTGGTACTGTCCAGTGGAAGAACATTAGTTGATTCAAAGCGCCTTTCTTCCAATCTTGGACCAGGTACAGCACCAGTACTTACTGAAGAAGACCATCCAAGTTCTCTTTTCTGCTCATTATGGTTAATCTCATTCTGTGTATTACCAGAACTTGGCTCACCTAAGCTCCATCCACTCAAGTTCTGCCATTCATGGTTTATAGAATTCACATATGATGTGTTCATATCACCAGGTGCAAGTATATATTCAGGTATTCGGTTTTCTGCAGGATTCCTCATATTATTCCAGCAAATCTGCTGATCCACAGTAGCATTACTTGATGTAGATCCACAATCAAATTCTAAGGTTTCAGGCAAAGAACCAAGCGTACCCCTCTGCCCTTGCATTGAGGGAACTCTATAAGTTTCCTATTCAATACCAGTAAGGATTTGGAAGAAATTCCTCAATAATGCAGCATCTCATGAAATATTTTGGCAGATCTCTACTACAAAACCAGAAAATGATCATTAGATATTGAGACTGCATATATCCAATATAACTCACTATCACTAATAGTCCACTGTGTTTTACATAAAATGCTAATGATTGCCTTCCCATTAACCTTATTATGAAAATAAAACCTGTGAAAACATTTATAACCACTGAGAATTCACATCTACCAAACTGGCTAACTGTTCGAAGATGCTAACTACATGTAATGCTTCTTAGTATGGTTCCAATCCATATATGCAAGTTTATAATGACTTACAGTGGTGCTGTTTGAACAGAGGCATTGGAATTGAATGTCATGATGATAATATGAATGCAACAAGCACAATGAGCTCAGATAGATGATGTGATAACAGAAAAGACTTTTATCATTCTCGTCTAAAAATATGTGTTGAAAGCTCAAACAACCATAGGTAGGCCAAAGCATCCTAGAGTAAGAGTACTCACTAACATAATATGCAATATATATCTAGTTTAGTACATTGTCAAGGCACACACTCTACATAATTCCACAATGTAACAAAATAATTGTCTTTTAACATTAATATAGTCAATGTGGAACTAAAAATTAGGTTGAGCATAGGATCTAAAATAGGTATGAATTTCCAGATACCAAAACCACCACCACGCCTCCAACTCTTTCATCAACTAAAGAATCATGCAGCATATATGTTGGATATGACAAACCCACTATTGCGGCATTGCCAACCGATTAAAGTCGCGGGAGAATTGGGCACCCACCAGAGAAAATAGGATATCTCATAAATACAACAAAGTCAACTCCTTTGGCAGAATGTAATGAACAAAAGGAAAAAATAACTGAAATTTTTTCCCAAGATCAGCTCGGTGATTGATAACATCAAATTGGGTTTAAACAATTCACGCACAGCTTGGATTAAAAGATTCCAGCTATCAACAAGTGACTGGAATACCCAACAAAAAAACACATAGTTTAGCACAAAACCTCCTAAGAATAAGATGTAAAATGTCCAATTGCTACATAAAAAGACCTAAATCAATTAGAATATTCAATAGTCTGATTAACCCCAGAAAATGAAAATAGCGAAGAAATCAAACTTGATATTCTCGGAAACCTAGCGAATCGCGGACTGATCAGAGCAAGGAGAATCAAAAACAAAGTAGGATAAGTCTGCGAAACTTACCAGATGAAAATTAAAAAGAAAAAGAAAAAGAAAAGCCGATCTATGAGAAAACAATCGGATGAGTAACTGAAACAATGAAAAGAAGGAGACGGGCCATGTTGGTTGCGGCCGATTTTATTTCATTCCTTTGTTCCCCTTTCTTTCTAGGAAACAAAGAGGCAAAAATACCGAGTGAGAAATGGAAGGGAAGGGAAGGGAAAGGGGAGAGAAGAGAGGCTCTTGGGTGGTGGAGGATATCAAAAATGAGATAGAGAAATAAAAAAAAAATGTAAAGAGAGATTAAAGAGGACAGTAATCTTTAATTTACGAAACAGCCCAATAGAGAGAGGTAGAGGTAGTAAAAGTCAGCCTCGCCTTGGAGGAAATGTATGCAGTTTCCAACAAATAAATGAATAGTATATTTTAATTTAATTAATTAATAATACACACTAATAAAAACAATTAGTAGCACTAATAGTATTAAGTAACTTTTTTTGGCTAATGAATAGTATTTAGTATATAGAATACAACCAAATAAATAATAAAGCTTGCCATTACGGTATCATCGCAACAACAAATAATAATAAATGACACTATTAAGGACCCGGCTTCCAATGCGCGCCGAATACAGCCCCACTCCCCCCTTTGGCCTTTGTTTCCATCTCCTTCACGCCAAGCACCACCTCTCTTTCACATTCACATTCACATGCACCCACTCCCCCTCTCTTCTCTTGTTTTTTTACCTCTCCGTTTAGATTTGGAACAAGAGAAAAAGAAGAAGAGAAAATTTATGATTATACACGTGGCTTTAGTTATAATATTCAGGACCCACACTTGTATGACTTGCATTTTTCTCTCTTACTTATTATGTGCCCAAAATCTGGATACTTTTTTGTGTGAATTTTGACTATCCTATTTATGGGCTTTTCTTTTTTCTTTCTCATCTATCATAATATCTTGCCTGAACAGTGAACAAAAAGACCAAAAATGAAACAACACATAGGGTGGCTAAATTTTTTGTCGGCATAATTTTTGGTGGAACTTAATAGTAATGTTAAATGTATATATATGCCTGGTGTGGATGATGACGGGGGAGGGACTTGTAGCTTTTGGGTCTTGGCAGCCAACCAATTTATATTATATATGATTTTACTTTGCTTTAAAGAGGTGTGAATACATGGACCTAAAAGTCCCCCCCGGTACCTTGGCTGCTTCCACCAGCACAGCACCTCTTTTCTTTCTCTTTTATTTATTTATGTCTTTTACTGTTTTACCTTGAATGGGGGAAAGAGGTTCAACTGTCGGATTCTGATCTTTGTTTAAACGGTGTGTGTTGGTGTTACCGCTCATGTACCAATCGTGGTCATTTTATTCTTCACGTATTTGGTCATCTTTGAGCTGCCTTTCTCCCACTTCTTTATGTGTATCCAAACCTTTCAAACGGGGTTACTTTGCTTTTCATCTTTCTCCACTAAAAAATATTATATGCTATGGTTATATTTTATGCCACAGTGGCAACTTCCAAATTGCCCATTTGGATCCCTTATTGCGTAATATACCCCTTTGAAAAACAAATAAAAATCATTGAAAATTCCAATATGATAAGAACAATGAATCTCCCACTCGCTTCAGCGAATATCACAAGTTTTCCATTCTTTTGACAATCGTCCTTATTATATCTTAACTTTATAGTGGACACCTTTGTGTTTGTTCTGAGTCTGACGACATACACGGTAGGAATATATAATTGTGTACCCACCGCTACAAGAATCAAGCATCAAATATACATCGTCGTTATAATAAGAAACTCAGTGGTGAACATTGTAAGAAGATGCGGTAAAAAATAATTGCACATGTTCCAGGTCACAATTTCAAAGACGCTCAACTCGAGTGGTATTATTTTGCTCTTGAAAAAAGAAAAAGAAAAGGTTGATATTCGGCTTCTGCAGTTAGGTACATAGAAAGTGTGCAGGAGCTTTTGCCAGGACAGCGGGGCTCGTGGGGTAAGGTATGAAATATGGTAGTGAATTGAATATATAAGAGGGTGCAACTGTGCAAGTGCAAAGATTCACGAGTCATGAGCCAAGACACCTAACACAAACAGGGTAAAGGGCCTACGGGTCAGGAAGAAGAGAAACTTTGAGATGCCCAACTGGGCCACTTGCACTACCATATGTGGGCATAGGGGCAAAGAAGTGCTCAGTAAAATTGTTTATATTGTAATGATTGTGAACATGGTAAGTGTTTGTTTTTGGTCTTGAACTTACAGCTAAATGCAAGAAAGAGACACTAGGAAAGGCAATTGTTTGGAGCTTATAATTATATACAGGAAAGTAGGATTATTAAAAACTTTGGGAGAGAACAAGATTGCTTCCTATCTACCACAATCTATTGCTATCACAAGGTGCTTGGTTCAAATTGAAGCATGATCGACCAAAGCAACATTTTTATTCATTCATCAAAAAATGACTTTTTCTCTGAAAGTAACTAGCCATCAAGATGTTGGCCCAACTGGTAGATATCAAAGTCACACATATGAAATCCAATACACCTGGTAACAGCTCAAACAGACCCATTTGTAAAATATAGCGCCAGACAGCACTCACCAGTCACCAATACTGAGCTTCATTAACAAAAGTGTCCTTGTGTCAAATAATTCACGATACTGTTTATCAGGTTTGAAGCCTTAATAGCCACATTTTGGCTATAACAATAACACAAATGAAAATGCATTATTAAGATTCCTAACATTCATTCCGTTGCCCAATTGGCCAATTGAGCAAAACAGAGACATACATGATACACCCTGCTAAAGTTGCTATTATGGATAATCATTTGTTGAAAAATGTTTACTCTACTCTTCACACTGGACTGTTAAGTACAACAGTATGTCAAAAGAATATATATTACTGTATGTTTAGTGAGAGAAATTAATGAAAAAAATATATAAATTAATTCTTCAAGAGAAGGAAACAAAATTTTCTCCTTGAAAATGGATGTCAATGTTCAAAGCTAAATCAAAATAACCAAGAATTCATTTTCTATGAGAAAATACTGTTCTACGTACCAATAACAGTAGTTACGAAACTTTTGTTTTAAAAATAGTTAATCTTTTGATAAACAAGGAGAGCACTAGGAGAAGATAGAAAAGACATGAACACGTTCAAAAGGAAAAGCAAGACAAACAAATTAACATCAAAAAGCAGCAAAACAGGATGAAAGTTGTCCCAAAAATTAGTAACAAAAAGTATTTTATTTTCTTTATTTTTTGAGTTGAAGCTACCCAATCATTCTGCAGGGACCAAGCTTACTTCGATGCTTTATATTTATATTCATTTGTTTCACGAACCACCTCAGAAAATCATATATTCCTTAGTTAACTGAGTTTTTCTTTTTTTTCATTAGATTGAACTAAATTTTTATTGAAAAATGATAATTCAATAACTTTTTAAAAAAATTTCTAAAGGATACTTGTTTTCAGAGATAACGAGTTTATAGTTTATTTATATATAAGATAATACAAACGCACCCTCATAGCAAACAACGTTTACATAAGAAATAAGAATTAATATCGACGGAAACGAGGACCCAGAAGGCTGGTGGTTGATCCACGCCATCGCTAATCTGATATTGAGGAAACAACATGATGAAGCTAGGTATCACAAGAATTCATTCAACTAAAACCCTTATTCCAACTGCACAGGTACAAGGGGTAAATAAATTTATGGAAAGCCGAATGAACCATGCTTGGTCCATGACGGGAAATATGCAATTTTGTATTGTAGTCTCGTTACCAGCAAAATCGTAATGATACATTCAGGCCGGCGAGCCATATCACTGAAGCATAAACATTAAATTAAAGATCCTTCATCCCTTGAGTTATAAAATCAATTACAAACTTAGACTTGTATGAAACCATCGACAAGTTTGCTAAGTATTTCCTACAAGATCAACAACCACCAATGGCAGAACTGTTATCTACAACCTATTCAATAAAGCAATAAAGATAGAGTAAATACAGTTGCAAATGTAACTAAGCTTTCCCCAATATTTGACGGAAGAAATTCCTGCAACTGTCAGATTTACTTGTGCAGAAAACGAGTGTGCTACTATTCCTCTGGCATAGCAGTCCATAACATACCAGAATTGTGGCATCCTAATTGTGACTTGAATCCGTGAAAAACTTAGTAGATTCATGTTTAAGGAGGAAAAAGAAAAAGGAAAAAAAAAAAAGAAAAGAGGTTTCACAACCTTTCAACTGTCGTAAAGAAGAAAAACACAACTCCACGTTCTGGAGGGGAATACAAAAAACTCGTGCAACTTAAAATAACTACTTCAAATTCTAAGCAAGCAAAAGATCTTAATATTCTTGCGGAGTTCAAATATGTATCTTTTGATGACATTACATGCAACCAGATCTCCGCTAACCATTGATTTTCTGAAAGCAAGGAGACTTCATGACAAAGCATTAAACACACGTATACACAATGAAACTTCAGAATTTGCTTTTCTTTTACAAAAACAAAAAAGAATCAGCACTTCCACAACCTAATCCAATCGTAGCACATTTTCAAGAACAACAGAGAGAATTGTACGATTATCAGACATAACAATTGCCTAATATGCACAAAATAAAACATGATACCAATAGATATGATATATGAACAACTGGCATTCAGAAGAAACTTTTCAATAGCACATATAAATCCGGAATTTAAAATTAATATTCATTCATATTTAAGTACAAGCTGCAAAAGGGTTCAGAAAGTAGAATAGCAATACTGTGATAACATCTGTCAAAATTGAAAACTGTTATATAAAACAACACGCATAAGCAGGTGGAAAGGTTTCTGTTTCTAGTTTACAGCTACTATTAAACACAGCATCAGTCTAGTAACACCAAATGATGAAAGCTATAGTTATAAAAACATACTTGTACACAACTAGCGTAACATTCAAAGACATAAGCCCTTTGTTAGACCAAAGTTGTTATAAACTATACAAACCCAAATGTCAAAAGACAAAGTATGGCAAAGCACTCTGCATAAGTTCAAAATCCCTGATCTAGCATCTAATACTGTGAAGAATATTAAAGAACTCAGATTAACCCAAGAAGTATAAACAAAATGTTCAGGCAATTGATTCAGTTAACATAATATTTAATACTTAAAAGAGTTCCATAACTGATATCTATCTGATTTGTCTCTGCAACAAGAAAATATAGAAATTAGAAAATTAAACAGAAATGAAGGGAATACGCCTTGCTAAGGGCAATAGGAATTGAATTTAATATTCCCAGGCATGCTAGTAAAATTGAAAAACACCATGAAGAGAAAAATGGCAGCATGAAGATGATAGGTGACGCTGCCCATACTTGAATAAATTGGATTTTGCAATTCCCAACGCCAGAGATATCTATCTAAACAGTATTCCTCTGGAGCAGTTTACCTTTCCTTAGGCATAGAAGGAAAATCTGCATGCCCAAACCAAAGAAGATCCGCTGAATATTTCCTCAAGATGGGTTCAGTGGTGTAATTTACAATGATCTATCAACAAAGTGACTACCTTAATATGCGAAGTGATCCACCCATAAACACTTGCCTCAACCTCACATCTGAGAGTATGTTTCTTCATCTGATGGTTAAAAGGTTACTCGGTATTCTAAATCTTTCTCTTTTTTGGGGTTATTAACCCATTCTGAATACAATTGTTTCAGGTGACATTTATCCTGAGATTAGGATAGCATTCACATATCTCTTAAAATCAAGCAATTCATGTAAGATCATCCAACTCTATGAAATCCTCCTCCAGAATGGAAAGTAAATGCTGAGATGTCAAATCTTCAATGAACATTGCATCACCATCAAGAAGTCCAGAAAACCTTCCCTGATTATCATCCATAATGGAAAAAGTATTCAATGCTTTAGAACTAACCTTACTTACTTGGAAGAAAATCAAGAAATCTAAAGAAAGGTGCACTCACACAATAACATGCTAAAGTAAACAAGTAGTGTATGCTTTAAGGATGCTCATTGGAATGACAAGTTGCTATTCAACTAATTGAGTTCTCAGCCAACTACTGAATGTGCTTTCCCAGTTATTAAAAGAAATTATAAAGAAATCTAAAATGAAATACATTTATATATTTCCAGTTTTAAATTTTCAGTGGCAAGCTATAGCAGAAGAATTTCAAACTTGAGGAGATGTTTCACCCAATTGTAAAGCTGATGTAATTAACTAAAAGTCATGCATTGCAAAGAAAGATGCATATATTAGTTATAAAGTTTTCCAAATTAAAGTAAAATGTAGTTGCAAACAAGTAACATACAAATTCATTAACCAATTCCCAGGATAGCCCAGTTTGGACCAAACCTTGAAAATTATTGCCGATGTAAAAGTATGTAAATGATGGCAGCAAAATAAAAGTAATCCAAATAGTTGCTAAGGAACTATATGACTTCAAGAAGGAAAGTCCCCATACATAAAGTCCTCAGGGTACACATGCAAGCATTAGAACAAAAGGCAAACATAGTACACAATAACAGAGAATGGCTTCTCACCAAGTCATGTATTAGCAAACAACATAAACTATGAAAGCGCAAGAGCAAAGTTTACTATATTTTACCTGCTGACTGCCCTGAGGAGTTGGAGAACATTGGAAAGTAGCAGGATTAACAGGTGCAGTCAAGACCTGATGGCCATCTAGTTCACTAGCAGGCCCAAGTGGATACACTGAAATCTCATTGTTTCTGTCAATAGAGGTGTCACTACACATTTTAGCAGCAACAACATCAGGTGTAACATATCCATCATGCTGAATACCGATGTGACGTGCTGCTGAGACACTTTCTTCAGCATAAGAACTCAGACCATTTTCTGATAAACTATTCCTCAGACGAGGTTTAACAAATACACGGCAAAGGACGAAAGAAGCCTGCATATGAAAAATAGATGAGGTTCACTCCTCTGAGAAAAAAATACAATCATGACCTGTTTTCATCCAAACATCCCGTGCATACACAAGACAAGATAATGATTTCATTCATTTAGTAACAAGCACAGCTGCACAAGCATTAGGCAGACACCAGAATGCCTCCTGAAGAGGAACATCTTTTAACAGATACACCCTAATGTCTGGGGGATAAATCATAAAGGGATCACAATTCCTGATAACGCAAGCCACACAGCATCCCAAGACTCACTAACAACACAAGAAACCATATTAGGAAAGTGTTTCTATTCTCTTTCACATGCTAAACTTTTGAAATTAATAGTGGGATAAAAGGAGAAACCGAGAGAGTGCCAAATGAAGCATAAATGAGAATACAAAGGCACAAAGCTTACTCCAGAATCAAGTTTTATGAATTTACTAAGTAGTAAGAAGACAGAAAGGGAAATTTTCTAAAAAGTTAACATAGACCTTAAATTATTCATGAATTTATGGTCTGGAAAATCCAATAAAAAGAATTCCCGAAGCAGTGTTTGAAATGTCTTTCAAAATAAACAAATTTCTAAACAAGGAAGGCGTATCTCTCAGATGCACGCATGAGTAAAGCTTTCTCCAATTAATTATATAAATGCCGCAGCTCTTTGAAGTAGGCAGTGCAATCAGGGTGANACCTTAAATTATTCATGAATTTATGGTTGGAAAATCCAATAAAAAGAATTCCCGAAGCAGTGTTTGAAATGTCTTTCAAAATAAACAAATTTCTAAACAAGGAAGGCGTATCTCTCAGATGCACGCATGAGTAAAGCTTTCTCCAATTAATTATATAAATGCCGCAGCTCTTTGAAGTAGGCAGTGCAATCAGGGTGAAATCACCATAAAAGCACAACTTTATGAGCTTTTCAGGGATGGAGTCTCTTTAAGCCACTTAATGGATGAATAAACGGACAATTGAACTCAATTACTGCAGAACTAAATTACTCAGATGATTTGCATAAGTTTGTATTCCTTTTATCTATTAACATCAAACCAGGATGCGACAAAAATAACTACTAGTAAGAGGATAAAAAATCAATCACTCTTTTAATCGAAAGCCAGTAGCTAAGCAGAAAGCATGAACCAAGACAGCTTCCATAGCATTAATCAAATTCAAGAGAGATAGAGTTAATAAATCAACGCTTTCATATGCAAGAATTAGTATTCTTCTCGAACTTGAAATAAAGAATTTCGTTGTAAAACAAGCGGAAACTTAAAATTCTTTGAATTAAACCCGATTCCGTACCTTAAGATGGTCAACTAATGCATACTCATACATAATCCAATCAGTCTTGACGGCGTTCTTGAGCGAATTCCCTAAATAAAAGACGAAACTGGTCCTTGTGCCCACGACGACATTCCCACCATTAGCGAAAACATTCCTAACCCTTCCCTTTCTCCTCCAATAACCGCTCTTGACTTTCCTACTCTTCCCTCTGGTCTCCTTCACAACGCTGACCGTATAACAGTACCAATGCCTCTTCCTACCCCCATAACCGTAACAAAAGCACGAAATAGCCGGCAATTCGAAAGGATCGTGATCGTAAAGGTCGAGCTCTCTGATCAAATTGCAACCATAGATATTTTCATTTTCGTTCCTGTTCGCATTGGCGTTCTTGTTGGTGAGATAGTAGCAAAGAAGTTGCTCTTCGGACGGGTAGAATCGGCAACCGGGCGGGAGAGTCGCACGCGCACGCAAAACCGCTTTGGGGCACGGAGTCTCCCCCATCACCATGAATCATGAATGGGAGAGATAATTGTTAGGGTTTTGGGATATTTAAGCAACAGAATTAAGAAAGAGGGACTGGGACTGTAATTGTATAGGGACTACAAAGAAGGAAACCAAGGAAGCGTGCCCCTGAAGCTTCTCCGCGTCCCGCCGTGGGTGGGTGTCTCTGTACGTGCGAGCGTATGCAGTGTCTCATAGTATCGCCCTCAGAGTTCGTCTTACTCGTATTTAAGCCGTCACACAGATCTCAAGGCTAACCTTATCCGGTTTCTGATTGGTCCGGTTACGAGCATTTGGTGGACTTTTTTGGAAAGCCTCGTATTGGTGGTTCCTTCAGGTGCTGGCATGTCCTAATTGGCTGGATTATAAAAGGTTGACGACTTCAAAAGTAAACAAAATAATTCATAGTACTGTACCTTACCAGCGAGTGTTGGAATTTAACCGGACTGAAACCATGGTACGTGCTTTCAAACTTTGCTGAGCAATGCAACGCGCAGCATGTGGCTGCGGAGCATATAATCATAACCTTTTAGGAAATTATTTATGTGGATGGTCGGGTACCCACAGCAAACATATTTGGAATTTGGAACCCGGCTTACGAGCCAATAATGCTATGGTAGCCACACATGTCGTTTACAGGTACGGTTGTATGCCTTGGTTATTTACAACCACGCCGCGTTGCGTATACCAGACAGTTGTTTCGAAAGTGGTAACAAAAGTCGTTTTGCTTTTTTGACCTTTCGTTTTTGACAGGCGCAAGTAAGTCGTTTTGCTTAAGGACAGAATAATCTCCTCCTGTTTTGGCAGTTGGTGAGCTAATGTTATCATAATTTTAGTGAGTGAGTTTCAGTGAAATTTATTAATGATTTTAGTGTTATTGTAAAAGAAAAATAAAAAGAGTAATATAAAATCAAATTGATAATGAGTCTAATTCTTTAAATTTGTACAACTCAAATTGATAATTATAAATTCATCAAAAATAATTTGATAATTGTAAAGAATAATAATATATGTAATGATGAAATAATATTACTAATATTACTTTAACAACTAGGGATGGCAATGGAGCGGGGATGGGGCGGGGCAAGGACTCCCCATCNCTAGTCATATATTCAGATGAAAGCTATTAAAAAAATATGAATATACTCATAATTAAAGGGGAAAAAAAAAGCTCCAGTTCGAAAGGCAAAGTATTTATTTTATAAAAAATATCTACCCCTGCTTTATTTTTTATCAAGTTCATAAACAGATATACGAAGATTGCTTAATAAAGGGGCCTTTCAGCAAAAAACTAATACAAGAAATTGGAGACGGAGACTGCTTCCATGAACTGGTCATCAGATTCGAGTGCCGTCATTGAATCTGGGAGAAGACACACTTCCAAATCTACGCTTCCACTTCCTTCATATCCTTGGTNCATAAAATTCCCCATCCCCATCCCCATACCCATTTTTTTGCCCCATACCCGTACCCGTGCGGGTAAAAATACCGGGGCCCCATCGGGTCTAGGGCAAATTGCCATCCCTATTAACAACTAGAAAATTCTTATTACTCATCGATTTGAATGTATAGTAATACTAGTCATATATTCAGATGAAAGTTATTAAAAAAATATGAATATACTCATAATTAAAGGGGAAAAAGGGCCTTTCAGCAAAAAATTAATACAAGAAATTGGAGACGGAGACTGCTTCCATGAACTGGTCATCAGATTCGAGTGCCGTCATTGAATCTGGGAGAAGACACACTTCCAAATCTACGCTTCCACTTCCTTCATATCCTTGGTATGATGTCACTTTCCCATCAAATTTGTTAGCATACCCACTTCGAATTGCCACTGCTTTCCCCATTCCAAATTCATTTCCATACATGTTGAACCTGGGTGAGCTTCCCATCATTACAGTGTATGGATCAAAAAATCGATCAAATTGATAGATCATAGGCGATTCTACCCACTCTTTGATGAACTGACGCACTGCCATGTCATTATGGTTAGCAACAGCTAGATGCAACTTCCATGCTGCCCATCCAAGGTCATGTTGGAGCAATTCGCCGGCTGTCGTGGTTGCACTCACCGCATGAATTGAGTTCCCGAAGTAGTCTTTTGGCAGAGGTGGTTCCATTCTTGATCGGTTATCAGCGGCCAACTTGCACATAGTTGTCTGACCATATGGAATATGACGCGCCCGAGTTAAAGATCTCCAAACAAATGCTGACAAGGATTGGAATGAAGAGATTTTGTTGGTATTTGACTCTCGATTGGCCTTTGCTTTTAGTTTTGCAATGGACTCCGCTGAGAAGTGGAAGATTCTCTCTCTGAGTTTTGGTGCTTGGAATCTGCTAATAAATTCATCAGGATGTTTGAAGAGAAGATCCATTTTTGGACCATAAACCTCTGGGAACCAACGATTTAGAATGGGTGGGCATGAAATAGGAATTCCAATGTCATATTGATGCCCTTTTGCTTGAAATATCTCAGACCATGCGTTAAAGAAATTCCAATAAGAAGTTCCATCAGCAAGAGAGTGGTTCATAGAGCATCCTATGAAAACGCCATCTATTAATTCTGTGACTTGAATGGACAACAAAGACATGGTGTGACCGTCATGGCTGACAGCTCTGTCATGATCAAAGAATGATTGAACAACTAATGGCACATCAACAGGGGAGAGGATGTGGGATATTGTCATGTCTAAAGTTGCATAGATGAATTTAGCTCCAGGACTGTTTTGGCAGTCAACGAAAACAAAATGGGAGGGAGGGTGTTGGGTGTTTTGCTTTTGGGTGACAAGGCGACCAGAGAGGGGCTGGAAATGAAGGAGGGCGAGGGAGAGGGAGTGCTTAAGCCTCTCCAACAGAGACTTGATGAAATCTGGTTCATTATGTGGTTTCTTGAAGAGAAGGCCCTTCTGGATGTAGTGGACAGACAACATAGCAATATCCCATGGTGTTAAATGGTACATGTGCTTTGTCTTTGACTCCTCCTCACTTGGGCGCTGTGGTTTGATGAAGCATTCTGAGATGCGTATCACGGAAGGGGAATCCATCCTGCAACTAGTCGCACAATTCTTCTTTTCTCCTCTGCTCCCATTGCCCTGCCCCCTTCTATTTTATACAATATTCAGCTGCTGCATTTTTGTATTACTCTTCGTTCTTTATCCTTATCCTTACCCTTTTTGTCTGTACGTTGGAACATAAAGGAAAGAGGAAATCACACGGTGGCGCACCAGACGATGTCTCACAAATAAAGAAATATTCATTGGATATGTGAATGGGTAGGTTAGGTAGAGTTCGAGTTTAAATTTTGATGCGATCAAAGGGGTTCGAATGGCATATACTGGGAAGGGTAGGAGTAGAAGTCAGAAATTGTTAATTCGCATTTAATACTTTTACAAATCTTCCATCAGCTTCTCTCATTAACTAGAGTAATACATTATATGCTTATTACATAGTTTTCTATTTTACTAATTTACTACACTAACGTAGATTATGGATAGCATAATCCAAATTTAATTAGAATCATCTATATTTTTATTTTATATGAATAAAATACTTACAATACCACAAAAGTATAAAAAGCAGGTGACGTACAACAATCACCATATTCTCAAATTATTTTCTTTCTTACCTGTTATCAGCAACAGAGGATGGACAAGACATGTTTAGGTNAAAATACTTACAATACCACAAATTTATAAAAAGCAGGTGACGTACAACAATCACCATATTCTCAA
Organism: Cercis canadensis; assembly: GCA_003255065.1. Classification (NCBI taxonomy): domain Eukaryota; kingdom Viridiplantae; phylum Streptophyta; class Magnoliopsida; order Fabales; family Fabaceae; genus Cercis; species Cercis canadensis. The sequence continues at coordinate 291,793 of QAOA01008735.1, forward strand.
ATTATTTTCTTTCTTACCTGTTATCAGCAACAGAGGATGGACAAGACATGTTTAGGTAGTTTTCTCTTTTAGAGGCCCCTTTGACTGACAGATTGAGATTTGACTGACCACTTATCTCCATTCACCATTTTCAGACGTTAATTTTGACCAAGTTAAAATAAATATTCCTTCACATCTATCATTCTCCATAATTTGTCAAACAAGCTAATATAACTTCCATTTCTAATTTTTAATTTTCATTTCTCTCAAAATCATTCTCCTATTTCCAAACAAAGTGAGAATATACACTTCTCTAGCCAGTTGCCAAATAAAGGATACCATCATGCATAGCACCATCAAAATTCAAAATCACAACAAACCATGATTGCATAAAAACAGCCAAACTAATCATCCACAATCACACCAATATTTTCCTAGTACTGACGAAAAAATTTAAACTACTGTAAATCAATAAACTAAAAGAACCAGCAAGTGTTTACTAATCCCACACAAAAAGCGACTGCGAGCTACGAAGAGCGCGTAACAATACTTCCTTAGTATTGACTGACATCAATATCTAAGACTGTTTTAAAGAGGGGGGCTAGGGGTGTATCCAAAAATAAGTGTGCACTCCTGTCATCAAACATCTAAGAGACAAGATTGTCGTTGAGAGAGAGTGAGGCTAGCTGATCAGCAGGGCTGTTAACTTGCTGCTGGGCAACATTTCTAAGGACATCCATGGCCTCAGACACTTTTGCCTTAAGCGCGTCTGGTGACTCAATCAGATGCAATACCTCAGGCTGGTCCATCTCCAAAAGCATGCCTGTGACCTTGGCTGCAGCATCATGCTCCAGCTGATCTACAAGCGGGTATAAAGCTTCGCCCAGCATCTACCATAGTATTCATGGCCAGAAGTCAGCATGACGAATACTACTAGTCCACAAAAAGAATAAACAGGCAAATATGGTGAAACAATAGCAAACACACGACTTACAGTTCTCTGCTGCTCGGGAGGAGCATTGGCAAGGGCAGTTGCCAAGGCCTGAATGGGCATTGGCTGACCCACCGCATCCCGAATTGGCACACCAGCCATTTCATAAGGGACTGGAAGCATTCCTCCTGCTACACCTGGCATTGAAACATCTTGCATGTTGCGGCCAGGAGGGTAACGGTAGAGGCGTCCCCTTGGAAGCATCTGATAAAAAATTTTAAAAAAAGTATACCTCACTTATCAGGCAAACAAAGAAAATAGAAGACAATAAAAAACACATAAATCCATAAACAGACCTGCTGCTGCATCAGCGGCACTGGCTGCTGGGGTTGTTGCACTGGACCTGCTCCTCGGCGTCCACCAGGGCGCTGGCCTTGTTGGCCCTGCTGAACCATGGGGACAAAGAAGTTTGGCATTGGAGCACCACCAGGCCTCATCCCAGAAACTAGTTGTTGCTGGTAACCAAACCCTGCCTGTAATTGTATATTCGAAGGGATGATTACCATTATTTCAAAAGTATATAAAAAGGCTCTAATGTGAACACCCAATGTTTATGGTGATACTGCCAAACAAAGGTAGTTGTTCATGCCATACTACAGCACAACTTACATAACAGGTGCAAAGGGAATATAATAATCTTCTTTGCCAAGTACAATAAAGAGCTGGTAGGCCCTTAAGCACAGAAAAGTTAGAACCAACAAAACTAAAATGCACACCATTTCCACAGAAATCATCTACATGGAGGTTTTCCAAAATACATAATTTCAGAAAAAATAGGAATTGTATAATGAGGAAGATAATTTATCAGTAATTACTTGTGGAGGAATGATGGCCGGAGGAGCTTGCCCATACAAAAATTGTTGTCCTAGACCTGGAGCACCGGGAGGGTACATTGGCATACGAGGGGCAACAGGAGACATCGCAACAGGCCTCATTTGTGAAAATTGTGCCTGCATGAAATTGTTACTTATGCTGGGTTAGGATATAAAAAAAAACACAGATACACACATATGACACACCCAAAATAAGAACCTCATAAAGACAACCCCAAAACATAATCATATAGTAATAATGATGATGATGTATATCAGCTCAAAAAACTACCATATAGACCTAAGTAAGCTTGGAGAATATCATGTAACCAAATGTGCACTAAGTAGACCTTAGAAAACTTTATGTATTCCAAAAACTGTTAGGGGTCAAATTTGCTAACTACAAAATTATAATCTTTCAATAAAAATAAGAACCAAATGTCAACAGTAATGAAATATTTTCTAAACTACAAATATAGAGGAAATTTGGGTACCAATTGAAATTTGTTTTAACTAAGAGCATACATAGAGACATAGAGCAGTGTGCGAGAACAACTACCATCCGTGAGATAAAAAACAAATACAGGAATTTTTGTTCCTATATATAACCACATCGCAAGTGACAAAGCACACAAATAACTGCTGACAGTAACTCTCAACAGTATTACCTGTAACCTTGCTCTTCTGTCTTCTTTTCTCTGTGCAAGAGCAACATACAGAGGTTTTCCAGCAACCATTTTACCATTCATCTCTGCAAGCTACAGATACCAAAGATTTGCATATGTACATATAAGTTCCTGGTCAGAAATTAATCAACCAAACAGGCAATGTATACTTACAGCTCGAGATGCTTCCTCGGGAGTTGAAAATGCAACAAATCCTGATCCTCTACTGATTCCATTTGGGTCCCGCATAACCTGTGAAGTCAGGTCAAGAAAAATGCACTGCTTAGATTTCTGTTGACAAGAAGATGAAGATTTGACCATTGCAGATATCCACAGAAAGGAGAATCATAATTGCACACCTTGCATGAGGTTATTGTACCAAACTCAGAGAACAGTTCCTTAAGTTTTTCATCATCAATGCTATCATCCAAGTTCTTGAGATACAAGTTTACGCCTTGATATTTGTCAACAGCTTCCTTCACACTCTGCTCGAATTTTCCTTTCAGTTCAAGCTCTCTTTCAGATTTTTTCTGGGCTTTTCCAACATACCACTCCTTATCATCAAATTTCTTTCCATTAAGTGCCTCAACAGCAGTACCAGCATCATCTGCATTTTCAAAATTGACAAAACCAAAACACTTTGATTTTCCATCTGCATCTCTCATTAGTACAGCACTAGTAATGGTCCCATATTCTCCAAAAATTCTCTTCAAGTCTTCATCTGTCATCGACTCTGACAGGTTTTTCACATAGACATTATTAAATTTTGTCCTACTTAAAACACTTTCTCTATCCTGCTTTCGTAGGAAATGTCCTACGTAGACCTGTTTATCATTTAGGAGCATGCCATTTAACTTGTCAATTGCATTCTGTGCAGACTCTTCGTGGTCAAATTGTACAAAACCATAGCCTTTGGACTGGCCAGAAGCATCAGTTGCTATCTTGCAAGAAAGAATACTTCCAAAAGCAGAAAAAGTCTCATGTAAGGCTTTGTGGTCAATGGCCTTATCCAAATTCTGCACCACCAACAATAATGGAATTCTAAAATTAATATAAGGCAACTGAAACACTGGGGCAAAAAAATTTATTGACTAGTCGCTACCATATGGAATGAGTAAAACCGTGAGCAGATACTTGAAGTACCTTAATAAATATATTTGCTGTACCACTCTTCCGAATACTAGGATCCCGATGAGAATACATGATCCTAATTGGTTTGCTGTTCAGTGGAGTGAAATTCAGCACATCAATTGCTCTTGCCGCTGCATACATATAAGTTACAGTTAGCGATAACCTCACCCCATTCTATTCCTAATCTACGAGTTAGTGAATGTCTGCGTGCGTGTGTATGAGAGTGAGAGTGACAGAGGACTCTTTCCCTAGTGGAATAATAGAATAACATGAAAAATCAAAATAATAAACCCCGCCCACACTACAAGAGTCTTTGATGTTCGGAAGGCAGTAAGTTGCCAGTAGTAGTCACACACACAAAAAAAACACTTATCAAAGTCATCTACGAAACATTACTGTCAATATTGGTAGTTTATTAACATGAATAAACACAATTAAGGCATCGATCTTAGCTCGAGGATACAGGAAAAGCTATAGCTCTGAACAGCAATGCCCAACAAACTAGAATAAAAGTAAGGCAACGAAGACCAACCATCCTGAGGGTTACTGTAATTAACATATCCGTAACCGAGGGATCGACGGGTGGTCAAGTCCCTGCAGACCCGAACAGATACAACCTGCCCGACCTGGTTGAAGAGATCGTAAAGCTGCGAATCGTTCACATTCTGGTCAAGATCCCCGACATACAACGACGTAGTCACAAACTGGTTCGCGCCTGGAGTCGGTGCCACACCGTTCGGAGCCGAGGGAGGACTCTGATGCTGCACCTGAATCTGCGCCATCTCACTCAAAAGTACAAACCTTTTTTTCTGTTCCTTCTCCTCTAGCTATCGAAGATTAAACCCTAGAGAGATAACAACAACACTAACAGTTGGAAGCCAAAATTGATAATTATCTAAGCCCTAGGAACTTGGAAAATATTTGAAATTTGTAAATTTGGAAGAATTTTTATGGTTTTTCTGGTAACAAGGGGATAAACCCGTCGGAGATCCGAACGGTACGAGGGGTAAGAAGACGAAGGAGAAACTGAAATTTTTTTTTTCTTTTTCGGGTGGGGGAGGGCAGACCGTTCTGCACCGCACCGGCGCATACGTAACAGTAGAGTTTATATAGTGGAACTGGGAAACCCTAGTCTTAATCCAGCGATTAAATTTGAACCGTCCGATAACGCTTTTGCGTCCCAAATGGTTTAGTTGGTTCGACGGCTTAGAACGAAACAGTTAGATTAACTGGGGCCTTTGAGAGAGAAAGGGTTATCAGGTGTTACGCAACAATAGGGTACGTAAGCGGACGTGGCATGTTCGTAAGGTCACCAGAGGCCACCTGGCTTCCTTTTCCTTTTTTTTTTTTTTTTATTTAATTTAAAAAGATTCTATATATGAGTATGTCGTCAAGTATATATTATTAAAATATAATTTTTATATTTTATTAAATATAAAATATAATTTATTTTATTTTTTAAAATAAATCTAAAAAATATTAATTTAAGTTTATTAATTATACATATTATTTATACATTAATTATTTTTATATGATATGAAATATTATATCTTTACTAAAAGTATCTAAAAAATATTTTAAATACACACAAGACTATATGAATATCATTCATTGACAGTTTTCTTTTTCTATTCCCAACTTTAAGTTTAAAAAATTATTATTTTAATATTTATCCTAAATTTAGCTTAAAAAACAAAAAAAAAATTGTACCAATAAAAAAAATAAAAAGGAATAAATGAGGAGAGAAAATACACACACACAATATTCAATTAAGTATTTTTATAAACAATTTTACAGTATCTAACATGACTTTGACTATAAAAGATTACTCTTTTCTGACCGGATAACAAGGACTAATTGTAGAAAAGCAACCTATAAAAACAAAATTGAAAAAGGAAAAACATAAACTTAGCAACGAAGGTATAAATTAGCCTAAAGAATAAAAAGCCTTTTAGTTCAACTAAGTGACTAACACTTGAATTCTTTGTCTAGAGGGCAAGTTTAAGTTAAGTTCTCCTTACCCATTTCCTCGCCCAGAAATTTTAAATGAACTAAAAAGAAAATTTGTGCAATTTATTTTTGTTGGGCAAACAGCCCACGAAAAGCTAAAAAAGAAATAAACTACGAGATGCAAACAAGCCCCTTGGTCCATAGATTTGTGTCTGTACTGAGCTCAGCTAAGGCTTGGCCCTAGTTATTCATGAAGTCTTACTTCAGCCCAGCCCATGGATGGAGAGACAAATGAGATATCGGCTTGCAACGTTTTCATTATCCCGTAACCTAGGTCCAACTTTATTCAATAAGTCATGGACCCAAAATAATTCTGTCACGCGCATTGTGAACGGGCCGAAACTTTATAAGCCGGGATTCATCACTTGAGTATGGCGCACAATAATTGAGTATTTTTGTCAGAAGAACCAGTTTTGAGCTCATGCTAAGCTTACATAAAATTGAGTAAAGTCAAAAATGAATCTTTTGAGACCAAGTGATCTGTTTTGTGATATGAAATAACAAATGGAAAGAGATATTGACCAAAATATTGAAACACATAATCTGATTCGAATGTCATTATAATTATTGAGTTACAAATGCAATCGCTTCCATGATGAGTACTGAACAGCTGTGTAGATATATGTTTATGTTCTGTGGAAGAAATAAAAATTGATTTGCTTATTTTCTTATGTGGCTTGAATTAAGTTAAAGGAGTTTTGGAGATTATTCTTACTGGAAATAGCATTAAACAAAAATGGAGGCGAAAACTGGTGATTGGCTCACCCATAATTGAAAATTTCGGTCATCCTATCCCTCCTAATTGTCATGGTATTGGTGGGTAACCTGGTGGGCCTAGGAAGCACTATGAGATAATTATAAATTTGCATGTCAATGATGGAAAAATTAATAAATTGATGTACACTTTGATAGTCGATGCGTCCTACTTTATGAAAGTCTCATTATATATGGGTGAGTGCAGTGAGTGGAGTATCTAGTATGATTATTTTTTAAGTTTTCGGCTACAGGATCAGAAGGTACATAATTTTTATGCTTTTTCTCAATTTGAAACTTAAGATGTGAAAGCGGTAGGCTTAAGAAGAAGAATAGAAGTAGGTGCGTGGACTTCAGTGTCCGTAGCTTCTCCTTTTAACCTAAAAGCTTCGATTCACAAGTTCCTGTAGTCAAAAGGATATCGTTTTCAAAGTCACACCCATCGATAGCTGAAATCAACAACAAATAAAGAAGGGAGAGACAAATGAATGGCTTTGGTTCCAAAGTCAGGAATAGCATTAAGCAGTAGAGTACAGATCGGAGACAACTTTGTCTTTCTTCTTTCCCAACAAAAAGAAAAGAAGAAAAATAAAGCAAAGCATGTTCAAGCTACAGAGAGATATATCACGTCGCGTGGTAAGGTGAGAATTAAGAAAAAGCTGGATGAATTATTAATTGTCAAACCCCTTCATCTGCCTTCCGGGTGCAATGGGAAAAGCTCCAGAGTTCTGTGTTCCTCCTCTTTATTACATGGTGACCTGCTTTGCTCCTCCAAGCACTCAAATCCCCAGCTCCTACACTTCCTCTTGTATGGACTATCTTCCTCTCTTTCCACTACTTCCCCCTGCAAAATATAGCAAGGACTTGTTATTAATTAGTCAAAAAAATAAAATAAAATGTTGAAGAGGTGAATGAACATATATATAATTAATATACATACCATTGTCTCCAAAGTTATAGTAGTAATGGGTGGTGGAGTTCGTGGACTATGACTAAGGCCAAGACTGTTGCGCTTCTGCTTTTGTCTTTCGCGTGCTTTATGATTTTGGAACCAATAGAAAACATTCTTCCCTTCGATTTTTCCGTATTTGCCAAGCTGAGCTGTGATCTGCTCTATTTGTTGAGCATTTGGAGTTCTCATCCCACCTCTGTATAACATCTCCAATATGCCTATCTGTTCTTGCGTCGGATTCCACCGTGTCCCTCCAGGATGCGTTTCCACCTGCATGCAATTAAACCAAATAATTAAGTATATAGTTATTTTAATGCATTTTAGTGTTTTGATTTGAGGGAAACTAGCAATGTGATCTAGTGTGTGCATGTGAACTACATGCCTTGGACGACAAAGGCCGCAAGAGACAGAGAAATTAATATATATATATATATATGCACCTGCTGGGAGTGGGGTGTTGAATCTTTCTTATTATCGTCTGAGGATCCCAGTTTTATGGGGCCACTTTCGGGTCTGATGAAGCTCTTGAGATCGAAAGCCGCAACAGGAGTTTCGGAGTTTGGAAGCTTGGGAGCAAGAGGGCGTAAACGCTTGCAACCAAGCGTGAGAGAGGGTTCATGCTCCCAGAATCCACGTGCCAACTGATGCACCTTCATGCTTCCCATGGTGGAAAACTGGATGTTAGGCAGGTCAGTAATTATATAGACAGATGACTCAAGTAAAGTGACAAAGTGGGAAATGAGGTGGTGCCTGCAAGAACCAAGACCAAATCATGAGCTGCGGTTGACTTTGGAATTTCCTCATATAAATTAAACTAAAAGACGCCACAGTACACACAATTCATCAAACTCAAATCTTTATTACCTTACACATAACTGACTCTCATATTATTTCACACAAGTAAGTTATTAAAATTTAAGTCATAAAAAAAGTTAAATAAATTCAGTAATTATTTAAAATTATATTTTAATTAGTATAAATTTAAATAGTGTGTCAAATAAAACGCGCGCAGACACAAGAGACAGAAACAGTAGCATATATGAATGAGCGTTTAAATGTGTGTATGTGCGTGTATGTTGGCCCGTCAAATCGGTTGGGTTTTTTTTTTCTTGCTTTCATGATAAGGTGTCCATGCTTTTCGGTGGCCTCTTTGGCTCTCTCCGTCTCTCTCTTTCAAAGCTTTTGCAGTTTTGCTCAATAAAGTGATTAAGCAGAGGAATGAGAAAAGATTCCTCCAATCCCAAAACTTGAAAATGGAACCCCCGCCTCAGTCTACTTTTCAAGATACGGATTTTTATATAAATGGTTGAGTTGAGTAACAGACATGGTGAATGCCGTCTCTGTCTTTCAAGCGGTAGAGAATGTTGAAAACACAAAGCTCGACCATATCTGAAATCCATACTCCCATTTTCCACTTCTTTGGGAACTGTAGCTTCAATTTCCCAAATATTTTCCCTAGTGTCGTATATTATATAAATATATATATATATATATAGACTATATTCCATCCACTGATCTGTTCAAATATATATTATTATATATTCTGAGTCTATCAACTGCCCCATAATTAATATCGCTATCTGGCACACATGACATAAATAGTACATCTTACGTGTATAATTATTCAATACAAATAATCAAAGGAGTGGACAATAATTCTCGGTTCCGCAAAGCTTATGATTGAGTTTTGAGTGCAGCTGGCAAGGCAATATTGGGATGGAGTCCCAGTTAAGAAGCTGTCACGTGGGTAAACAACCAAGTAATCCCAATACATAGTCATACACGTGCGATACAATTTGGGTGCACGGGAGGCACACACCGCACACGTGTTTCAGTCAAAATACATGATCGTCAATCATCACAATCATGCACCCGAGCGAAGCGTGGATCATCCTTTCTAACTTGGATGGGTTATGATTATGAATGCCCCCTTCTGCTACTTGCTCGCCACTAGCCAGCCAATCAGGAGACTGTCCAATTTATGAAAACACAAACTTTCCTCTTCTGGGTAATAATGTCGTCTTGTAATTACTACTAGGCATCTTCGGTGCATGCATGGTAACTGGTAACTGGTAACTGTTAACTGGTAACTTCAATTAACCAAGATTCACATATACTATTATTGTCTTAAACCAAATTAACCCTTCTCCAAAGATTATTCCACATAAATTGAAAATTCTTTCATACCCAACAAATACACAGAAGAGGAAGCTTGGGTGTGTCGAATATCAAGATCTATAGAGTACTACTACAGGTAGTGTGAGAGGGGAATGACGAAAAAAAAAAAAACAATTAACCATCACCTACTTTAATCTTTTTACCTTTTATTTCCTTAGGAGGACATGTGATTAGACAAGAACAAATCATTATAGAAGCTGGCCGTGGTAAAAAGGTTAGATCCCGTTGTTACTTTTAAAATATCAAATGAAACCACTTTAAAGCGAAAATGTGGATGTAATAAAAACGGAATTGGAAAAACATGAACTATATATAAAATGTGACTGTCATGTGCTCCAGATCTATTAGAAAATATAAATCTTAATTCCTGTTCATCTCCAAAATTAAGCAAGGGTCATGTATAAAGATTCGATTGCTAGCCGTGATGTGACCCTATGATCTCCTTAATTCCCTCCTACTCCATAATCCTTGTTGTGTTCGATTGATTCTGCTTACCAGCTCATTGTGAACCCTTCCAAAATACTCTGCCTGGGTTCTGGATGCTTTCGGTTAATTTTTTTAGTTAGGACTTCGGAGTTAAATACCTGTTTTCACCAATAGTTAATGCATGGTTTATTATTTATATTATTAAATACATTTTTTTATTATCAAAATCAAATATTGAGACATGTATGTACTCCAATTTTATTCCTTTCCTTATTACATCAAACGGATATATGAATTTGAAGGTGTAAAGTTATAAACATTAGCCAATACCTTTTTTTTTTTTTACAGTAAGAATGGAGATTTAAGATTGAGAAATTACTTTCAGTAAAGAGAAGAAGATTTAATTAAAAACACTGTTGTGTTAAATTACACACTCATTTAATAAAATATATATTTGTTTGATTTTTTTCTAAATTGAGAAAATAATCTAACTTAAGTTGGACGGTGAAACTTTTGCGGTTTAGCTTAATTATTAGTTAGGCCCTTGTTCTAATTAAAGAAAAAATTTGCTTTGAAAGGTTACCTTTTTTAATCTTATGTCTCATTGGCTAGATGTCACTATATCTGGACGTCGAAATCGTGGGATAATGATATCAAAGTTGACAAATATTCAGATTATGAGCTTGAAGCCATGTTTTTTGGCCTCATATATACAGATCCGTATCTGATTGCGCCACAACTATATCATCTCCCTTCAATCACGACCAACCCAAGATTTTCTCTTCTATCAATCTTTGCCATTGCCTTGCCTAGTTACTTACATTTGTCTAGGTTTTTATGATTCTGCTCCTACTCTTTCTTTATAATATAGCTAGGTTTAACTTCTTAAGGAACTTCTAGGTAGTCCCTCTGCTGCCAGCTAATTAATCAGACACGCTTACTCTCCAATTATAGTTATAGACTTTGTAGCCCATGTCTCCTCATATCTTCTAAGTTCTACCTATATGCTCTACTGTCTACTCTATCTTCCAAAATTTAGCTAACGGACTTGTTTTTCAAGATTGTTAGGGTTTGGTTATTTGTCAAAACATGTAATTAACTAAATGATTTTTTACGTGACAAATTCAATTACTGTCAATTCTTTCACCGGTACAGATTGTAGAGGATAAAGTAATAACTGAAAAAACTATGTATATAGTTAGATGTGACGTACTATAACAAAATTAAATATTTTTACGTCAGTGATCTAAGAATATTTTATCTTCTGTAAACAACACATTTATTGTACAGTGACTTNGCCCCATAATTAATATCGCTATCTGGCACACATGACATAAATAGTACATTTTACGTGTATAATTATTCAATACAAATAATCAAAGGAGTGGACAATAATTCTCAGTTCCGCAAAGCTTATGATTGAGTTTTGAGTGCAGCTGGCAAGGCAATATTGGGATGGAGTCCCAGTTAAGAAGCTGTCACGTGGGTAAACAACCAAGTAATCCCAATACATAGTCATACACGTGCGATACAATTTGGGTGCACGGGAGGCACACACCGCACACGTGTTTCAGTCAAAATACATGATCGTCAATCATCACAATCATGCACCCGAGCGAAGCGTGGATCATCCTTTCTAACTTGGATGGGTTATGATTATGAATGCCCCCTTCTGCTACTTGCTCGCCACTAGCCAGCCAATCAGGAGACTGTCCAATTTATGAAAACACAAACTTTCCTCTTCTGGGTAATAATGTCGTCTAGTAATTACTACTAGGCATCTTCGGTGCATGCATGGTAACTGGTAACTGTTAACTGGTAACTGTTAACTGGTAACTTCAATTAACCAATATTCACATATACTATTATTGTCTTAAACCAAATTAACCCTTCTCCAAAGATTATTCCACATAAATTGAAAATTCTTTCATACCCAAATACATATTACATTTCATTTGCATTTTCACACGCACGCACGCACACAGAAGAGGAAGCTTGGGTGTGTCGAATATCAAGATCTATAGAGTACTACTACAGGTAGTGTGAGAGGGGAATAACGAAAAAAAAAAAAAACAATTAACCATCACCTACTTTAATCTTTTTACCTTTTATTTCCTTAGGAGGACATGTGATTAGACAAGAACAAATCATTATAGAAGCTGGCCGTGGTAAAAAGGTTAGATCCCGTTGTTACTTTTAAAATATCAAATGAAACCACTTTAAAGCGAAAATGTGGATGTAATAAAAACGGAATTGGAAAAACATGAACTATATATAAAATGTGACTGTCATGTGCTCCAGATCTATTAGAAAATATAAATCTTAATTCCTGTTCATCTCCAAAATTAAGCAAGGGTCATGTATAAAGATTCGATTGCTAGCCGTGATGTGACCCTATGATCTCCTTAATTCCCTCCTACTCCATAATCCTTGTTGTGTTCGATTGATTCTGCTTACCAGCTCATTGTGAACCCTTCCAAAATACTCTGCCTGGGTTCTGGATGCTTTCGGTTAATTTTTTTAGTTAGGACTTCGGAGTTAAATACCTGTTTTCACCAATAGTTAATGCATGGTTTATTATTTATATTATTAAATACATTTTTTTATTATCAAAATCAAATATTGAGACATGTATGTACTCCAATTTTATTCCTTTCCTTATTACATCAAACGGATATATGAATTTGAAGGTGTAAAGTTATAAACATTAGCCAATACCTTTTTTTTTTTTTTTTTTTTNATACCTTTTTTTTTTTTTACAGTAAGAATGGAGATTTAAGATTGAGAAATTACTTTCAGTAAAGAGAAGAAGATTTAATTAAAAACACTGTTGTGTTAAATTACACACTCATTTAATAAAATATATATTTGTTTGATTTTTTTCTAAATTGAGAAAATAATCTAACTTAAGTTGGACGGTGAAACTTTTGCGGTTTAGCTTAATTATTAGTTAGGCCCTTGTTCTAATTAAAGAAAAAATTTGCTTTGAAAGGTTACCTTTTTTAATCTTATGTCTCATTGGCTAGATGTCACTATATCTGGACGTCGAAATCGTGGGATAATGATATCAAAGTTGACAAATATTCAGATTATGAGCTTGAAGCCATGTTTTTTGGCCTCATATATACAGATCCGTATCTGATTGCGCCACAACTATATCATCTCCCTTCAATCACGACCAACCCAAGATTTTCTCTTCTATCAATCTTTGCCATTGCCTTGCCTAGTTACTTACATTTGTCTAGGTTTTTATGATTCTGCTCCTACTCTTTCTTTATAATATAGCTAGGTTTAACTTCTTAAGGAACTTCTAGGTAGTCCCTCTGCTGCCAGCTAATTAATCAGACACGCTTACTCTCCAATTATAGTTATAGACTTTGTAGCCCATGTCTCCTCATATCTTCTAAGTTCTACCTATATGCTCTACTGTCTACTCTATCTTCCAAAATTTAGCTAACGGACTTGTTTTTCAAGATTGTTAGGGTTTGGTTATTTGTCAAAACATGTAATTAACTAAATGATTTTTTACGTGACAAATTCAATTACTGTCAATTCTTTCACCGGTACAGATTGTAGAGGATAAAGTAATAACTGAAAAAACTATGTATATAGTTAGATGTGACGTACTATAACAAAATTAAATATTTTTACGTCAGTGATCTAAGAATATTTTATCTTCTGTAAACAACACATTTATTGTACAGTGACTTACAATGCTTTTAATTCTCACAAACCTCCCATTGGAGTGGAAGTGTTTAACATGTAAATCACGTTTATAAATTTTTATAATATTAATTAAAAATTCACTTGTGTCCCTTCAATGCCGCGGTGTTATGGACACTGGATCATTCAAGTAATTCTAACAGTTAATGTTGTAGTTGCATAAAAGTATCGCAGCTTTAATTTAAATTTACGGTAGAGTTAAAATCGTGGCCGCTATAATGGGGCATTCCTTGATTCGTAAAATGATTAAATGCAAGATTAACAGTTATCTCCATCATGCATCAACCATGAATAAATTGCCACATTAGAAGCTTGGTATGGATGAAATCATTGATTGAACAAGGAAATACTATCACAATAAAAGGAGAAAAAAAAAAAAAAGGTACGATTTATTCAGGTCAGGAGTGAGTAATCTACTACACTCTCTAGACGACTCCGATGAGGAAGGGCCAAAAAGCGAAGATAACGGAAGAAGAAAAAAGAAAAACATGAGTGGACAGGGGGTGTAATTCGATTGGATGGTCATAAGGTTGTTGCTAGGACGAATTGTCGTTTAGCAAAATTCGTAAGCATAGAAATGTTTTAACGAGATTTGATTTGAAATTGGGTATTTTGTCGGTCAAAGATAAAGGCGTAAGCAAGGACATGGACATTGGTGAAGTTGGGTCGCATGATAGGACGTGGATCCCACACAGTGGAAGAAACGGTGCGAATCCATCATTAGGAAGACAACGCCATCATTTGCACGTGTCCATGGACCATACAATTCAATCCCACACAAACTAAGTTAACACTGCATGAACAAAAATATATTGTAGCTTTAATCATGACTGTGGGTAAAAAGAGGGGAAAAAAAAAAAAACCCAAAATGTACTCTCTTAAGTCTTAATTCAATTTATTTAACGTATTATGAAAAAAAAATTAATTGTAAAGCTATCATTAATTATTGTTCACCATTTAAATATATATTTTATGGATATATAGTTTAATTGTTATTCACGGTTAATTTTGAAACAATTCTGAGTGAATACTATCTGACACTTTATGCAAAACATATGTAATTTGCATGGCTTGTTGATCATAAGTTACCATTTTAATTTGTTTTTTGGTCAAAATATATATTTGATTCCTTGAAGAAAAAATAAAAAAAAAAAAAGTACGTAAGGTAGAGAAGAAAAAGAAAAAGAAGGGTAAGAATAAGAAACATTTTGATAACCAGTAGTGAGTGTGAGAGAACTCTGCATGAAACGACATCGCTCTTGATAAGCTGTTACGACTGTCTTGGATCTCATCATTAAATTAACCGCAGTCATCATAATTAAAAATGAGATTTTTGTTTATTGTCTAATTATATATAGTACGTAAACATTGTTTTGCATGAATTAGAATTGAGTTAATAAATTTTGTTGGGCATTCAGATTGATTAGAATGAATGAGACAGGTTGCATAATTTTTATGAGGTTGTTGATCCTAGCTAGAGCGAAAATATATGTTGTTAGGTAAGAAATGTTTAGAGAGGGAAAGGAATGGCGTGAAGGATAAATAAATGATAAAATGTATCTATAGGTTAAAAGAAAAAGGTAGCATAGAAAGATGTCTTCTTCTGCTACTTTAATTTGTTGGGCAAAATGACTTTTCATTTCTATACTCCTAGTCCTCATTTTGCTTGGAAACCTTTTTAGCTTGGAAATTGATGGAAAGGGATTGTTGATGCTAATGTCACTGGTTGCTTTAATGTATAATGCCAAATAAAGTGAAAATGCGGGTAGCATCATTGTGTGGATAGAAATATATTCCCAACTAGATCTAGATGGGGCATCTATATATACACTTAACTCATGACTTTATGTTGTACAGTGTTTAATTCCCCCTTTTCCTTTTTCTCCGTCCTCCTTTTCCTTTTTTCTCGAGAAAGAGAAAGAAAGTTAAGGAGAGGAATGAAGGACATGATCGCATGGTGAAATACTTGTCATTTCATGTAAGGGAAAGTGGGTGCAAATGTGCAGGGAAAAGGATTTCGTTTTGGGAGAGGTATGGTATGGTAAGGGGCAAATGAATGGATGACAGTCCAAACACAATTAATTGAATTGATGCCACTCAAACTATCATTCACTGTACAAACTTTTCTCTCCTCTTTTCCTCTTTTTTCTTTCTTCCTTTTACTTCTAATGTTTCTTTCACCTCTTTGTGCTATTTGCACAAACTCGAAGAGCTACCAAAATTTTGACTACTACTGCCAAGTCCAAACGTCTCTCTAGCTCTAATCATCATTTTTTCCCTCGAGTAATTGAATAAAAATGCGCACTTTCTGCACTATCAACCACAGCTCAAGCTTGAAGCGCGTCAAAGTTAACAGGAAGGATTGACTCACGTCATCGTTCTCACTTTCCCGCCAAACCATTAAAATTAGCTTTATATTTTCTTAACAAAAATATCTTTTCCTCCCTATATTTATCTATAATATACATAAATTTTCTTTTTTATTTTTATAGATTTTTTTTTAACTTTAAATCTAATCGTTAAGTCAAATGTTACATTATAGTCAAAAGAGATAAAAAAAAAAATCTGTAATACCCATTAGATTTTAACAATTAAATTCCAAAAACAATTCTAAAAAATATTAAGTAGCCAAAATTTAATTGTTAGAACTCAAGATTTAATACTTTCAATCAACAGTTAAATTCTAGCTGAGTAAATATTCTCAAAAAAATTTCATTGAATTCAGGCACTTTGACCGAATAAATGCATAAAGAAAACTTAATTCCCAAAATGGTGTAGTCAAAAAGGTATTTACGGAAAATAATGCACTTTGTAAAAAATTGAATTTTTTTTTTTAAAAAGGCAGGTGGCAGGTGTGGGGCCCACCGGACGCGCCGAGGCTCCAGCAACACATGCTGACTGGACGTGTTGTGAGGCCCACGACGCGTCTGTCATTATCTTGCGCGGCAGCCTTACAGGTGATTGCATGTTTGATCGGCGAAAAATTACTCCCTGCAGCACCACGTGTCAGCTCCCCAGTGAGCCATTTGAAGGTCGAATGTAGACGTGACACGTGGCAAATTTTTTTGCCCTTTTCTTCCCTCTTCCTCGGCCCTTCCCCTTCGAGTTTCTCTTGCTGGTCATTCTGCTTCTTTGTTATTCTTTGCTTCCTTGCTTCTCTGCTTTACTTCTTTGCTTCTCTTCTTTACTTCTTCTTTATTTTGCTTCTTTGCTGCTTGTTCTTTCTCTTGTTGAGCTATAATTTTTTTTTTTCTTGTTACTTTGATTAACTATTTTTATTTTTGTATCCATTGTACTAGAAGTTAATTTTTATTTTTTTGGTGTACATTATGGCGGATCAAGTTGTAGTACCAGGACCACAAGATCCTACTCTGTTGACTGAACAAAATAATCACATATCGACAAAAGTATGAAATACTTGAGTAAGTAATTTATAAATATTTTTGTCAGAGTATTTTGAATTTCTAGAATTTTTTATATTACTGTAAATTTGTTTACAAAATATTGTAATTTTTATACAGATTGATATGGAGTTGCGTCTTTGATCTCATGGTAATATACGTAAACCTAATAATCGAGTTATGGAATACGTGAGAAGGGCAAGTTTTGGTGGGGTTGCATAAATAGAACCTGCTCATATTGATGTCTAGTTAATTTCTGCATTAGTTGAACGGTGGAAGCCCGAAACACATCATTTCATATGTCTTGCAGTGAGTGTACTATCACCTTACAAGATATAGAGGTGTTACTTGGTTTTCCTGTTGATGGGGAAGCAGTATTCGAATATACTAGTTACACATTGAGTGATCTTTGTCGGGAATTGTTTGGTGTAACCCCACCTAATTCAGCCTTAGCTGGAAATGTCCAAATGATGCTGCAGATGACGTAGTATAACAATTTGCAAGAGCACATATACTGCGTTTAATTGGCATGTGGCTTATGCCTGATCGTACTGGCAATTGTGTACATGTTATGTATTTAAAGTTGTTAGAAAATTGGGATGAGGCTTGGACATTCAACTAGGGATCAGTTTGTCTTGCTTATCTTTATAGAAGTTTTTGCATGACTTTTCTTGAAGAAGCTGATAACTTCACAGGATGCCCAATTGATAACTCTTTACCTCTCTCCCACGCTCCATGTCCATATGATATTTTGGTGTTATCAGTAATTCGTATTGCATCTCAGTTAACTGTTGAATAAACTGAGACAGGTTCACAACACTGCAACGGCTACACCATTTCTGGCCTGGGACAACTGGATTCAACGCTCAATGGTTGTACATTCAAATCTAAACTATGTTGATATTCTTCATCACTAGATGCATCATCTTCCTCTGGAATGTAATCTTCATCATCACTCAACGTAATTAGAGGATTAATGAGAGAATTAGCACCATTAAGCAATAGTTCTTCTTCATGTCCCGTTTCCTGTTCTTCGATGTCTTTCCCCTATCCAATATCTGAATTGAACCACTGGTCATAACAATCATAGTCATGTCTCTCTGGTGGCTGAAAAGTTTGACTCGAACTAGACATATCATACTGAAACCCAGATGAGTCAACATGTAGCTGATAACAGCGGTTATTCTCTAAATCTGTTTGACTATGCATATGAACTAAACAAAGTATGAAACTTGGCCCACAATCATTAACGATTTGAAAATCACTATTATCATGCTCTGTAGTTTCAGTCTCCACGAAAACCTTCATTGCTCCAAGATTGGCATATTGTGAGTGACTTTCATACATGCACATTACATCATCACCAGCCACAAGATCAAGGACACCATAATATAAGGGGTTAGCTGACATAGGAAATCTATATTTGATGTTCTTGATCACTTTATTGGGATCAATATGTAATTTTCGTTTTATCACCTTTTTAAGACTTTGTAGTCTAAGTTTATGTTTCAACATCATGCATACAAGATTCGCACTTTCATACGTGACTCATTGTTCTCCATTATATACTCGACCATTGTAATAAATGAATATCAGTATTTTTCTCCTAAATTTAAAATCAAATATATCATATTTTAGTATAATAATATACAATAATCATAACAANGAAATCTATATTTGATGTTCTTGATCACTTTATTGGGATCAATATGTAATTTTCGTTTTATCACCTTTTTAAGACTTTGTAGTCTAAGTTTATGTTTCAACATCATGCATACAAGATTCGCACTTTCATACGTGACTCATTGTTCTCCATTATATACTCNCATTGTAATAAATGAATATTAACATTTTTTTCTAAATTTAAAATCAAATATATCATATTTAAGTATAATAATATACAATAATCATAACAATATTAAGCTAAATACAAATTTTATGTAAATATTTATTTATAGTAATATTATAATAAAAAACATAAATTACTAAATATTATCAAACTAAAAATAAAAAATAACTTAAATATTATCATATACAATTAGTATATTAATATCATCTCTGTTATTTATACTAATACTATCAAATAAATAAAAATAATTATTAAAATCATCAAAATTTAGAATAAATAAGAACATTTATTAATAATAAGTAATAATTAAAATCTAAACGCACCTTAATATCGTTTCACAAATTTTTAAAAAATACTAGACATAAATTTAGTGAATATAAATTTCTCTCTTCTGTGAGCTATCTCCTCTCACCCAAATATTGTTTCCGCTGCTGCTGTGTGAAGATTGCTCGAAGGCATCACCTAAATATTGTTTCCGCTGTTGCTGTGTGAAGACGCTCGGAGGGGAGAAATTTATAGAGTTCAGACACCCCACTAGCCAACGGAGTCACGCTGAAAAAATTACAGGGATCAAAGACAAAATGGGACACGCCGACTGCCATTTGGCATGGCTTGTGGGGACACGCCGTGGGCCCCCAGACGTGTCCCTAAAAGGCATGCCATTTGGCAGATTTTCAACAGTAATAGGACTCGCATGTCTGGAAAATCGAGGAGGAAACGACAAGGACAGATGCGTCGTGGGCCTCACGGTGCGTTCAGTTAGCATGCGTCGCAGGAGCCCCAGCATGTCTGGTGGGCTCCGCACCTGCCACTTGCCATTTTTTTTTTAATTTTTAATTTTTTACAAAGTACATTATTTCCGTAAATACGTCTCTGACTACACCATTTTGGGAATTAAGTTTCCTTTCTGCATTTTTTAAATTCATTCTAGTCCTTTTTTTTTTTTTTGGGGTAAAAAAAGTGAGCACTCTAACCATTATCGTTGTTTCGGGTCAGAGAACACATCCGCGCAGGACATTGTACGGCAGGTAACTAGCTTGGGCTAACTCAGCTAATGGGCCTTTCAGCAAAGAAAAAGAAAATAAAAACCTACGATTAACCTTCCCAGCCCAAAAAAAAAATTTGTAGGCTTAAATTGAAGTCACGAAGCCTGAGTGACATGGAGACTAAAATAAGAAAATTGCATAAAGTCAAACACATCCACAGGCAAAGTAGCCGCGTGGGAAATTTTATGAAATTTTACAATAAATATATACAGCATCTTTACTAAACTACATATTCGATGTCTTAAGAATGATTTAACCCAAAGAGCCATTAATAAGGAAATGATAAGTAATAAGACACAAAGGAAATGAAGTTGGTTTTAATCTGAGATTAGAATAATTACTAGTGGAAATGGTTGGATTAGTAGATACCGTGTATTTGATCGATAAATATTTAGTCAGGGATTAATTACTGCGCCCTCTCTTCTATATATTGTAAGTTTCCAAATTCGCAGTAAACTTATAATGTATCTTGTATTGTATTTTTGTTCTTTCTCGTTTTCTTTTGGTCCCTTTCTGACTTCAACAATCTAAATACTTGTTTAAAAAATTCTTTTATGTATGTATGTATGTATGTTGTATTCTTCCTCCACCACGCTGGTTTTCTAGTTTTCTGTTTTAATTGAAAGAAAGGAAGGATATATAATTTACCCTAGCAGAGTAGGACTAACAGCGTATGTCACTTATTTGTAAATCGTAATTATTACCAAAATTCATTTGCAAGGAGATGAATTTAACAATCTATTTATGTAATTATTACTGCAAACTTTTATGGAAATTAACTAAGAGAGTTTGAAGTTTGAACCCCGCATAGCAGTATGTCCCTTTTAACCTAGCTAGGTGAACCATGATGTGTACTGTGCTGACGGTAAAAGTACTACTGATTGATTGGTGGACGTAAGACGAACAAATAAAGAATTGCATGAGTTTTCCTTTTTAAAATCTAAAATATGTCTTCGTTTGTCTCTGTCTATGCGCATTGCATGTTTCTTTAGTGATTCCTGCTTGTGCGGGAACTGCTTTCTACTAAATTGGGGTATGGTTATGGCCGCATTGGACATTAAACTCACTGCTTTCTTGTACAATTGTTTCTCTTTAACGATGTTGACACAAGGTATATTAAAGCCTTGAAGGCCTGACAAGCCAACCACAAACGAGGGTAATTAATGCT
The DNA here is from genome assembly GCA_003255065.1 of Cercis canadensis. Classification (NCBI taxonomy): domain Eukaryota; kingdom Viridiplantae; phylum Streptophyta; class Magnoliopsida; order Fabales; family Fabaceae; genus Cercis; species Cercis canadensis. The sequence goes on from QAOA01008735.1 coordinate 312,877, forward strand.
AGCGTGTAATTTAGCTTGTCCACCAAGGCCTTGAATATATGGACCGGTGAGAGTAAAATGGTATGGTATTCCTTTGGAATATTGTTTTTCATTTGTTTCATTCATGCAGTGGAGACTGAATGTGATGTTGGCTTATTGGTGGCGGCGGCGGCGGCGGCGGTGGTGGTGACAGAGCTGTGCCCGCTTCTGCCAGGTAGGTACGTCGGTGAACAATCATGAAAAGGACTCCATTTATTCTTGATGAGTAGCGGGGGTAATTAAATAGGTTTTGTGCGAAGGTGGACAATCACAACCTGGTTGTGGTAAGTGACAACCTGTTTACAGTGCCTCTATAAATTATTGTCCATGTCCCTTAGCTAGTTTATGTGGGTATTCTCACTCTCTGAGTGCTCAGATTCTTAGGATGGGTGGAGAAGGGACGGTGACATGTCTCCTTTCCATTGGATGATGTATTTCCAATTCATTGGTGGGAAGGTAGCAATTAAGGAGCACCAGGACATTCTATCACATCATCTTCTAATTAAGTAGCTATGAAAGGCATGTATCGTAATGCGTATATCTATGGTGTAGAAATTATTGAAACGAGAATATTACCATACCCAATTATTAGAAAAAGAAGAAGAAGAAGCACAAATTATTGATTGAAAGATGATACATGATTTTCTTTATCTCTCTCTATATGTATACATATGTATGAAGCGCAGGAGGCCATGTAAATTACAGGGTCCTGATAAAGGGGCGGAAAAATTGAATCAGGGATAAATTGTCAGCGCATCTCTTCAATTAATACTTGGTCTGGTATTTAGTTGTAGGACAATAATACATCTATACTAGTTCACACTTGATAATATGCATGTGAATTTGTTTTAGACCCATCGAGCTTACAAACTGAATGACTTGATATATATAGGTTTCTGTCAAATCTTTTGACAAACTTATGAGCATAGCAATTACCAAGAAAATCATATCCACCTGGTAGAATACTTCAACGATCATACGAAAGCAAAGCAGTTAGGCAGCGGCGCATAGGTTTATGCAAGAAAAAGAAGGGCACCGCCCAAGTGGTGGCTTTATAATTTGGGGTAGAGGACACATCATTCTTCATCCACATGCCAAGCGACAAACATAAACATTTGACCAATATAATACCATGATGAGATTATATTTCTATTTATGATAAATAAATAAGGTATATGAAAAATAAATAAAAGGAAAAAACACTAGGTGGGGTCCCATGATGCATATCAAACTCTGATAATCGTAAGCTCCATCTTTCCCATGACGGTGACTAGTGACAACCTCTCTGATTGAGGTCCACTAACTCTCTTCGCTCGCTCTCTTCTCTTGGTACCCACACGCACGTCATGAGAACACCTTCATTTGGTGCTCAACTCAACTCTGCCTTATCTCTTTATCCATTTCTTACTCAACAATAGATTATTGTGTATTTTAATGTGGCTTTGTTAGGCCACTGCTGTTCCTATCTTTTTATCCTTCATATATCTGGCCCTATTTCACCCACATTCTTCGTCTGAAATGTATTAGCACCTTGCACCTCGTACGATCAAGATAAGATAGAGTAAACAAGACATAATTTGTAAAATTAATTATTCAATTTAATAAAAAAATGTTCTCTAAGAACAATCAAGATGCTACTGTTTTCTTACTAATTTTACGACTACCTAATTAACCAATAGACCCACACGGACCCATGATCAACGTTTAGCGACACTTGAGAAGCCATCAGAAACAATTAATCTGGTACCATGGATGGCTACCTAGTATCTGTTGTCTTTCTCCCCATTTTCAGATTAAGTTGAACAAACAAATAACACTAGAAACTATATATATGTATCTAGCTTAATTATAATTATATAAAAAGAGGACGAGGAAAAGGAAACGGAAAAGGAAAGGGGGAAGGGGGAGAGTGGAGTTTTGAACAGCTTGAGTTGCCTCAACTTGTATTATAAATATGTTTTGAATTTCAATCGTCAACGGAGTCTTCGGGTTTGGGATACTCATTCAAGTCAGGTTTGTCGGAAGAGGTGGAACTGGAATTGGATTGAGAAGAAGCATGAAGAGCGGTCTGGAGAGCATCAACTCTAGCACCGACTTCGGTGGCTTTCTTGCGTATCGAGTCGGCAGACATGTCGGCGCCTTCACCTTGGATGAAATGGTCGTCTTCTTGGGATAACAATTCGGGGAAGTTAAGGCGAGCGGAAGGTCCTCTCAGATGAAAAACGGCGGTATCGTAAGCGCGTGCGGCGGCGACTGGTGTGGTGTAAGAACCAAGCCATATCCTTGACCTTTTGTTTGGTTCCCGAATCTCAGCCACCCACTTTCCCCACTTCCTCATCCTTATCCCTCTGTATGGTTTCTTTTTATCTTTATTCTCTCTTCGTGCTGCTGCCGTTTGATCTTGGTGCTGCTGCTGCTTTCTCTTCTCTGGGCTGCTTCTACTTCTTGTCATCGAGCAACAATCTCTTTCTTCCATATTAATCACAGCTAAGCCTATCTTGAGTATAACTACGTACTGTATATAAATATATATATATGCTGAGTACCTTTCTTTCTCTAAAAATGAAAACTAAGCTATTTCTTTCTCTGTGTGACTCGTACATATATATAAATACAATAGAAATTGCGAACTAAAAGCAAAGACCCAACAAGATTCTATTTCCCAAACTCAGATAGCACTTACCCACTGCTGTATTCAATTTATATTTTATCTGGACTCGAATGAAATGAATAAAGATGTTCTCACATAATATTATAATATTATCATATGAAGGGCGAGAAAGGAATGAGTTTTCCTACTTGGCTGCTAGTCTGTCGTCTGGCACGGCCGCCACGTTGAGCTTCCTTTAAGATAAATCCAAAGATGGCCGACACATTCCATCGCACACCTCTGCCTCTCCTCTTTCTCTCTCTCGTCTCCTTCATTTCAAATGTCTTTTGCTTCGTAGATTCTACACTCCACGTAGCAATTCGTGGGCGTCCTAAGTGCCGACGTGGACTCCTTACGGCTTTTTCTATTAAAAAAACAGCTATCTTCTGTGCTATAATTACAACATGTCTACATGTATTTTTTATAGGTTTAATTGTAATTTTGGTCCCTTATTTTAACCATTTAAACGTTTTGATCCTCCTTCTTTAAAAATGAACTATTGAGTCCCTCTATATTCATAAAATGTACAAGTTTAGTCTATTTATCTTTAAGTCAAAATTCTTAAGTTTATTTCAAGGTNTAAGTCAAAATTCTTAGGTTTATTTCAAGGTGTAAAGTTCTCTGATTCATAATCTCACCGTTCAGATTGAAGAGCTAGGTCTTGTGAATCTTTCCATTAAATTTTAGCTCGATCTAACGGTGAGTAAGTCTAAATTTTTGGTTAGATGAAAACTTATGATTTTGGTATTTTGGGCTGAGTTTCACCGTTAGATCGAGCTGAAATTTAGTGAGAAGGTTCACAAGATGTAGCTCTTCAATCTGAACGGTGAGATTATGAATCAAAAAACTTTACACCTTAAAATAAACCTAAGAATTTTGACTTAAAGATAAATAGACTAAATTTGTACATTTTATGAATATAGAGGGACTCAATAGTTCATTTTTAAAGAAGGGGACCAAAACGTTCAAGTAGTTAAAATAGGAGGACCAAAATTGTAATTAAACCTTTTTTTATATTTTAGCAACTAATTCAACTTCACAGTGAAAATAAATTTGCTAAGTTTAAGCGTATAAATAATTGTTAGTCAAAATAAAATAAGTATGGGTTTTGTATTTACTCAATAACTAATAATTGTTTGCGAAAAATAAAACAAGTATGGGATTTGTATTTACTCAATAACTAATAATTGTTTAGATATATGGCGAGTTTGTCTGAATGATAATAATAACTGTAATGGGTGGACATTGGACAAGTGGACAAAATCCAAAGAGGTCGGCGATGGTTGAATGGATTGGATTGGGTGCGAAACTCTGAATCTCAAGGATGACTTTCCGTCCACGCAATACGGAAGCCCATCGTAAGATAATAGGTTGGGAGAATTAGCCATTCGCTTGACTATTGACAACCTACAACATCACTTTTTTTTTTTTTTTTTTTTTTNTTTTTTTTTTTTTAACAAGAAACATGTTTCATTGGTGGCACTTGCTCCTTGGTTATGTGGCATTTTCATTAGGGTAGAGGTAGATGGGTGATTATCCACTTTGTTAAACATCTGTGATCAACGCATATTCCACCTTCAGAAAATAATAATTGCCAATTGCTCACCCTCCATACACATTGAAAAAAACAGCCTTCCTTAGAAGTATTTTATATAGAGAATAAAAACAAGGAAAGCAAATATCTTCAGCTAAGCAACATGATAGGAAAACCACACAGCTAAAAATCAGTTAAGAGTGAGAATTCAGAATGGGCCATCCCACTCAGACTGATCTCACTGTCCATGTTCCATGGGGAAAAGCTTTGAGTTATCCTTCACATGCAGATGCCTAATGGTATTGGTAGCAAATGAATCAGAGATCAAATGTTACGAGAGAATAATAAGTTGAACTAAAAGACAGGTTCACCCATAAGTTTTGGAGCAGCACTTCATCGGATGTTGGGTCATCACGATCATGATTCATGGGCAATGTTTTAGAAATTGTAGTATAGCGGGGGCATACACCTTGAAACTGAGTGGGAGAAGAAGAATGATGCAGAATTAGCTGATGCAACGTGCGGGCTCCACCCAACTGCCCAACATGGAGGAGGTTCAGTCGGCGGTCCAATTTGTCCACTAATAAATATAATAACAACAATTCTCAATTTATATTGCCTTGAATAACATCATCCTGTACTTGACATTACTATCCACGGTCTTTATCGAAGATTAAAAAACAACTCTTAATTGTATTTTTATCTCTATTACCTTTGTCCACCAGCCATGTTCTTTTGCACCAGTAGAGATGCATGCATCCGCAATCAAAATGGTCAAGAAACTTGCAACTTGCAATTGCTTTCCACAAATGGAAAGCGAGTAGCACCGCAAATGTCGATTGATTCTACTATAATCCAACTTTCTCAACAACCATAATTATCAGAAATTAAATAGTTGACAAACAGTAGATCGCATACCAGGCCACTCTCAGGTTCCTGTTCAATTCATCTATCTAGAAGCAACATGGACATTTACTGCAATGATTGTCCATTAACAAATTGGACCGGAGCATCAAATCATTGAAGGAAGCTAAAAGTCACAAACCTCCACTTAACTGAAAGGAGTTCCGCTGATCAGGGGCGCGGAATATCAGCAATAAATCCTAGTAAGGGACTCATCAAAAGACATTTTTTTCTGAGAACACTTCGAATTCCACAAAAAAATTTGGTGAAAGGAAATTAAGTCATACTAAAAAATCTGTTCTCTGGTAGGAGTAATGGTTTTCAAACATAATACCAACATTCTAAAGCATGTTTCTGAAGATCAGGACTTGATATCTCTCAAAGACTAGGTCATATCCTACTCGTTAAGACATAACCATTATTAAGTAACAAAGCAAATTTCCCACTACTAATGAATAATGCGTGACATTGCTGAAACTCTCAATAAGTACCGACATATCTTGCTTATGGCAAGTGATGATTCTTGTTGAAGAAAAAAAGAAGCAACGAATCAAACAAACAAAGAGCCAGAGAATCTGCAGTTTTGCGAGCAAGGTTGTTAAACTAAGCTGAAACCAACAGTTTGCTATGGCATCATGTTAAAACAGGTATAAAATTTTCATAAGAGAGATGAAAACTTGGGGAACAAAAAAGGATCCATGAAGGACTACAAATAACAATATTAAGTGACAACAGGTTGGAATCAGATCGTAATCATTTTCCAATATGAAGCTGGAGACGGTCAAGTTGAATTTATAAAGAAGGAATAAAATATGAGGAGTAAATGAAAAGAGTTAGCACTGAAATTCAACTACAAAAAGTTGTCAAACATATGCTGTTACACCTTCAATTATCAAGTTTAAATCTCATTCTTACTAAGTTCCACTATGATGCTTGATGAAGTTTTACCTGTTGAAGATCTTGAAGCATTGCCTTGCTCAAATTGGGCTTTAAACCTGGGTCACATAGAAGTCTCTATGACTAAACCAACCTTGGCTATGCTATGGCTCCAAAGCAGATTGGACCACCAAGACAAAGGTTCATTGGCAACAGATACAACATTGAATTGCTGTTAAGGTCTACCTACCTGAGATGAATATTTATGATAGACCTACAAATGTATAAAGCTGACATCTATTCTCTTATACCCTGCACCAATGTAAATAAATCTATCCAAGCCTTGCATTCTTTTTAAGACAGATTCAAATTTGGCTCCTTCAATTGCATCTTTCACTTAGAAGGGCAACACAGACTTAAGATTTCCTATCTGGTTATCCAAAGGCCAGAAAAATGCTACTCTTGTAACTGTAGTGGTCAAAAAAACCATATATATACATATGACCTCTACTGTTCTACAATTATTGAAGGTCAGCACAAAATCTCACATGAAAGAAGAGAATCTAGGATTGATAGTGTGTGAGAGAGAGAGAAGTAAAAACCTTTGGAGTTAAGATCAGCATGATATCTTCTAAAAATTATATTGGATTTACAAGTAAATTCCACTCATCACAAGAATATTTGGATCAACAGATTATCGATTGTATTTGAATTTTCCTGGGGCAAATAGATTTAGCAGTCTGTAAACCTAGCGTTACCACTATGATCCTAATGTATGAACACTAATTCAGCAAATAATAATAATAATAAAGAACGAACACTAGGATACTTGGTGAGAGACATAAGGCTATTCATATGTTTTCAAGACATTGGTCACGTATGCCCCTACTGTCTAGAAATATGCATTCTAAGTATCTAACAAATAATGCTTGATTACATGTTACAACAAGGAAAAACGGAGAAACCCCCGCCCCCCTCTCTTTTTTCACTTGTACCTGAGATGGCATATGAAGATTGTAAACAAGTACCATATAACATAGTCATATTGAATTCAAGCATCCTATAAAAGACACCTGAAATATTGATGGCTGTGCCAAATTGCAGTCACTATATTAATTGTGGTTGTTATATACTTCAGAATAGATTCACACTGATATGAACCAATTCTATAGGGAAAAAATGAAATGGCTCAGAGTAGACAAATACCATTGTAGCCTGAATCTCAAGAGTAACCTTCTGTAGAAAGGTGTAGGAAATTGCAGGCACCATTGGAAAACAGTCTTCAGCGCACAGTGCAAGCAACGAGACTCAGCCAAACACTCTACATCCATAGACAGTGAAATGCATCCATGTATAGATAAAACACTCCATTCTCCCAGATGCTATTTTTTCCACTATTTAGTCAATGTTATGCCTCTATTCGTGTAATTGATTCGGAAACCAATATAGCTGTATAAAAAGAATCAATTGGACCTCCAACTGTTTGTTCAATCACATGCTTGTTTGTGACAATCCAGAGTTGCTATGTCAATAGAACCCATCTTCTTCTTCGGTGTCCTCATCCTCACTATTCACTAACATATAATCCTCATTCAGTTCCCCTGAAACCCACTCTTCTTCATCCCCATCCTCATCTGAAAATGCTGCATTCCTCACATCATTAAACTCCGTCCTCATGGCAACAAGCTCCTCCATAATTCCATCCAAATCGCTAAGACCATCAATATCTCCATCATAATGCGATATGGAAAATAAGCCGTCATCTTTGGCAAAAGAATCTCTTCTCCTCCTGTTCTTAGGCACCAAATCTTTCTCCGAGAGCTCTCCATTCTCAACTCCAATCCAAGGAACCCACAAGTCTGCGTGCTGCCCTAATGCCCTGTCAAAGTCCCCCACAACCACCGTTCCCAAATTCGCCTCCCTCGCCCTCCTCAACATCTCCGAGAAGTCTGAATCGTCCGAAACCAAAAATAACCAATCTATGCCTCGGCTCATTGAGTGTTGCATCTGCCTCTTCAGTGCCCAATCCGCAGCTTGTGGTTTATCCTCTACCGTCTTCACAAACACTCCGGCGCGCCTTAGCTCCGAAGCGAGCCCATATCCCACCTTAGATGTGATCAAAGACCTCGCTGCCTCGTTGTACTTATGATTCCCAGATATGAACCTCTCTTTATAACGCTGACGCTTTTTCCCTTTAAGCGACCTCATTCGATTGAGCTTCTTCTGACGCTCTCGTTCATGGAGCTGCTTGAAATGCTTCTTAAGGTCAAAATTGGTTTTACACTTGCGGCCGCAGACCCCACAAACGTACGGTTCGGAGGGAACGACCATTCCCTTACGCTCAAGAATCTCCATTTGCTTCCGCTCACGGCGTTCCTGGAGGACCCATTGGGGTAAATGAATAAATGCGTGGCGATTAGCGTAAGCAGACATATCAACAATGTCGCCGAATCGCTGTGCCACCTGTCGTAAGGCCATGGCAGCCTGATATGGCGGCCCACGAGGAGGTTTGTTATCAAGGTCCCATAGCACTACGACCTTATTCTGCTTGGGGGCATAGATACCTTCCTTGTTCTTGACCATGTCGATTTCGGCGGCGGAGCAGGCTCTGGTTTGACATGGGCGGGAAGACAAACGTCCAAGTGGGGATTTTGATGAGAGGGCAAGTGAGACTCTATTACTGAAATTGATGGAGGGAGAGAGCCAGAAACGGAGGCTGCTGCTCTTTGGCTTGCGATTGCGAAGGATAAGTGAAGAAGGAGTGGACTCTAAGTGTAGTGTGTCTATTGCATTGCAGAGGAGGGAGACGGGATTCATGCTATACTTCCTCGCATGCCGCACTTTATTCTTTTCACTTCTCAGGCTTAGGCTTCGGATTGGATTTTCGTATTGGGATAACTGATAAGGTCCTTCCACCTATCTAATCCCAGTGAAGTAAATATCTTCAAAACGACGAGTTGAAAAAATATAGCTCAGGAATATGACCGAAAAGTAGTACAGGGAAAGCGCCAGAACCAGCGATGCTCTATTAGAAAGCGTCAGTAAGACTGCCGCTATCCCAAAAAAAGCGTCAGCTTGGCAGACGCTCTCTATAAACCAGTAAGCAATTAACGATTGATTCCAAATCTGTTAATCGTAATTCAATTTGGTGGGTTCATTATCGGATTCCATGGGCTATGGAGATTCATCTTGATCTTTCCCCACACCGTTGGCAAAAACTCAATCTACTTAAAAAGGGAGTTGACATTCTTATACGGGATTCGGTGATGAGCCATCTTGGAGTTGGACCCATCCTTATGCAATTCGTGAGTTACAGGCGGGCTTGGAGAAAATTTATGTGAACCCAGCTGGAAAATCAATAAAAATTGTGACTAATTACCAGGAGAGAGAGAGGGGGGGTGGGAAGGGGGTTAAATTTGGGGCCGATGAACGCAGGAGAAGAGAGAAAGCGAAAGCTAGGAGGGGAGGAGAATTGTGTCTCTCACTGTTGGGGACATGGAAAGCGTCAGGCTTGGTGACGGTTTGTTTTCACAATTTTTTTGAAAAAAAAGAAAATGACAACTTAAAAATGAAAAGACGACAATGCCCCTAAAGAGATATAACTCAGAATTCACTTGATCAAATTCTCTATTTTTGAATTATGATTATGATCTCAATCCTTTTTTATTGTTTATAGAAAGAAATATATGTAGGTGAATTTCACAGAATTGGATTCAGCAAATGATGCTATTATGGTTCATTTCTCTCTATATTTTCTTATTATTCATCAATTGAAGCCCAAAAATTAGACTGGGAGTTTTTGTGCTGACGCATACGTGACAATGGGTGACATGTCGTTTTTTGTTATGTTAAAAAAGAAGCCAGCACAATATTGTTTTCCAAGCAACTTGTATTATAATCGGTCTAAATTATCCAATGCGAGAACGCTGTCTGGAAAACTAGGGACAAAACGAGATTATGAGCTCTTACTTAAATGGTCTTGGGTTGTAATTCTCCCATCAATGCCTCTTTTTCCATATGATGATCATTACCATCAATGGTGGCTTTCTTTCCCTTTTTCCTTAGGTATTTAGATTAGAAAATAGTAAAAAAGAGCTTTTTTTATTATTTTGTCTTCCTCTGCATGTGACTGCGTTTCAGAGAACAGTGCGGAGTTCTGTTTCACTTGACTTGGTGCTTGCTTGCACTAGTTGCACCCTTTCCATCTATCTATCTATCTATCCATCACTAATTTCTCATGTTAAAAACATGGCCACCTTACAAACTTTACGTGGCTGCATTGTATCGCTTATATTGTATCTTCAAAGTTAAACTGGTAATATTAGGAAAGAAATAAGAATACAGTTCATTTTATAAAAAAAAAGCATGCTAGAAACTCTTATCGGTAAAGGTATTTATTTAGATCATCATCTTTTGAAATGTAATAACACCATAAAGCCTTTCGTTATAATTTAAATAACGATGTCCTCTTTCCTCTGATGGATCAATTCTTAAAAAGCAATTCAATTATGTATCATCATCAAAATAACTGGTCAAAGAATGATTATTAATTATTTGGTTGATTGCTTCTTTATTTTTTTCTTTTTTGAATAATTCCAAGCTATAACGAAAAAAGTAAATAAACAACAAGTTTATAATCAGCAGAATACTTCAATATCTGAAGATCAGTATGAGTTGAAGAGGTTAAAAGAAAACCCATTAATTGATTGGGGTACATTTAACATATTAAAAAATTCCATCTCACATACCTCGTCACAAATTTGACTAGACAAACAAAGTTGGTGATCAATACTGGTGATACGTCTCTATTTATTTGCCAGCAGCTCTGCACCCAGTTTGTCATCCAATAAGACAAAATTTACATTTTTTTTTTTCATTTTTATTAGTGATTTAAGATATCAGGTGCTGTTTGTGGCATAGTGGACTTGCACTAGAGATTTAAAATACTTGCTATGAGCAGTGGAATGTTGGAAGTCCATTAGGATTATTTTTTAACGTAAAAAGCATATTATTCTTCTTAAAACTAATGTTAAGTTGCAGTTTTTATTGCTAATTATATTTATCTGGCTTTCAAAAAAAAAGTGCTTGACCCTTGAGTGGTCTTTTATGATTTATCAGATTAAGAAAAGAAGCCCAATGAAATAAAAAAGAGATTGAGATTATCATAGGATTAACTGTCAGTCAACAAAAAAAACTACCCAACACTTTCAACAACAAAATTTATGCTTTTCTGTTGGTAACTTTTTATCAGTCTGCGGCTTTCAGGTAGTCCAATGCCCCCATTTTCTCCTTCTTTTTAGAACCCAATATATTAATTTCCTTTTTTGGTACAGAGAAGAGAGAACCCAAATGCCAGTCAGATAAAGGAATCAGCGTTCAAAAAAGAAAAGCAGTTTGAAACTTTCTGTTTGGAGGTTTTGGCTTTGAACAAGATAAGCAGAAAGTCAACTGAAAAACTTAACTTTCTGTTTGATTTATGGAAAGGAAATCATCTAGAAGTGCTTGCAATGAAAAGCACAACTTAAGAAGCCCTTCTCTTACTTCTCTCTCTTTTGAAATTAAAGAAAAAACAAAACAAATCAACAAACGCGTCCATTGCTTATTAATGAGGAGAGTTTGTCGGTTGAGAAATATTAAATTAAAGGGAACTGAAAAATGGAACCTTGTGTGCGACTTCACTGTTTGGTAACACCTTGCGCCTCCCTTTGCTGCATGCCTTAATTGAACCAGTCTTAGTCCACGTCAGACCTTATAATTTTCTCCACCTTCATTCCCTTCTTCTTTTACGTTGAGTCCTCCAAAACCCAATACTTTTATCAATTAAAACAATCTATGCCTAAAAATCGCAAAGGAAAATAAGAAATCAGAAAGAGAAGAGATGAGCCAATGGATACATGTTGCGCTAATTGCAGCCTGCGTGGGAATTGTTTCGACGCTTATATTGGTTTTTATTTGGCGTTGGTGTCATCACAGAGAAAGTACAAATTTTGTTGAACCGGATAGCTTGACCAGAGTGGAGACCCTCCAAGCAGGTATTGCTAGACTTCATCACCAACCCACTGTTCATCATCAATTTGATCAGGTTCAGGGCAGCAAGAACAGAGGCAATTTCTATGTTTTTCATCGTGGGATTTCTGGAAGACCTTTATTCAATTGGGCTGATCATCCCTCCATGGCCGCTGATGCTGTTGAAAATGGATGGTCTCGATTTGCTTTCACAAGCTACAAGAACTACACGTCGTCTCCTTCAAAAAGATCATCACTTTTGGGGGCATGTGCAGCAGGTGATCATGGAAGAGAAACAGAGGCTGAGATAAGCTGGGAAGTGAGTCAGGAATCGGCTGATTTTATGCAAAAAATAAGGCTAAATCCTGGGCTTATTAGAAAAGTTCATTCAAACAATTCTTCTATGACTGTTGCTTCTGTGATTAGTACGGCTCTGCCTCTGCCAGGCCCTCCTTTGGGAAACTATTCCTTCCCACAAGAAGCCTATTTTGAAATTATGATTCTCTATTCTCGTGCTGATCATTCTGAATCGATTGGAAAGGTCAGAGAGGGTGAGAAGGCCAAACTCATTCAAGATCATTCAAATGCTAAAGGGAATTCGGAGGCTTTGGTCCATGTTACCAGCAGTCATAAAATTGATAGTGTTGATGAATTGAAACTTGATGGTAAAGACGGTGGCAAGAGTGAGTCTGTGATGTTTTCATTGGGGTTAACAGCAGGAGGTTCTGTTCCCTTGAGAGTTCCAGGCAGCTACCCTGGGAGCATTGGCTTCAACTCCAATGGTTCTATCTTTCTTGATGGTAAATTTCCTGCCTTTATTTTCAGTGCAATTTCTTTACCATTAAAGCAAGGTCTTTAAGGCCATTCCATTATGTCAAGATTTGTAGAGCAGAGGAAAGGTCCTTTAGGTGACAAATAAGTAAAGTACAGATTCACAATTCATTGTTTGTTTTGTGCTGATGCATCCAAACGGGAACAGCAAAAACCCACTCAATCACCTAAAGATCAACGCTATGAAGGGTCCATAACAAATGGTGGTCATTCATAAAATATAAATGACAAGTCTCTCCTTTTTATAAAATAGTTTAGTCTCTCCCCAAATACGGTTTATTATTTTGCTAAATTATTTCTTTATAGACATCTTTATGTAACTTGGTATTGGGTCTCCCTTGCAGGAATTAAACTAGTATTCGAATCCGAGAAGGCAGAATGGGTAGCAACTGATAAGGTAATAGGTTGTGGGTTTGATCCGAGGCAAAAGAAGGTTTTCTTCACATTAGACTCAGAATTGGTGCATGTAATTCACTGCCAATCAGAGGAATTTGGTACTCCACTATATCCAACCTTGGCTGCAAATATAGACATTTTGGTTTCAGTTAATTTTGGACAAAGTACATTCAAATATGCTCCTGCAAATGCACAAAGAACGCCAAATCCATGCTTTATAGCCCCTCTTGTAAATTCACCAGCTGCTACCCTTGGCTACGAAGATAGCAAGGAGCTCTTCTCCATGGGAAGAATTGATTCTCAATGGCTTAACCGATCTACAACTAAAGACAGCCACAATAATGGGACTAATAATCGAAAGGTAGATTTTGATGAGGAGTCTGAGGCTGATCTATTTGAAATCGTCTTGGATGGCAGTGCAAAATCTCCAAACACAGCATCCTAGTACAGAGGATGGATATATAATCCACGGTGTCTTGGTTCTGGCATCTAACTTCATTGCTGCTTGTCCGAGTGGACATGCCTTTGCCCACACCATACCGGCTTCATTTGGAACCATTAATGCTTTAGCCCTATACGAATACACAGAATATACACACACAGGCTCATACACATGGCAGAGTTCTTTATCTTCGATCCTGGAGGTTTTAACTTCACTAACTGCTCCTATAAAATCTTCTTCTCTCTCTTTTTTAATTTTTTTCCTTTTGGTGGCTAAAGACATAGTTGTGTCTCTTGGAAGAGATTCTTTGCCTCTGTAAATATGTATTCTGAATTCTCATAATATAAAATGATTTTTCAAGTTTTCTCTTTCTTCTATCCTATGCAAACATTCTCTTTGCTGTTTTCCAAGCTTAAAGCCACCTACTGTTGTCTGTTGCCATATTAAAGGCTAGTTTGGCATTACTGCTACTTTTTAAAAGTGATTTTTGATAACATTTGATTGGAATTATGATAAGTTCTTATAAAAGTTAATTATAAATTTTAAGAAATGTTTAGACATATATTTTAGTGTTTGAAATTAAAATAGAATAATACTTTCTAAAAGATCTCTTAACATGCTCCCAACCAAAGCTTAAATACTTATACAAAACAAAAAGATTAATTATTCAGTACTACAAGTAATTTGTTAAGTAAAACAAACAGTATAATTATAAATAATTTCAATTTTCATTTCTATTTGTGGTATAAATATCACTTATTATATTAAATAATTAATTATGAAAAAAATATACTTAGGATTTTAAAATGTAAATATTCAAGTTTAGAAAAAGGCAGTCGATTAGTTTATTCTTTCGGGATGGGTTGGTGGCATCAGAAAACAGATGAAACAGAATAAGAATTTAATTGCGTGTCGATCCTTCGCTGATCAGTCAAAGGTTAGATAAGAACCACTAATAGAGTTTATCCCTGCACCTCGCAGAAATTTAACCAGTCAATGGTGTGTGCCTCTCAACAACTCATATAATCTTCATTATCAGTTGTTTGCCATTAAGTTGACACCTTCCCACGTATGCCCATTGTGACACCTTCCAGAAGAAAAGCAGAATCCAGTAAAATTAAGGTCAGAACATGACCCAGATCCTTCTTAGCCCAGACGAAAAGAAAAAGAAAGAACCCAGATCAGAAAGAGTAAGCAGCTGAAACAATATAGGGGAAACCGTGGCCGAGTTGATGGGGAAGCAAAAATACATAGGGGAAAAGGTCAAAAAACCTGGAAGTAGCTTAAGCTGTAAAAGAGGCGCATCCCCAGCGCTGCGCTCATGTAAATTCGTCAAAGCAATAACTTTTTTCTGTTGTAACTCTCTTCTGCACACGTCTCATTCTAAAGGAAAGATGAGTGCTTTGAAGAGCCCACAGGTGCCATCCTGATTACTGTACTGTGTAACCATCTTTGCATCACGGAGTTTTACTCAATTCTGTTCAATCATTTCATTTAACACCGCCCAGTTATTGGTTACATTTCATGCAATACAATCATCTCGATCAGACGTCAGCTTCACCAAGTAAGCCTTTCTAAGTATTTATCGAACTCGTACCACTTATAAAGGCAGCCTCCACAATATGTATCACCAAACCCATCAATTAGTGCGAAACTTCAAACACCAGGCGTCATTGAGAGAAAGATGGATTATGAATATCGAATCTTACACTAAGAATCTTCTTTACAAATATCTTTGGCCAAAACAAGATTTTACCGAGACATAGACCAAGAACTAAGAAAAGTGACTAGGAAATCAATGATTCAGTCTTCAACAGAATCTTATGATTGAATTTATCAAGCAAATAAATGAGTCAATTGTATGATAAAACCACGCACAATTCTAAAGAACAGGTGGATATTGCTTGGACTGAAGTCGCACCCTTCTCCTATATTCAGTAGGTTCCTACATGTCAACATTTACATTGTTTAGAATGTTGTATTCAATAGCAGCGTTAAACATTTCAGACATAGATCCAGAGAGTGGAGAAGAACCTGAATGAAAAGCTGGTACCCTTCAGTTTGTGCAGGATCGGCAGGGTTTGGTTGGTCCAGCAAATCTTGAATCCCCACGAGAATTTGCTTCACAGTAATGGCTGGTCTCCAACCCTTGAAAATACATATACAAGAATCAGAAAATTAATCCAACTCTAAGTAAAAAGATCTACACATACATTTAATATAAGTATTTTGCACTTACACTGTCCTCATTAAGGATTGACAAGCATACAGTTCCAGAAGGATAGACATTAGGATGGAAGAACCCTTGAGGAAATTTACACTTTGGAGGCTTGCTGGGGTAATCTTCAGAAAAGTGAAGAGTGAGCGGATAGTAGCCTCCGTCCCAGTCAGTCTGCAATATTAAGAGAGTTAATGCCATAGTTCAACATGAATTGGCGTGACACTACAAAAAAAAATCATCTTCCACACAAATAGTCCACAAAAAAGAATGAAATCAATAGTAAATTAAAAATAAGAAAATAAATATCGGTCAAACTTGTATCAAGCCCAATCATTGAAAGCACAACAAAGAAGTAGGCAGCTACATTAAGTGAGCATTTCCAGCCTCAGCATTTAGGCAGGACTTTGAACATTCTTGAACAGATAATAGCTCTCTTTTGCTCACCTTTACAACAAAGTGAAAATGCAAACCAGCAACTTCCTAGTTCCTAGTTTCTAGATTGCAAATATACACTTTTTTACTGTATCCTGTCTTGTGAGATGGCCTAACCAAGGGTGCAAGTGACATTGTTAGGTAGCTACACAATTCATTAGGTCTCCAACAGATTTAACTCAAAGAGGGGTAGTCTTCCCCCATTAACACGGGGCAGCAGCAGTATGAAAAATGCTATACCAAGTACCATGACTTACTAGGAGACACCAAAGGACCAACCATGGAGGAAGGATGGTAGTCACTGAGTCAGAAGGCCCCAAATTTAAACAAAAACACAACTTAAAAGTGGAAAAAAAGAAGAAGAAGAGAAAGAAAGAGTGGACGACATAACCGGTAACCTAGCATCTGGGATAAATCAACAAAGTACCAAATAGAATCCTGAATTCGAGGCTTAGTCTATCAATTTCTAACTGCACCAATCATTAATCTAGCAAAGAATATAAATTATCTGACAGAAAGTATGCGAGTCCTAATTTCATTGGCAGAGTATACCAATTCCTAACAGCACAAAATAATAACTTCAGTGGCACAGAATGTAGCAATCAATGAAACTGATAACGTTTCAAAAGATTCACTTGAGAATAGTAGGACATAGTTACATTAAGAATAGCCAATGTTTATAATATGTCACCAATTTTCTGCATTATGGATGGAATGTGAAACACTACAATCATGCTTAACATCCTTGTTCAATCAAAAACATATTTGCATCCTGAAAGCACAACAATTAAAGAAGTATCTGAAGCCCCATCCAAATCTTCAAATTGGACTAACTCACTAGTGCAACACTAATCTCATCCCACAATAACTCAATGGTAAATGAGAATATAAAAAATTTAAACCGAAGAATTGGTCTGAAAAATTGAGAGGCCAAAATTGATACCCTGCCAAAACCCTAATCGTCATTTGAAAAGAAAAAAAAAATTCGAACTTTAACTCACAAACGATTCAATTCTATGCGTAATCTTAAGAATCTTGTATTTTCTAAAATACAGGGTAAGATATAAACAAGGGGGAAACTCACTCCAGCCTTGCCAGGGATGATGCACTGCCACACCATCAAATTCACAGACCCGTCTGGTCCGCTTTCCGGCTTCGCCACGAAACCCTAGGAAAGGAAAACATAAGTTTCATGGATGAGTTTAACAAAAGATAAAGGAGAGTGAACAAAATAAGCGAGTTATGAGATATAAGATGTTAAGGGACAGAGTAAGAGTACGTACATGAGGATGATTCTTACGCCAGGCTTTTCGCTCCTCCGTAAGACGACCACGCGCGATTCCACCGGACATTTTCTTTCTGCTTCTCGATCTCCACGACTTCTTCCACAGTTTACACTCAGGTGGCCGCGCTTTGGTTTGGACTCTTCTATTCAATGGGCGAACACGTTAACTCTATATACCCCTTTTTTTGTGTGTTTTAAAAAAATAGAGTAGTGCAAGTGCTTTTCTTTTCCCCATAAAATAGAGTAGTGCTAAATTTAATTCAATTCAACTATTTTTTTTTTAATTGTAGATACAGTTAAATTATGTTTTTCTTTTAAATGGCCATAACTCATTTTTGCGGGCTAAAATTAAGTTTTTTTTTTTTTAACGGTCAATATATTTTTAATTAATTTTCACGTTTCAAAATTTACTAGGTATGATCTAGTGGTAAAAGTTTAGATAGTTTGTAAAAATTCAAAGTTTCATATTGTCCTATAACAAAAAAAAAAAAAAAAAACAATCATTCATTTAATGTATCAAGGGGAAACTTTTGTGAAGTGCTGGCTCTAATTAAATTTAATTAACATATTACATATTTACTATTATGTCAAACTTTTAGGATTCAATTAAATTAAATTGAGCTCATAATAATGATTTTTTTTTTGAGTTAGATAGCAATTTTGGCCAAAGCTATTATTTTACAACTTAAAAAGATCAAACCTAAAGAATGGGGATGAGACAAAATAATGAGTATTTGATGGAAAGAAAATATGTGATTAACATTATTCCTTTGAAAGAGTATAAAGAAACAAAATAAAATGTAAGAAAAAATTGAGTCGTACAAAAAAAAAAAAAAAAACAAAACCAATGTAAATCTAGTTATATTTTAAATGAGTTGAATTAAATTTATACATTGCCAATTTACAATATATATATATAACTAAAAAGTACAGCCAGTTTTATAAAATCCGAACTACGTTGTATGTTTAACAATCTATCATTTTTCTTTAACATAATCATACTAAGAAACTACTATGAATTTCATAACTACAACATAGACAAGAGGTTATTGGCCTTACCAAAATTCTTTCATATCGAAGAGCTTCGTAAAGACCACGATGACAATTGACAAATTGCATTGTAATGGTGGGCAATGGGCATATTAGGAATGAATGGATGGCAACTTCTTCAGTTTCAGATCAGATGCCTAATGAAGATCGGACTCTGAATGTGCAGCAAAAACAAACATTCTAATTCCTACAGGCCAACACGGCATTTGTCCAATGTTGATCTTTTGGAAGCCACCTCAAATATAGAGTCTTCTTTCAGAACCTGTGAATGCACAATCATTAGCTACAAGTAAAAATCTGGGTCCTTGTTGAATTGTATTCATCCTCTCTCTGAGTTGCACAGCGGAGAGTCGGAGACTTGGTTTCGTTCTTCAGGGCATGTTGTAGTGAGCCAGGATCCAATACTCATGAAAGAAACCGTTGGGTTTTCCTCCCTCTTCTTGTCGGGCCTCCAAGGAAACGTAAGAGTTCAGGATCGATTATATCCACAAGTCAAAGGCCCATAATTATATGGGCCTTTGGATTCCTCCCTCTACTTGTTGGGCCTCCAAGGAAATACACGTTGCATTTAGTTGTTTCTTATTCACGCAGTAGGCCCAAAAACAAATTATTGTGAAAATCCACACAGAAGAAAAAAAACCAAAGGTGTCGTTGAGATGGGATCGCATTAGCCATGACCCACAAATAAAAAGGGATCACATTAGCGTTAGAGCTTGCATGTATGACAGGAAGAGTGGAGAGTGTTCACCAAATAGCCAATCATCGTAATGCATCTAGTAATTGTTGAAAAAGTCACCTATATGGGTTACTTGACTTCTCTAGCTAGGCCTCCGACAGCACATTGACGCATGGTAATGATGGAAGCTAGCAATGATGCACATGTTGTGTTTCCAACTGCATGCTTTGAGATCACAGTCTCGAGCAAACAGGGGAAGATACATAATTTGGAGGTATTGCAGTTTTTATCAAAGACAGGATATAATGGAAAGCCAGATCAAAGCAAAGCACGCAGTTAGCTAGATTGCGTATTGGCTTTGAGTGGACAAAAGGGTAGGGCCACATTTGATAATTATGTTACGGGAATCATATATTTTCTATGAAATGAAACCATAGGTTAATGTTTGTTGTACTTGAAATGATCAGTGCATTGGAGTCAATAAACTGCGCTATTGGACCTTAAGCTAGTTCTAATTATATTGTTAATGATTCTGATAAATAAAGGAGGAGGTGCTGGGAGAGAATGATAGGGCGAAAGGAGGCAAAAAGATGTGAGATTGGTCAGAAAAAGGAGGGTTAGGAATGATGTTAGTGATGTAAAGGAGGTGGGAGCATGTGATTTAAAGGTCCACATGGGTCGAAGAAAGCACAGAGAAAAAAGGTGGGGTAAGAGAGGTTGGGTTGAGAATAAAGAAAGCACTACTGCTGCAGCGTTAGCATCCACACTGAAAGCATAAAGCTAAAGCTACTTCCCACTGCCATGGTTCATTAGAATGAATCTAGTTTTCTTCAATCATGTGATTGTACTCTTGCTCTGATGACAGTGTTTTCTTGGGTTAATAAGGGAATTAAGCACGTTTTACCAAAAGCTAAAGGCTGATAAAAATTAATGTCCGAGGAAAACACTGAAGGCATCATATTCATAACAGATTTTCTGATCGATAAAGGCCTGCATTACAATTTACACAACAAGCTGGTATGTAACCAAACTCATTTTCTTCACAGAGCCTCATAGAGAGAGACACAGAGAATTAACAGAGTCAATTTATTGAGTAATGCGCCAACTAATGTCACACTCTGTTATACTAACACAATTAGCAGGATTTAAGTTTCACAGCACCTACTTAAACTTTTCAATTAAGCTTTTGTCTCTCTAGATAAAAAGGTCATGATTCATTTATTAATGCGATTTTGGATTACACTTGGCACCTAGAAGAACTTGGCTCGATGTTACTAACATCCACTCAACTAGAATTATTCACCAAAGATTATCTATTGCCGCAAGAAGCTGAAATAAACAGTTGAATGGGGCCACTTTGTGGTTGCATTGTACGCATCTGAGATAACGTTCGGATGACAAAATCCAATGAATGAAGAGTTAGGTTGAAAAGGAAACTTGAGGTTGGGATTTTATGTAGTACCACCCTCCTACAGTTCTCAGTTCTTCCTTCTGAACAAAGGAGCCACAGAAGTGCAGAAAAAAAAAATTATATTTCGCTGAGAGCTTGCTTCTCTTGCAGTCCACCAAATGAAGAAAAAGGGAGCCAAGCAGAGGAGTGGTCATTTTCTATTTTGTATTGAAGAATAAAAATAACAGAAAATGCTCAAATCAATAGGCTACCTACATTGATTTTTTGCACGAGAAGAATAAGGCTTTCACTTTTCAATTTTGCTCCTAAAAACAGCATTGAGAATTGTTAGATACTCTAGATTTGATTCGAATTTGGAAATCCGACCATCCGCAAATTTTAAGTTATACTCTTAACGTTTATATATACTGGGAAGAAGATAAATCTGTCCACAAGTTGTTATACATGTTTCCAGCATGTGAAAGTATGTACCTTATCCAGTACGAGTACCCAAGTTAGATGCAGGTAATGATATTTCAATGATGGCCCACCCATCAATTTTTGGCACGCTCTATGATATAGATATTGTCAAGGACTTTTATGCTTCGGAAAATCTAATTGAACTCTCTCCCTCATAAATCTATCTACATCTGCAAGCTCATTGTATTTGAACCTTGAGTTGAGTTTAAGGCAGCGGGTAACCAACATTTACCATCAAACTGCACTCACTATCTTCCACTGTCATCACTCATCAGCGGTCCCTGTGCACTCACTACCTTTGAATTCTTTGTTAAATCCTCTTAATTAACTCAACCGCCTTTTCCCAACATAGGATATGTTTAGTAGGGTAGGGTGCATGCGATTCCACACCTTTTTCCTGCTTATATATAAAGCTGGAGGTGAAAATTCAATAGAAATTAGGAGATAAAGACATTCTATTATGACTTCAACAATTAAAATCGCAGTATTCAAAATTATAATACTGGCCTAAGGGGAATGGTGTACTCCTCAATAGCATGATTTCGTAGTTAATATGAAAAATCATGATCCCACAAGAATAAATTAGGAGACTAATGGTTATACAATTTTTTTAACCCCGCATAAAAATGAAGTTTTAAACTACAAATTTAATTTAATGTAATAATATTGGCTACTACTATAAATTTATAATGATAGGATGTAAAAATGATTGATACAGACGAAAGCGGTGATGGTTATACAATCTTTTAACCCCTTGCCTGAAATTGAAAATAAAGTTTAAAACTAAAAAATTTAATGGAAATAATAATTGGCTACTATAACTAATCTATAATGATTGATACAAAGGAAAGCGGTGTAGACATAAATTTGGTGACAGATGTAGGTAGATATGACCGTTGAGATTTTTATGTTTTTGATGGATACGTGTAGAAAGACAAAGTGAGGTGGTTTTACATTACAGGTACAGGACTGCTCCCAATCACAGTGGAGACTTGAGAAAGAGAAGACAGCATGCTTAAAGTAGCAAACTACAAAGATGAAGTCATTAGCTGCCACAAATTCTGTTCTGCATAGAGTGGGGACCATCAAAGTCTGACCGAGTGAATTTGGGGTCCACCAAATTATGGAAGCTAAGTGCCATGTGAGGGAAGAGACCAACCAGCTGGCCGTGTCCAATAGGTGGGTCTCTTTTTCTCTCCGTCCCTTTACTTCCTTCCCCTACCAATACCATATTTTCTCCATCCATTCATCCATTTCTAATTGCAACCCAGAAACACTCCCTTCTTTTCTTATCTTTAATTTTATTTATTAGATTAGATATATCGTTCGGTGCAGTTTGATCTGTTGTGATCTTTCATACCCCGACAATTTAACCGGACTTCATATTATGTTAATTTGAGTTAAGAAATGGCTTACAGTTTACTAAATTGATTGACTTTGTAGATAGTTTAAACCAAATCATAATATTATATTTTGTTAAAACTTGTGTACCTATGACTATGTAGAGGGAAATGATTGGATGGAGTGGAAATACGTTGTTATTTTGTGAATTTGAAGGAAAGTAAGCCTTAGATGGAGAGAGAAAAAACAGCTCAAAATTAGTGGTCATGTCATGTGTGAATTTGGCAATGGCATATGCACATATATGCAAGCAGAAGCACCAATCAAAATTCGATCCGTGGCATAAACAAAAGTACTATGCCACCTGTGAACCTTACCTTAGTGATAATGACGGTGTACCGTCAAACCCCTCTCTCTCTCTCTCTCTCTCCGTAATGCTGTATGTATCCGGTTCCTTATCACGTGGCTTTGTGCGCTGTGTTGTGTTGCGGGATTCCTTTTCTACCTTCTTCTCAATCAAATCTACATCCCAATTCCTATTCCTAACTAGATTAGACTACATTCACTCCACTCTTCAACTCCTCCTCCTCCTCTACCTTGTTTATTTATTAAATAACCAAAATAGGATAATTAATTGACGTGGGGGTAAAGTGGTAATTCTCATGCTAACGGGATCAACAGCAACTTTATTCGGGGGGTAGCACAGGGAGGCCTACAGGGGCCGTTGTGAAAGGAGGAGGGACAATCTGGGAAAGAGAGTGATAAAAGATTCACAGCACGCAACCGTCTAGACTGGTAATGTAGTAGTGAGAGTGAAGGAAAATGATAGTGGTTGGTTTGTTGTCTTTACAGTTACCTTGAGCAGCTTCAGCTTCAGTGTCCTCAAGTCTCATAGCTTCTATTTACGCTACTACCCTTCACTTTCTCTCTCCATCTCTAGCTATATTACTTTCTCTCTCTAGCATCGTCCGAAAACCTCAGTTTCTTTCTTGCTCCTGCTGTTACTGCATCACTTTCTTTCTTGTCCTGAAAATTCTCCCAATTTCCCTGCAGACAATGAGAACGGTTGTCTAAAGCCAATTGAATTGATCTTCTCTCATTCACACTAAGCCGCAGATACTGATTCACTTGCTCTCTCTCTTTCTGTTTCTGAGCTGCTTCCCTATGGAAGCAGGGGAAGATTGTTGCGTTAAGGTTGCGGTCCATGTCCGACCGCTCATCAGTGATGAGAAGCTTCAAGGCTGTAAAGATTGTGTCACCGTCATCCCTGGGAAGCCTCAGGTGCACTCAATCACAACAATGTGATAGTCTAGTTCTGTCAATCAAATGTGAACACTGAGAAGCATTGCCATTGGGGGGAGGAGGGAGGGTTCACATTGGTGCATTGAATTTTGCGTAGTATTTTGTGTTTAGCATAGAGTTTTCAATTGATGAATCTGCGAGAGATCTAGATCCAAAATTGCTTACCTAATGAAAGATGAGAGACGGGGTTTTGTGGCGCATAGTAGAAACATCTGTTCTTCCCATTTCATTGTCGAATTCTTCTTGTGGTTTTATGATGTCTTACTTCCTTAATTGGGATAATTGACTTCATTCTGTCGTTGGGTTGCATCATTATTGGCTTGAAAGCACGTATGGTTGAAATGGGTTAGTTTCTGAAACACTGTTTTGGTGAGATAGGGGTTTGGTATCAGTAGAGGGAGAAGGACTTGCACCAGTATTTTCAATTTCTCCTTTTACCTCCTAGGATCTTGGCGTGTTAATGACTTTTAAGTGCACGCGATGATAAAGAGACTCAGTAAATGAAAGTGGCTCTTTAGTTTATTGGTGCCACTCGAACTACAACACACTTGCTTGCTAAATTGGTTGTGCTCTTTCATCCTTTTTAGTTCAAAATTTTGTCAAAATTCCATCTTGTGACTGGTGCGAAGTGCTGATTTTATATTTTATAATAATGGGTCGTACTTTCTTCCCCACGATAAAACCATCTGAATGAATGTATTTGTATGCGCCTTCTATGTTCAATTGAAAACTATTATTGATTCGCTCATTTTTTCGAAGAAAGCTAGCATTTTGAAGAGTTTTCCACGTTTCTCGTTTTATATTGAATGCAGGGTTGCAAATTACTTATAGTTTTAGTCTTTCGACGCCATAATTTACGATTGCAAATCATATTAATGTCTCCAGATAGCTAAAAATTGGGTCAAATCACATGTTTGTTTGTTTTTTTTTTTTTCTATATAACGCAGGTACAACTTGGCGCTCATTCCTTTACATTTGATCATGTTTACGGGAGCACCGGTTGTCCCGCATCTGCCATGTTTGGAGAATGTGTTGCCCCCCTTGTTGATGGATTATTCCAAGGATATAATGCTACTGTTCTCGCATATGGTCAGGTATAATCACCATCTAACAGAAAGCCGTTAAAGCAAAGAGAGTTACACACTGCTATCCTGATATCTGTTTTAAAAGTGACACTTCCGCTTCATTGCAGACAGGTTCTGGAAAAACATATACCATGGGCACCGGCTTTAAAGATGGTTGTCAAACAGGAATAATTCCACAAGTTATGAATGTTTTGTTCAACAAAATTGAATCCTTAAGGCATCAGATTGAATTCCAGTTGCACGTTTCCTTTATCGAGGTCTGTTATTGTTATAGTCATGTTTGAAAGTTTCACACTGTAATATCTGATTTGGTTGATTTCTTGTCTTTGAAGTTATTTAGATTAAGTATCTGATCAAAATGTTTAATTGTGAGAAAGATTCTTAAAG
This sequence comes from Cercis canadensis, assembly GCA_003255065.1. Lineage (NCBI taxonomy): Eukaryota > Viridiplantae > Streptophyta > Magnoliopsida > Fabales > Fabaceae > Cercis > Cercis canadensis. The sequence continues at coordinate 338,182 of QAOA01008735.1, forward strand.
AAGAAGTGCGAGACTTGCTGGATCCCTCTTCTATGAGCAAACCAGAAACTGCCAATGGACATGCAGGAAAAGTGACTGTTCCTGGGAAACCACCAATACAAATTCGTGAGACATCTAATGGTGTCATTACCCTAGCAGGATCTACGGAAGTCAGCGTTACAACACTAAAAGAAATGGCTGCTTGTCTGGAACAAGGATCATTGAGCAGAGCTACTGGGAGCACAAATATGAATAACCAATCCAGGTTGATTATGCATTTTCCTTCTCTATTTTGAACGCATAACACATACTTACGTATTTTAATCTTATTTTAAGATGCATAAACATTTTCTAATAACATATGGCAGGAAGTTTTATATAAAATTCAGATAATCAACAATTAACTAACAGAAGATATGCTATATTATTTGCCTTTAAGATCTGTTGGTTTTAAATATTTTTAGGAGGGCTTCATTGATGGGTTTAAGCATCTAACAATGTCTTGAAAACGAAATTGAGCTCTTATTTGTTTTCTGCAAAACCAGCTCCATGTGTATTGTTGTGGATTTTTAATTGCCAAACTAAATAAATAATGGATAGATCTTTTGGCCTTCAAGAATGCATGCTTGCAATTCTGTAACAGTTTTAATGATTTTTGTTTGTGAATCTTCTGACAATTCACTTGTCAGTCCCGCTATGGGATTAAAAAGTTGTGCTTCAAATTGCTGTTACTGTTTGTCCTGTTGCAGTTCTCTTCTACTACTTATTCTTCTTCTACTATGTGTCCAACTAGTCGTTCACATGCCATCTTCACCATCACATTAGAGCAAATGCGTAAGCTCAATCCTGCTATTCCTAGTGAGAGCAGTATAAATGAGACCATGAATGAAGAGTATTTATGTGCAAAATTACACTTAGTAGATCTTGCTGGATCAGAACGGGCTAAAAGAACAGGGTCTGATGGTATACGTTTTAAGGAAGGTAAGATGGCGCCAGCACTCACTTGTAGCATCTAAGCATGCTTTAGATCACTATGTAATCAAATTTCATCTTTCAAACAGGAGTTCACATTAACAAAGGCCTTCTTGCACTTGGTAATGTTATTAGTGCACTTGGTGATGAAAAGAAGCGCAAGGAAGGTGTTCATGTTCCTTACAGGGATAGTAAACTCACTCGCCTTTTGCAGGTTTGATATCTTAATATTCCTTCTTGGACCTCACACTCTGTCGTTGAAAATCTAAAAAGACGATTAAGTATTCTTTTGAGAGAATTATTGTTTGGTTCCTCAAGTTGACAAAAATAAAAACTGTTTCCAAACATGGAGGAATTCCAATTTGGTTCCTCCTATACCATACGAAATGTCCAAAATACCCCTTGGTGCCATGTGATATATGTGTTTATCATGTTCAAAAATAAACAGAATAACCACATAGGTATTTTGGATATTTCCTACCGGTATGGGAGGAACCAAATTGGAATTCCTCTATATTTGGAAATAAATGGTCTTTTTTGCCTACTTGAAAAACCAAATAATAATTCTCTGTATTTTTTATTATATGTTGTTTTTTTGAAATAGATGTGCTCTGGTCCCAACCCCCCCCCCNCCCACAAAAAAAAAGATATTGTTTGAGTGTATGACAACAAAAATTGCCTTCCTTCTGAATAATCATATATTAAAACTTGGAATCTATTATTTATTATAATTGATAATTAGAATTTCCAAGAAGAAAGGGAGAAATAATTATTACTGATAGAAATGATAACAGTAGCAAATGTGTAAATCAAATTTTTCACATTGTTTCTTCCCTTTTCAGCCAATTTTATTGTGATATTTATTTTCATTTTATATTTTTTGTTTTTATAGATCAATTTAAATGATTTTCAGGATTCACTTGGCGGTAACAGCAGAACTGTTATGATAGGTTTGTTGTTTTTCTCACTTGCTTCTATCCCAATCCTCCCATAAGTTTTTATCATACCATTGCCATACAAAAGATAAATTTTGTATCAAACATTTCTTAATTTATGCATGGAATTAATCTGATATATCACTCTTTCTTCTCTTCAATATTCAATTATACAAAGTAGCAGGGAGGCACAGAAATGTTGGAAACAATTTGGTACATGCTTTGGTAGTACATATGTTCAGTGTTTTGGATTTTGCATTCTGAAACCTTCTTTCTATAGCTCTCAAAGATTTTTTAACGGATTTGTGTGGTTAATAAACAATTAAACATCTTGCAGCTTCTTTATGGCACTAAACATTCATGATGATGTTTAAAATGCTGAATTCCGTCATTACCGTTGAGCTTGCATCTTAAGCAACCTGTAGTTACTTTTTTTTTTTCTTACATCAAAAAGATTTTTTCTGTGCCAGCCTGCATAAGTCCTGCTGATATTAATGCTGAGGAAACCCTTAACACTTTGAAGTACGCAAATCGTGCACGCAACATCCAAAATAAGCCTGTTGTAAGCATTTAAATAAATTTTGTTTCTCTTTCTTTTTTAACAAATTTGAAATAATTTATTGCCTATGTTTTGCAATAGATCAATAGAGATCCCATGTCCAATGAGATGCTAAAGATGCGACAACAACTAGAGTATTTGCAGGCAGAACTTTGTGCTCGTGCTGGTGGCTCATCTGAGGAAGTTCAGGTATTTGGCTTCTGTTAAATTATATTTCTGATGAACGTATTGATTACTTGTAATATATTTCCTGTAATTGGTAAGTAGTAACTTTGCATGGACATGACTTATAATGCACAATTGCAAATCAATCAATACAGCTCATCATGTTAATTGTTTTAAAGAAAAGCTTCCTAAGCTTTACTGGACTGATGGCTCTTGTCAACCTATGAGGACTTCTAATAAATAGCTTGTATGTGTATATCCAAATATATAATTTTCATATAACTCATTATGTAGGTCCTCAAGGAAAGGATTGCTTGGCTTGAAGCTGCTAATGAGGATCTCTGCCATGAACTTCATGAATACCGTAGTAGATGCTCTGTTGTAGAACAATGTGAAAAGGATGCTCATGTATGTGTTGATTCTTCTTTGACTTACATTTATTCTCTGATACCTTTTATAATGCATAGGTTTGTGCTTCCATTTTATCTTGGTTTTTGTATTCCACTTTACGGACTGACTGTCATATCGATTATTATAGTCATCAAATTGAGTTTGAGATATTGGCTGGATAGGCTATACATGCAAGCTTTAAAACTTTATCTTTCAGGATGTTAGCACTTGCCTTGTGAAGACTGATGGGCTTAAGAGGAGCTTGCCTATCATAGCAACTGATTATCCAATGAGTGAAACAACAGGTAAGACTCTTCTTTAGCCCAAATTTTATAATCTGTGATTGAAGCCAGCTCTAAACTTGCACTTGCTTACTCATGTAAGATTAGAACTGCTTTGACCCGGGATTAAAATTGCCAATTTTAGCAGGTGATTCAAGGGAAATTGAAGAAGTAGCAAAAGAGTTGGAGCACACACTTCTGCAGAATAGTATGGATAGAGAGTTACATGAGTTGAATAAACGCTTGGAGCAGAAAGAGGTTGTTATAGTACTTATAGATACATATCCATGACATCTATACATATATGTTATGCATCAATCAGAAAGACATATAAATCAATGCATCCATGGGCAATTTCCTGTTCTTTAACTTGATCAACCATATAAATCAATGCATACATGTTACGTGCATAGCTTAGTAAATGAGGTTGTCACCTTACCAAAATGATCAGATTATTCATGCCATGGGACTTGAGATGTCAAAAAATAAATAAAAAAAAATCACAAAGGCATCATTGAACGTTTCTGTCCCCAATATTATTTAACAATTAGAAAACATTACGGTTAGACCATATAAGAAGTGCCTTTCTTACTCTTTTTTATCATTCTTTCTTCCTAATGCATATTGGTATTGATTTCTGTTCAGTCTGAGATGAAACTTTTTGGAGCATCTGACGCTGAAGTACTCAAGCAGCACTTTGGAAGGAAAATAATGGAACTTGAGGATGAGAAGAGAGTTGTGCAGGTTCAATTGAGATTCTGCCGAGTTATTTTTACTCCCTCAGAAAAACTGAAAATTCATAGATTCACCTGATTTATGAATGCAGAGAGAGAGGGATCACCTTTTGGCTGAGGTTGAAAATCTTGCTGCCAGTTCTGATGGACAAACACAGAAATTAGAGGATATTCATGCCCAAAAATTGAAAGCACTTGAAGCACAGGTGAAGAGTCCAATTTTAATTTTTATTTCAATCTATTTCACCATTTGGAAGATTTAAAATTGGAAGAGATATTAAATTGCAAAAATCCTTTCAAAATTCATGAACACTAGATTCTGGACCTGAAGAAGAAACAGGAGAGCCAGGTTCAGCTTTTAAAGCAAAAGCAAAAAAGTGATGAAGCAGCAAAGAGACTGCAGGATGAAATACAATCTATAAAGGCACAAAAGGTTGAATCTTGTATTTCTTCAAATCCATAGTTTTATGACATAATATACCTATGCTCTATCTGTTATAATTTGAATATCCTTGCAGGTTCAATTGCAACATAGGATAAAACAAGAGGCAGAGCAATTTCGGCAGTGGAAAGCTTCTAGAGAGAAGGAACTGCTTCAAGTATGTCAGGCTTCCTTTTTTTCCTTATATTTAAATTTATCTGTGATACTTCTATGAAATTGACCAATTAATGTTCTTCCCATGATGAAATAATTGCTCCATTATCAGTTGATGTTTCTCTATTAAAAAAGTAAACATGCATTCATGCTTATTTTGGAATCTGAGTCCTGACAGTATGCCCTGCTCAAAGTTCAAGAGGTCATAGTAGAGATCATGGTCATTTTGATCTTGCATTAACATTTGCAGGCAGTGCTACAGTTCATTATGACTGTACATGTTTTGATTATATTGTTTGATTTACATTGACATGAACTGGTACACTATGCCTGCATGCCATAAATGCTCTATCACCTTGTATTAATTATATGCTCCAAGAACAGTTGCGGAAGGAAGGAAGGAGAAATGAGTATGAAAGGCATAAGCTGCAAGCTTTAAATCAACGCCAGAAAATGGTGAGTATTTCTAAGTTGTCAGATGGCTGCCCTGTTCTACTTGTTAGTCTTGCCTTAAGGACTTTCCAAAATAAATCTAGTAAGGTATACTCAAGTGGACTTTGCTAATGTTATTGGCATATTCCATACGTTGCATAATTCTTATTGGAAAAAATAATAGGTCAGAGAAAAATCCTCTGTCAATGTTATTCTTGACTTTTATGGTTGTCATTACTGATACAAGACAGAACAACGGCTAATGCTAGATCAATATATTTCTTTCAGGTCCTTCAAAGAAAGACTGAAGAAGCTGCAATGGCCACCAAGAGGCTAAAGGAGCTGCTAGAAGCTCGTAAATCTTCCAGCCGAGACACTTCAGGTATGATTTTTTTGGACAATAGCATGCAGATTTGAGGCTTTTGAGGAAGTTCTCTTGAAATGCCTTTTATAGAGGGGACTGTCTAATTTTTGAGTAACATGGGGGCTTTTCAGTGGATGGACACTTCCTTTTTGTTTGGTATCTAATTCCTTTTCATTTTCCAGTTACTACCAATGGAAGTGGAACAAATGGGCAGGTAATGATCTTTCCTTCCCCTTCTTAAATTTGTTTACTATCCATGTGGGCTTAAATGAATAATTTTTTGAGTTGCATGTTTAGAGCAATGAGAAGTCCTTACAACGATGGCTTGATCACGAGCTAGAAGTCATGGTAAAAGAACATGAAGTCCGTTTTGAGTATGAGAAGCAGAGCCAAGTGTATGTAAAACATATGTTCAGTCAATATTTTCTTGCCAATTGATCTGTGGTGCTGTCTTTAATAAATTATGATGCAATCTTCAGGCGAGCTGCCCTTGCAGAAGAGTTGGCCATGCTGAAGCAAGTAAATGAGTTTGCTGCAAAGGGCCTGAGTCCTCCAAGAGGAAAGAATGGATTTGCTAGGTATTATTTTTTTTCCCCAGTTACAGAGTTGAAGGTGCTGCTTGTGTAAAACTACATTAACCTGCTTATACCTGTCTCTTTTTTTTTTTTTTTTTATTCTTTCAAGGTTGTGCCACTTTTGGAAAGTCTTGGGTCTTTTAAATGATAGTGTATGGCAAATAGAAATTAGAACTTCTCTATTTCTGTTGGCTTTTAACACTTGTCTCATTTTCTCAGAGCATCCTCCATGTCACAAAATGCAAGAATGGCCAGAATAGCTTCACTTGAGAACATGCTGAGCATATCATCTAATTCACTTGTAGCAATGGCTTCTCAACTTTCTGAGGCAGAAGAACGAGAACGGGCCTTCACTAACCGAGGGCGCTGGAACCAGTTGCGCTCAATGGGAGAAGCCAAGAATTTGCTTCAATATATGTTCAATTCTGTTGCAGATGCAAGGTGCTTTGTTTAACCTACCATTTTCTACATTGAAGTGAGCCATTCACGTTGGAAATAGGCCAATTAACCAATCTGCTAGTTGAACAAGAATGAATCATAGATCTCTGATAATTTGCAGAATATATGGTATTATTAGTCATGTCGAATTACCACCTTTATGCACTCATTTGTTTTTTAACTGTGAGTGGATTATAGTGGCTTGCTAGCATGTGTTAAAATTCAAAGTATGAGTTATTGTTTTTTCTCCAGGTGCCAACTGTGGGAGAAGGACATGGAGATGAGGGAAATGAAAGATCAAATCAAAGAACTTGTAGGTCTATTACGGCAGAGTGAGATGAAAAGAAAGGAAGCTGAGAAGGAGCTTAAGTTGAGAGATCAAACTGTTGCAACCACATTGGCTTCACCAGCTTCTGTAAGATTACATGTCACTTGGTGAACTTTATTTTCTTGAGCATTATATGACAATATATGCATTTTATAACTCGCAGAAGATTAGGGAGACAAATTGGTGGTTTTACCTTTATCCGGCTTATGTATCCTTAGTATTAGCAAATTACAATTAGGTTACTATTGCTTACTCATTGTAAGGAATTTCTGAGATTTTTTTAAATAGCTTTATGCTGATTTTTGTTTTCTTCATGACTATTTTCGCTAGTTGTCTGTCAATTGTTATCATAATTTTCCTTGTAGCTGCTACTAGTTTCATGGCTTTTGGAACAAACTCGTTTTGGCAATTTTTTACCTAGTATTCTTTTAAGTCGTGGTCATTGTCATTAGGAAGACTGTGCTTCAACTATTAGTAGTGAACTTATCATCACTCAACGTCAACAGGGGAACTCTCCAAATTCATTGAAACACTTTGCTGAAGACATGAATGGACCTTTGTCTCCAGTGTCTGTGCCAGTACAGAAACAGCTCAAATATACCCCAGGCGTTGCTAACGGCTTGGTGAGGGAGTCAGCAGCATTTATAGATCAAAGTAGAAAGGTAATATAATCCTCCATTCATATGAAATTGGAATATGTCTTTTTATTGGGCTAAAGGAAGTGAGCTTTGCCGTCGTTTGCAGATGGTACCCATTGGACAGCTGTCGATGAAAAAACTAGCAATTGTAGGACAAGCTTCTGGCAAGCTATGGAGGTGGAAAAGAAGTCATCACCAATGGCTAGTACAATTCAAATGGAAGTGGCAGAAGCCATGGAGACTTTCAGAATGGATTCGACACAGTGACGAAACAATTATGAGAGCAAAGCCACGTCAACAGGCTTTGCCACATATAATGTGATCCCTTTCTGATTAGCCAATTACTGTCGCCCAGTATTCATTTTTTGGCCCGCAAGAATGATCCTTGATACAAGGCATTGGAAAGAACACAACACTAGGTACAGGTAGTAACCATTTTAATTCTTGTAGTTTGGCTAACATCTTAACGTGAACTCTTGCGCCATGCATATGCTTTTCTTATGGACTCTCCGAATTTCCTTTTTTTTTTTTTCATTTTTCTAACTAATTCTAATGCTTATTATTAACTATATTAGGATCAATCATAACCTTCTGAACAGTGCTTTTTGGTTTAGTGAAGATGCGTTGATCTAACATCCCTCTTTCCTTGCTGCAGTATAATATAAGTGCTTGCTAACTATATGCCTGAGTCTTGGATAATGTTGTCAAGATCCTGAAAATTTTGCCATCATACTGCATATGGAGCATCTTTTGAGGTGTTGGAATTCTGCCAGCAGATACCCAAATAATTACTGGACGAGAAAGGTGGTTTGTTTGATGCACTGGTGCAGATCTTGCTAGACAAATTATCTTGGAAAGTAGTCTGTTCATACTAACACTTGTAGAGAAGGGAAAATTCTTTTATCAAGTCTTGAAAATGTGTATCAAGGGTCTTTTATTCCTTGTTGTAAGTTCCTATGGTCTTATTGTGTTTGAGCCAGTTATTGATTTTGTTGATAGGTCATATATTGTAGCATTTGTCTGTCACAGTGATAGAAGAAAATTATTCTTAGATTTGTTTTTCCTTTTTCTAGGGCTTCTTGTGTGTAAAGAACATTAGTGATATTATATTGAAAGAATTTCTTCCCATACACATTTTCAAGAAGAGGATGCTAATTAATGGCGTCTTTATTATGTGCGCTTTGTAAATATACGCATCTCACGCATTGCATTATGTTCTTTTCTATTCTTCTCTCTCTCTTTCCAACGCCTCTCTTTCTCCCATCCTGTCATAGCCTGCTGTCCGTCAAGATAATTGCTTTCCGAAGGTAGTTGGGGTATTGAAACGAAGTCAATCCGTAAGTGGCAGAATTTTTCTTTTTGTACAGAGTAGCAGGGACAGGGACCTTTGAACTCAAGAACTCTCACAAAATATCTAGAAGACTTACCACTAACTTACATCTTGTGACTTTTTTTAATGCTGTCTTAAGTCCAAAAAGATTAATTCGTGTGCAAAAGATTATTATCATGAATATTTTTGAGACAGGTTCATATACATATTCCGCAAAGCTAAGCTATAAATACTCCCTTATATAAGAGTTCCCCATGCTACAGCCAACAAGTTACTCAGCTTGCAAAATCTAGAAAAAGAAGGCCACAAAAACAAAAACACAAAAAACAAAATAAAACAAAGAGAGAGAGAGAGAGTAAGAGACAGTTTCTTTTGCTGGAAGCAATTTTTTTCTCCATTAAATTCAGACAGCGAATTGCCTGCTTCTATCAGTTACAGGTAGGGTATAACAAAAGACTAACTGAACGCTATCTAAAATTTCAACAAATATCCACTTTTGCAATGACAAATCATAGTTTCCAGTATGATGTACATTAGCAACGAAAGAGAATTATTGACATAAAGAACTATTCAAATGTATACATGCGTTATTAATCAGTACATACAAAATCCGCAGAATGCTTAACGCATATCAATAAATAAGGCACTATTGGTTTGAGCATACTACAACTTCTGGAGTGGGGAAAGAGGCTGCCGGAAACTTGGCCATCACCAGGTTTGAACCTGGGAGGACTAGGTAACCAGCCAATCCGCATGCCATTGAGCCAAAGGCTGGCATTTGGTTCACTGGCATTGGCCCAAATCTTAAACATGAGAGTCAACATGGGCGTCATTACTCAGACTTTCCACATTGGCACCTTAATCACTATGGTTTACGAGATTTTAAGTCTGGAAGGGAACAAAGTTTGGCAATTCACTCCACTATAATCATAGCATCAATGTTCCTACGACCAACATTAGGTAGTCAGAAGTTTGCTCGCAAGAAATTCCACCATTCTATCTAGTCTATGCAATCATCAGAAAGCAGAAATGTGCCACGTAATAAGGTGAGAAAACAAATACTAGTATGGCAAAAATGCATAGGGAAACAATGCATCACCATAGCAGATACCTACCGCTTTACCCAAGCATCAAAGTTAACAACACCAGTATGCATAGTGCTCCTCTTTGCGATGATTACTAACAAGGCCCCCACACTTTAAACAGATGAAGCTGCTGCCGTCTGAAACTGCATCCAACACTACTTGCATCCTACCAGTTTCTGCCAGTATAGAAGTCCCATGAGCATCAGGAGTAATTGAAGGACTAGCCATGTTATTTGCAGATGATTCAATTGTTACAGGCTGAGCTTCAGCAATTGCACACTCAGCAAACAAAGAAGCCAGCTGATCAACTGCAGCAGTCTCTTGCAGTCTACATCTATACAGCTCACGAGCACGATGAAGGGACTGAAAAACAGCTTCATCGCCACCTTTAGTCTTCATTGCCACAACCACCTATACCAAAATTAGGTAAATATCAGCCACTGAAAAGATTATCCTCCTGTTCATTTTTTGCTTATGTTTTCTCCTTCGCCAAGAATTTAATACATTATATAAACATGCTTTATGCTTCAAACATCACTACAGGTAACCTCCTCTATGGCAAGCTTGAATAGCTGATTCTACATCGTTTCATCATATAAGTTCTAGAGATATAGGAGCCAAAAAAATAAATCTGTACGATGTCCTTACACCATACATAGTATTTGACAATGTCAAAAAAATAAATCTGTACGATGTCCTTACACCATACATAGTATTTGACAATGTCAAAAAAAAAAACACTGTAAAAATCCAACAAGTTTTCCATCCAAGATGATGCAAGAAGCTAAGTTGCTGGCATTTCTTCTACCTAAAACAAAATTTTCTTCTTTTTTCTTTTTATTCAATTTTTGGCAACTGGTACGAATTATTAATTTTGGAATTTCGTTCTTAGACCTGTTGCTTTTACCCTTCTAGTTTGTCTTGCTCGGGGTAATACCAAATATATAACTCATTTTATCTAGTTTGGTCCCCAAGTTTAACATTCTCTTATGGGAAAAAACATTAAATTCCAGTCTAAAGTTGGGTAATGGTAGTTAAAAGACTCCAAAGAAGTATCAAATAGACTATAAGACCAACATAATCATGGACTTCGATGTTATTTGCAGTGTGTGCTGAGATATATCAGAGAACCATTTCAACGGATGACTTGAACAAAATTCAAACATTGTCCATCGGGCTAAACCATAGATATCAGATAGACGCGAGTGAAGCAGCTTTACCCTTCTTTTCGCAAATTGGAAGAATTATTAAACCAATTGTAACGTAAAAAAAAAAANAAAAAAAAAAAAAAAAAAAAGCTAAAAGAAAGGAAATGGAAAAGAAAACCTTCCGAAGCGTCGGGAAATAAAGAGAAACAAAGAAAAAGAGTTAGGAGAGTGTGTGTAACAGATTACCGCTTGGAGGGCCTGGGAAGGGTTCCCTTGATTGATGAGCTGCCGAGCCAATGTGAGTAAGTCCCGGACCACCTCATTCTCGCGGAAGTTAGACGCCACCTCCGGCCGCGCTGCCATCTCGGTCTCCATCATCTCCGTGTCTGCTCTCTCCATGGTATCTGCTATTTTACGCTAACGCTTCCAGCTTCCGATGATCTTGTTTTCTCTACAGATTATGATTTCTTTTCCTTTAAAATCTACCACTCCAAGTCGACAATTCTTTATTCTAGACAGATCAAAGATGTGTGGGATTTCAATTTAAATCCCCAGAAACAGAATGGCGTTAAAAAGGAATTATAAATAAATAAAATTATCTTGTGCTGCGGACTAAAAAGATGATTCTAGCAGATTCTGCACTGGTAACTGGCCCCTCCATTCTCTCTCTGGCTCTGGCCATTTCCCAGAGGGAGAAACGTGGACGATGCATTCCAATCGGACCTCATTCTCTTGGGTTTATATCATTGGGCTTCAGTCNCTCTTGGGCTTTTTTTATTTATTTTTCGTGTACTTTAAAGTATATAGTCCAAGCCCATAAACAAACCCACCATAAAATGAGAGCAACATTTCTTTTTTTTCCAAATTAAAATATATATATATGCTAAGGCATTTTATTGGAAAAATTATTGTATAATCTCGTAGTAAAGCACCAATTAATCACAAATATGTGTTCTATTGATTATATATAAAGTACGTTCATACACATGTGCAGTGAGAGTAGGCAACAATTTCTAATTTTTATTGGGGGTAATCTTAGGAATTAGGATGGGGGATTACTTCAGAATCTTCGGCTGCCGTCTCCTCTACTTTGTAGTTGAGCAGCCGCTAATACTGGAAACTTGGGACAAAATCACAGGTTCTTTCCGGTGAAGATCACCTACCAGTTAGGCTCCATGATTTCAGTTGCGTATAACCGAAAGAGCAATAGACACTAGACAAAGCCCACATGAGGAAATTATGTGCATACTTTACTAAGACCACATAGTGAAAATGAAGGAATACAATAATGTATATGATTAGAATTCCTTTCTTTCTTTCCCATCTAATACTAGTTTTCTGATCTCTATCCATTACTTATAATGTTGTTAAACCGAAAAAAAATATATATATAGATATATATTAGGAGATGGCAGTGCGTAGGTCCAATTCATTGTCCTCCAATAATACAATCTCTTTAATTTCCTGCAACATCTTCAAGACCTGCCACATAGTGGGTCTCTGCTCAGGCGAGGTCAAGCTACAAGTAGTGGCTACCTCGAGAAGCATGTCCATTCTATTGTCTTCACCTCCATTGTCTTCCCTGATGGATCTGACCCAAGCAACCATATCACTGGGCACCAAAAATGGGTGCTCTGATGGAAGCTTCCCCGTCAGAAGTTCTAACAACAAGATCCCATAGGCATAAACGTCCGATTTTGTGCTTGGGTGGTGATTTGGATTGCGAATCTCTGGCGCTCTGTATGCTGCAGAATCAGGGTGCTCCTCAAAGCTAGATGGGTTGGCCAACACAGATAAGCAGTAATCGGTGATGCATGCCTCAAAATCAGGTCCAAGCAGAACATTGGAAGACTTGAGATTGCCGTGGACTAGTCTCCATGCTTGGTGGATGTAGGACAGCCCTTGTGCTACGTCCTCTGCTATTTTTAAGCACGATGTCCAATGCAATGGCCTTGCCCTGCTTGACTTGGAACCTGCTCGTACTAAATTAATTAACATACCACAACTAATCCTTGTATAATATATATCATTCAATTCTGGTAAGAGAATTGAAAACAAATTAAAAAATTTCTGAACTGAATATTATGAGAGTTCTACATGTAAGAGAGATTTATCAGTTCCGAAAAAAAGTCTCATAAAAGGGACCCATAACTGATACAATTTAACAAGACAGACTGGGTTCCACCGCTCCCAAGATCCCCCTCATCCATCTGATTCATAATAATATCAACCGACAGAGTCATGCCCAGTTGCCCACATATCCCAATTGACAGTATCTGATCACTGGCGCTTGGTAATGTAATTTAACTATAAAGCCAACAAAATAAGATAAAAGTGAAAAATAACAGATTGCGGTTTGATTACTATAGGAGGAGAGGACAAGGCATGTCGCTAGACGACACGGACTAGTGAGTAGTCAATTAACAAGACTAGTGCTTTGCTTAATCAACTATGGAAAAGCAATTCCTATGCAGTCAGTAGTAGCAAGATTCTCGGTGCTTGGTTGAAATTTTTAGATGCTATAAAATCTAGGAATAGGATAACATGTGAAGGGAATTTCAAATCAGTAGCAAGATTATCGGTGCTTGGTTGAAATTTTTAGATGCTATAAAATCTAGAAATAGGATAACATGTGAAGGGAATTTCAAAAGAATTGATTTTTTTTTTAATTATTTTAGTCATCATTTACTGACATTTGTAGTACACTAGTCCAGTACCGTGCAAACCGAGTCGAGCAGCGAGTGAATCGGTGGGGCAACTCAGTAACCCAGAAATGCAGATGCAAATGCAGCATAGGAGATGAGAATGACAAGTTAGGAAGAAAAGAAAGAATGTTTTACCGTGGATGAGGGAGAATAGACTGCCATTAGGCTCGTAATCATAGATAAGAAGCCTCTCATCTTTGGCCTGGAAATAGGCCCTAAGCGGAACCAGATTGGGATGGCGAAGGCCACCAACTGATTCCATGTGTCGCTCGAACATTTCCTTGGTTGAGTCCCCAGCCATTTTACCAGCATCAAGCCGCTTTACAGTGACAATCAGACGGTTATCCAACACCGCTTTGTAGGTGGTCCCTAAGGACCCTCTCCCTAATAGCTCCGCAGAGCCTCTCATCAACTGATCCAGTGTATATAGCTGAGCCTCCCCCGCACAGAATATTAAACTCCCACTCTTGGCAACTTGCACCCTCTTCACCTTCTCCTCCAATTCCTTCTCTTGCTCCATTTGCATTACCACCGCCGCTTCTGCAGTCGCCACCGCATCCGAAGCCATCATACCCCTTGAAGGATCCTTCTTCTTCCTCTGTTTCTTCACGGTAACCACAAAACAGATAAGCGACGCTATCAGAACACAAACCCCTGTTGAGAACCCTATAATCACCGCTCTTCTGTTGTGTTTTTCCTTGTACGGTTGGTGGATTAAGCCATTGACGCCATGGACTTGTGCGCTCTGCCCAAGCGCAACGGCAGGCGGTGAGGCTGCCACGACTGGCGCCGTTGGCCCGAAGAAAGGGGGGCTTGGGTGGCATTCCTTGTGAATGATTTCACCACAGAGGCCTGGGTTGGAAGAGAAAGAGGAATACCCAAAACGAAGCAAAGTGGGTGTGACAGGAATGGCACCAGTAAGATTGTTACCAGAGACATCGAATGTTCGGAGAGCAGACTGGTTGAGTGGAGGAATGCTTCCATTGAATCTATTCCAACTGAGACGGATGTAGTAGAAGCGGTCTAGCTTGGCTAACCAGGCGGGGATGGGGCCAGAAAAATTGTTGTGGGAGAAATCTAAGGTCCGAAGCCTATGAAGAGAGAGGATTGAAGGAGGGAAAGAACCCCTGAAGTAGTTATTATCAAGGAAGAGGCTTTTAAGATTCACAAGACCAGAGAGGTCCGGTATGGGTCCGGTGAGGGAGTTATTCTGCAAACTCAGCACGCGAAGCTGGTCAAGACGGGACAAGGTATCCGCACCCAAAACACCGCCGAGATCTAAACCTTGGAGAACTAGGCGAACTACTTTCTCTCCATTGCATTTCACACCTTGCCATTCACAAAATTTGAAGCCCGAAGTGTTTGGAGAGAAGTAGAGGTGATCCTTGAGATCAGCTTTGGATTTAAATGCAAGTAGCGCAAGAGCATCAGAAGGTAACAACAAATGAAATGCAGGTGCAGGACTATGCAAGACAGGCCTAGAAGGAGCAACTGAGGAGCAAAGTGATACCAGCACACATGTAATTGACACAACTAACAATAGTTGTTGAAGGGGTTGCTGCTTTCTCTTGAGCATTGTTGAGAAAAACTAAACTAAATGATACCAGAGAAAAAATTTAGGTCCAGGTGGTCTCTTTCTTGTATCGCTCTGTTTTTTTTCCCCTGTTTGCTCTGTCAAGAAAGCAAGTATAGATTTGTCCATTCCATCCTGTATAAGCTAAAGGTTCAAATTACAAAAACCCCACCTAGAAGAGAAGAGGAGGGAGAGAGAGTCAGAGCAAAGGGCGTATGGGATTGGTGCAAGCAGTACGTGACAAAAGGATGTAAGAGTAGCTGTCTCACTGCATAGGTCAGAATCACGTGAAAGTCAGGCTTACACAGAAGAGGGAGAACGGGGAGAAGCAAGAAACAGAAACTGTACTATGAGTCTATGATGTGTCTCAACTCTAATTTAGTCATATTATATTAATTAATCCATTAATTAATTAATAGCTGCTGCATCAACCAGCTTACAAGTTACAAGGCCCACTCCCTAGTCTCCTCCATTCTTGCTTTAGGACGAAGACTGTCGTTTTGTGTTAGATGGAGCTTTTGATGCTAAGGCGGTGGCATGTGACTTGGCAGTTTGCGAGCTCTTGATGCCTGCAACGCAGCGCAACGCAGAATGGAGACTTTGCCCTTTATCAGAGGCCACTACTGCCAGTACTCTAGGAAAGCTTCCTCTTGTTTGCGTATACAGCTAGTGAAGGAAGAAAAGAAAGGAGCCAGTCGTCATAAGAGACCAGATTTGAAAGGTCTATAGCATCAAAATTAAATAATGATACAAAATGATTAAGTGAATAATGTAGCCAACTTGTATGATAAAGCCCCAGACAATCACAGCTTTGTTAAGGCTGCTTCATAAATCAAAGGTTGCAGTTTGAGATCACCGCAGCTGTTTAAATACGGGTCATGGCTCAGGCCAAGACTAATGAGATAGATGGTCGTGAAAGGCACCACGATTCCATGAACATTCACGCTCTCAAAAGAGGGATGAGGAGAAATCAAAAAGAGGTACAATTGGTGAAAATATATAATTTAACAGAATAAGTGAAAATTGACTTGTAGGATTGAATCGGCATTCGTTGGTTGCATGTGGAATCAATTTTGAACCATGCAACCCAATTTATAGTGTTGGAGACATCGATCATCATTTATATTCATGGTAGATACACCAGCAATATAGTTGAATAGCTATGTTCATGGGATGGCTCAAAAGATTGCGGCTATGTTGTATTGCTAAAAATCAGCTTTTTCCTGTTATAGGGACTTCAAATGTCAGATAATATACTCTATTGCAGACTTGCAGTCATCATAGTTGTGAAACCTGATGCTTTGTGCTCATACTTTCCATTAATATTGCCAAACCTGAAATGCTTTCATGGTGCCCTCAATTAAAACCAGATGTTTATCCATTTGAGGCAACATTGGCATATAGGGTCTGAGATGGGACATTCTAAAATCTTGAACAACAATTTTCTACTTGCGATGAACATTTGCTACTTGCATATTAAGTTATAAAAACCCAGCCACAGTTGAAGGATTTGAACTTTGCCATACGCATCGGCATCGCTCTGAGATATGTACTGTTGCATTACTAAATATATTTTTAATTATAAAAAATTTACTACTAATGATAGCTTAAAATGGGAATTCTTCAGGATTGGGTAAAAAACCAATTTACAAACTTTTCAAACAAATGTTATTTCTTTCTGGGCTGGTCAAACTCATATACTACTTCGAGTCAATAGTCCGAGTGGTAAGGTTTCAGCCCAAAAGACCTTTTTTGTACAGAGAGCCCAAGAGCCTTGACCTTCTTCTTTTCTAAGAAAAACCTACACTAGGCCCTCACTCGCATCTTCAGCACTCTAAGTTTCAAATAGTATCAAAAGCCCGAACTATAAAATCTGAATATGGATCTTTGTAGCGGCCCAGCCTTTGGGCCCCCTCTTTTTTTTTAATCGCGTAGAAGTCTTTTTTTTTTTGTTAAAGCTACTTTTTGCTTTTTTCTTTTTAGAAGTTTGTATTGCTTTGGTTGTTGCACAAAAAATTACTTTGACGCTCACTTGCAGAACCAAAATAAATTATAACTATTCAACAACGAAGTGCTCTTTTTTTTTTTTTTTTAATTCTCACCTACCACCGTTGCTAGTAGTCACTACTCACTGCTAGCACTCCACCATGATAACACACCAACAATGGGCGGCGACGTTGTGATTAGCCCACCCATCCATGTTGCATGCATTTTATTTATTTAAAAAANATTTTATTTATTTTAAAAAAAAAATCGTTTTAAAATGCCATATCCAGTTCGTCAGTCGGTCTCTCCCTCCCCAAAAGAGTCCCACAGTCAATAGAATTTATTTATTTTTGTTTGCTGAGATCAACCAAAAAAAATTTAAGGTAACCTCAAAGATGTAAGCATTCAATTTCGTAAAATTTATAATATAATAATCAAGAAACAACAAAATGGCTTTCCACTTAGGTATCTGCAAATCGCAGCTCTCCGATAATCTCACAAAACTAAGAACAGTGCCGAATGACAAGGCTATTTTGATGAATATTGCGTCCTTAATTATAAAATTATTATAAATCATAAATAGGTAGGCTCTTTCTGAGCTGGAACGCATGGCCTTGGCTGCAGACTGCAGTCTGTTACCCATCGCTTGCAACTTGCATGGGAGTGGTTGAGTCTTTGTGCCTTCTCCTTCATCTTTGCTTTTTTCTTTTTTTTCGTTTTTGAAAATGAAATTATATCTTCGGTTAAGTCTTAATCCTACAATGACCTGTCTGATCAATCAATACAGGGAGATTGGGAAGGATCCAAAATCAAAAGTAAGATTTAATTGAAAGCTATGCATGGAATATTGTAATTTTTCTTCACTTCACATGCCAAGAGATAGTGCTACCAAAAAAGGTCAATTTGCCACTGCCAGCAAGTTCTCATTCCTGCATTAACAAATTTAGGGACCATATCCTTTCTAAAAGCACCTTTTCTTGCCAATTTGAGATTCTCCTCCATCAAGGTTGTACTGGCTCTCTTAAACTATACTCTTTTTTTTATTTTTTTTCTTTTCTTTTCTTTTCTTGGTTTGTTCTTGGGTGGGTATTTGCACTATTGGGGGATGTTTGAGGCATTGTACTATTCATTTTTGGACTCCCAGTGCAAGTTGATTCGGTCGCCACAGCTCTAATTCCGATTCGTCATGAAAGGTTTGAAGGAACAATTAACCCAGAGGTAATTATCACAATGGATAAACAGGTTGAGGATTTTTCAGTGATCATCTTGTAACAGAGTCGCCTCAGTAAGATAGAGATCAATTATTTTTAATCAATTCTTTAATATTGTGTTTAGGTAGTAACAATAAAATGCAGACAGACATAAGTTCCGTGCATCTTTATTAACAACTTAGTTAAATGGAGAAATCAATTTTTGTTTAATCAATATCGGTTTACTTCATTCCGAAGAAAATGTCTGCACTCCCAAATCAGCAGAGAAAAGTGGGTAAGTTGTATCCAAAAAAAAGGTTGAATAGAAGATGACACTCAGTTGATCCATTTGCCACTTGACATGTAGAAATAAGTGAAGAATATATGAACGATACAGGTTCCATTACAGTTACCCATTACATTTGAGCAATCAGAAGAGAGAGAGAAGCAAAAGGAAGAATGCAGCCCATGCCTTAATTAGCATTAATTAAAGCAATTAGGCAAAAGAAGATCAAGGAGAAGGAGGCAGCTGAGGAATCAAATTTTGGAAAAGAAACTTACAAGGAATGAAACTATTAGACCAGATGCGGGAGCACATCCTGGGGTAGGCAAAGAAAGCTGCACATTCAGCCACTGATCTTTGAAAAGGAAGATCAGGAATGCAGTTGTTTCTAACGTCAAGAGCTCCTCTCTGAATTAAGCTCCTACACAGAGGCCCCACATACATAAAATAATTGTCGGATAGTGATAAATTGACCAAATTCTCGAGCCCACATATCACTTCCGGCACCATACCATAGAATAGATTAGCAGCCAAATTAAGCAGCTCCAGCTTCTCAAGGCAACCCAAGGAGAATGGCAATGGACCTGTTAACTGGTTGTTGGCAGCATCAAACACAGTGGCCTCTTGGAGAAGCCCAATCTCATAAGGCAGACAACCTGTTAGCTGGTTGTTGAGTAAGAGTACCTCAGTGAGTGTGGCAAGTGCTTTAGGGAGGCTTCTGGGGATTGGACCCATAAATTTGTTGTTTGCTAAAGTGAGATAAAGAATGTGAGTAATGCCAAAGTTATCAGGCAGAGTTTGTGTGAAATCGTTGTTGTTGATGAAGAGCACATCGAGATTCTGTGTGAATATCTCAGGAGGGACTGCCCCAATGAAGAAATTGAACCTAAGATCCAAGAAAGTTAGGCTGTTCATGCCTAGAACAGCCATGGGAAATGGACCTGACAATTGGTTGTTGCTTACATCAAGCTCGTACAGGTAAGGGAGCTTGGCGATTTTTAGGGAGATGGTGCCACTAAAATTGTTGGAATTTGCATGGAAAAGAGCAATATCAGGAAGCTCATCAATAAAGCCTTCAAGGGTTGGAGCACCAAGTTGAAAGCCATTCAAGTCAATGGAGGCCAAAGAAATGGCAGAGCTGTTGTCTGGGGGATTATCACAGTAGAATCCTTTATAGCTGCATATATCTGAGCCTACCCACGATTTTGTAATGCCCAAGGGATCAGAGATGATGGTGGACTTGAATTTTTGGATAACTGGGTATACCACTGCAAGCCTTTGGTCTGCAAATACCAGAGCATCTGTTTTAAGAGGTGAACTTGATGGAGGTGCTTCAATGGTTTTTGATTTTTGACACGAGGATGTGATGGGTATGGTTTCCAATCCATTCTTGCAGCTTTTGCTGGTGCCCCCACCTCCACCACCTTTGCTCCTGTGGCGACTGATCAAATTTAGTGCGTCTCTGTTAGTATCATGTGCTAAAGTGCAGACAGGGAGGGACACTAAGAGGATGATCAAAGTGGAAACTAAAAAATTCTGATGAATGCAAACCATCTTCGTGGCTATTCCAAGTTTTCAAGGCAAGAGGTGCAGAAACAAATGCATATATATATATATACCAGCGAAAACTCACCTTTCAGAGAGTATGAGAAAAAGAATTGGGCAAGAAGCAACTGGAGTACTACTATGCATGTTCCACTTGTATTTCTACTATTTTCCAGTTTCGTCAGATGCACATTATATTAAAAAATAGTGTCTCCATTATGTTGTTGACAATTATACGGAGTCCATTTGATATTGAGACTTGGTAAGGGGGGAATATATAAAACAGTAGGGAGTGGTAGGACAACTTTTGGATTCTTATGCTCCTCATATATATGCGCAATTCTGTTGATTTAATTGATTAAATTTTTCCTTTTACATTCAGGAATTTTAAATTTAACTCCGTCATCATCAAAAAATGCGTCTCAATGAATAAGAGTTTTAAAAAAAAATCAAAATTAAAATTAGCAACTTTTGTAGATGATGGGATCCAACGCACTGCTCTTCTTCTAGGTTACCGAAATAATTAAGTAATTTAAGTCACCTGAAATTTCTTCCTTGTTAATATGGCTCCATATTTTAGACAAAATGGATATAATAGGAAAATATCTTTCAATGTTTGGGCCAGGCCTTTTGGGGATGAAAAGTATTTTTAAAAACAGAAAATTGAGACCGTTTATTTTATATAAAAAAAATTTAATTGAACAACTTTTTTCCTATTATACACATATTTTTGCTCAAAAAACCAGCAAACCTATAATTATTTCACATAATAAAACATTCAATTCGAACCAAAAAAAAAAAAAGCAAGCATCAAACGGTGACTCTATGTGTTCCCCAAATTCAACCCTTTTAAACTTTTACATATTGACCCACCAATTATTTTTCTCTTGCAGTGTTCCTTAAAAGGGAGACATAATACTAGGTTAGGTTGATGTCCGGATTTGATAAGCTTAGTCACCACTGGGCAGGACAAAATTCCAGATTATGAATAAAGATAGCAGTGACCAATAACTTGTAATCGTGCTTTTTTTTTTTTTTTTTNTTTTTTTTTTTTTTTTCTTACTATGAGAAATTATCAAAAACAAATCCAACTATCCAAGGGAACCCTACAAAGATGTTGCCCAAAGAAGAAAAAAGAAACTACATCGAAAGTTAAAAAAGAGCCCAAGAAGGGGCGGCATGGCCCCCCCTTTTTGGTCATATTCTGTGTTTATGAACCCAGGCTGGCACTCCGTCATACTCAAATTTGGGCTTACAGACCAACTCATTTGCTCAACGAGTCCAATGCTATCTCGAATCCAATATTTTATTCTTTTGCTGAGAAATTTATGGATGAATTCTGTTCATCATATTTTACCAGGAAAAGAAAAAAAAATAATTCTGTCCATCGTACTAGCATATGGATCATCTAATAAAAGCTCGTTATGTTAGTTCTTTTATGTAAATAAAGCTGATATGATATGCTTTCGTTAATAGTGATCAAAAGGTTTATAATCGAGTGGTACTGAAATTGTTTTTAAGATTTGTAAATTATATATTTAAAACATAACTAAAAGTAACAAAATAAATATATATATAATAGTGAATTGAGTTTTACCTAAATTAGATATTCTTATGCGCATACTAGGACAGAGTAGATCCCCGATGCCAAAGAGCAAACAATGTAGGATTCAGCACACATGAAGGTCAAATGTCAACCAACAAAAGTATTTTTATGGAATTGTCATAAAGGAAACGTAACTCCAACGAGGAACATCATTGATTCCCTTGAAAAAACTATAACCAACATCAACATCAAAAACAACGTTTCAACTCTTTCAAACGGCATTTTCACTTCGTCATTTGTTGCTTATGTAGGTAGGTAGCGGGTAGACACTCAGAAGTCAATAAACCGCTCCTTATGTTGTCAAATATTCCGAAATGAAACCCATATCCCAAACTTAATTCGAACGCTAAGAGATTCTGCATCCATCCATTATCAAAATTAAAACGCACGAAACCTACTCATTGAAGCAATCCAACACTTTTCTTCAGCCCTTGACTGCGTACCTCTTCTTTTTTCTTTTTTCCCACTCCTTTCTCGAATGAGAATATGGATTAAAATGAGCTGTCATGTACACGTTTCACCTATTTTTTGAAAATAAAAAGTATAGTTCATCTATTTGAATCCCACTCAATTCAATATGAGATCTCTACGCTGTTTAGCTATTTCTTTACACCTTCTCTAAAATATGACCAACAGAGAAAGTATTCTAATGGATTAAAAAATAACCAAAGAGTGAAAAAAGAAGACGACAAGAAATCCTATTCGCGAAGTCTGCGCGTTGACTAATCACAGAGCTGAACAAGCAACTAGTAACTAGTACGTTGGTTGGAGGCGTCAGAACAAAAACGTATCTGCCGTTTGAGAAAAGCAGAGACTAAGATGATTCCAGAACGACAGCAGGTGGTAGATCAGAAGCGATGCGTGCGTGATTATGATCTCCCTCATACGTGACAATAAGCATAGTAGGTTCGTCCAAAGCACGCTCCACGTGCTTACGTGCTGGGCATCCCCTCACACTACTACACTTGTAATAACCTCTGCAATTTCAAACCAGACAACTTGTGAACTCAGAGAGTATGAAATGTATACAAGTGGTAACAGAGAATAGGTTTATGCAATGTAATACAGGCTCAGTAATTGGTTAAGATACCTGGGATGTGGAGAACCCTTGATGGGTTTCTGTCCGTATTTTCTCCACGAATAATCATCAGGTGGGATATCAGCAATCTTGGAGCTAATTGCTGGTACTCTTATCACTCTCCTAATCTTTGATTTCCTGAATCAATTGAAGCTGATGCCTTAATACAATGAAATCCAAGTCTCATAACAAATGCAAGTAAATTCATAATGATACCAATTTAGCATTTTAACTATAAATGGAAGTAAATATTAATTTTGGACAAAAACCAACCTTTTCTTGGAGCAATGGCAACGCCCAGAAGAAGATGCACACTTGAGGGCAGCATCGTCCATCGAGTTGCATTTCCTCTTCATAGAATTAGAAGACAGAGGAGGCTTACGCATATAAGACCCCTGCTGTGACATTGACATATGTGTAAATTGAAACCCGGAGGAAGGAGAGGGCTGTGCCATACTATCAGTTTCCCCTGTCAACGAAGACATATACGAATTGGCAGCAGAAACCGATGGAGAAGCCGAGAATTTGATTGTGCCATGTGCGTCTTTCTTCTCTACAAATCCATTGTTAGCTGGAATAGAAGCAGAGCCCAGATTGAGTTGGTGATGATGGTGAAAGGGGAAGGGTTGGTGCTGCTGGTGGTGATTTTGAGGCAGAGGAGGTAGACGTAGAACCGGAGTAGGAGAATAAAGCTTGAAAGCAGATACTTGTTCTGTTTTCTTTTGTTGGGGCTGCACAAGAGAAGGCACTTTTGATTCTGAATCTACCATCTGCTGTAATTGCATGAGTGGAATAGATGGCGGAGTGGTTGATGCAGCTGCAGGAGCCTTTCTGAAACGAGCATGACCGATTCTTGGCCTATCAAGAAGAGAAATAAACTTTCTGAACTTGTTCACGGCCACATCTGCAACAGCTCCAAATTCCGAAGCCCCTCCTCGGGAGTTAGAAGTCTCTGCCTGCTGTTGAGAAATCATAGTCATGAGCTTCTGAACGCTATGAATACCCGCAGCAGCTGCTTCCTGCACCGCACTTGCATTGTCTTCAGACCTCGCTGCAAACCTATCATCCCCATCCCCATAACCCGTTACAAACTCCACAGCCATAATTGTAATACCATTAAAGACCAAACGAAAACCAGAGACACAATCCTAGCTATTTCTTCTGCAACGAACCCTTTTAATTGGTTCTATGACTGGCTCTGGCTAAGTTGCGCAAGAATAATAATCATGGGCCGGGTTGAATCTTTATTTCTTACCAAGTAAAAGAAATGATTGAAGATCAAGAGAAAAAGAGAAAGCGCAAAGGAAAAGAGAAAAGAAGAGAGGGATTGAGATTGAGAAAGACGATGAATGCCGTTCTTAGTCAAAGTGATGCCTTGGCAACGCAAACTTCTCACTTTGGTATATTAGGGGTCAAAGCCAAGTACGAATTAGTGAGTTCCACGTGGCAAAATCGTCAGCATATTGACCGTCTCCTTGATTTGGGTTCCTTTTAACGGGATAGACTTAGATTTGTTGGAGACGAATGCGGTGACGATGAAGAGAGAGAAAGAGGGGAGGTATAAGGTCAAAAGGAAGTGATTAGCCGTTGGATTTTGATGAAGAGAGAGATTGGGAAAAGCTCAGTTGGGGACAGTGAGGCAGAGTTGACCTTTAACTTCTTTTAATGCATAATAGGAAAGTCAGTAGGCACGGTGTGTGGGACCATTAGTATTCCTCTTTAATCGGACACCGGAAGGCGGAAGCTGCTTCAAACTCTCCACTCTCAACTCACATGGGATTCTTCCTCTTTCTCTTCTCACGCTCAAAAACATTCAAAACTTGTTTACTCCCTTTTTTTTTTTTTTTTTTTTNNNTTTTTTTTTTTTTTTTCTCCATTTCAAAATTTTGCCTTATTAATCAAACCGTCTGTGGCGCTCCTCCTTCACTTCACAGTTTATGCTTTCCATGTTCCAACTTAAAACCATAACTTTTCTTGTTGTTTCTCTTGGATTTTTGGTTAAATTTTGTTTCTTCGCTGGATGGACCCAACTCTGAACACACAATAAGACCTATCAGCGCACTTCGCCGTTGTTGCCACTATTGATAACGAGGCGTGGTTTTTTATATCCGACATTCTTATTTGTTACAACACTTATCCTATTATTTTATTATCTTTTATTACTTAAATCTAATTAGGACCACAACAGCGAACGAACTCAGTGCGGTACACTACCATTTCTTATTAGAATCCATCTGTTTTTTTATTTGTGAAATGACAAGTACCATTACCTTACAGCTGACTCACACAAATACCTAATATAATCCCATACTTTCTTTTTTGTTTTGCGCCATCCCATACATACTCTTCAATATTGGCAAGTTTTAACTCCCTTGATCCCTTCTTTTTAGAAAGAAACTTCAAAACAAGAACGACGTTGCATAGATAACATATGAGATGTTGAATTCGAAAGAGATAGAGACAATCTTTCAGTTTGGATGGGGAGTAGAAGAAGATGCTTGGGTTTCAAAAATAAGTTGTGTTTTCCTAACCATGAAAGAAGAGAGATTGTAATAAATCAAATTAATTAAAGAAACAGAGTACTAAAAAAACAAACACATACCAGTTACGCAGAGTAAAGGCTTGCATCTCTGCCTCGTGACCGTGACTTTGTTCTGCAGTTTGCGGTGATCTGAGTGCGGACAATGCAATAGAAGGGAATGGAATGAAACGGCAGGAACTCAATAATGTAAATGAAATATGTGAAAATAAAGTGAGAGCCCATTTGGTGGGGAGAAATAAGACTTTCAAATTGGATAAAAGCAAGGCGAGTAAACGTGTAAAACATATAGGGTGAACATTTTTCCAAGGGTGGGATTCGTCATAGTAGGTCAACGATGGATTCTACGGGATTTTGATTTGAGAAATTTAAGGCAAACGAATAAGTTTTCCCGTTTCTTGAATTGCCAAGTTCAAATGCACTATGGGATTGGTTTACCGTTTACCTAACCATTTTTTGTTCATTTCAGAAAATGCTGATTGCGCCTCAAGGGCTTTCTTTGTTCAACGCAACATGCTAGACTGATGAAGGTTTGCGTTTTCTGGTAAAAGATAGGGACTCGTTTGGATTCTAGTGTTGACTTGTGATCAAAACCAAAAATTGAAAGGGATCTCTGATTTCCCTATATTTATGAATTTAACCTGCCCGGTGATTAGTGATTGATTCTAATTTAAGTTATTGTTTTCGAATGTGGCTCTCTCAATTACTCAACAAACAGCTAAAGAAACTAATCAATAATAATGGAAAATATTCCCTTATTTTAGCATTTGTTGCGTGCCATTAATTTATTAAACAATAATAAGACAGTAATTCAATTTAAATTTCAATTGTGTGATTTCAAATGCGGTAATCATGGCTACATTGTGATTACAATGCCTTGCAATGTGGAATGCTCAAACACTCATACTACAACTTTCACGTTCAATTCATTGAGTGACAAGATAATCAGTAATCAGCAATCACAAGTCAACCAGAAAGAAGAGAATAGTAACTATTTTATTTTTTCCTTGGGTAAACAGAGAATAGTAACCTTCAATATCGTTTTCGTTGTATATGGGTTTTGGATTACAAATGTTACAAGAGCCCGGTGGAAATACAAATACAGTTTATTAAGCCAAAAATACGTTGGACATTCCAATCAAAAAAAACAAAACATTAGACACTTATTATGAAGCCCAGCGGAAATGAAGAAACACCAGCTCACATTGAGGCTGAGCCCACAATTTTTCCATGGATGGGCCCGATCTTTTCCATGGAAACAATACCTACAAGTGGTTTGATAGTCGAGCCAAGAGATCCTATATTGAAATATTATTTAAAACAATTTTATTATCTATTCGTTTCAGCTTTTGTTGGCAGTTCTATATTTAAGGGAATTGGCATTCCATCTTAAAATTCAGGATAATATTACTTTTATATAAGTAATTGTTACATTATTTCTCGCTCAATATGCATTTAAATTTAAATAATATTATCTCAACTACTATTTTATAGTATTATACACCGTATACGTCAGTAAATAATACATATTTATCACAAAAAAATTTGAATGAATATTTATCAAAAATTTATTTGTCCATCTAACATTATTTATTGCTTCATTATAAAATCTACGTTATGCCCATGAGGTCGGGCCATACATATGTCTAGAAATAAAAAAAAACAAAATATTTCGGTGGGATAATAATTTTAATGTTGATACGCATATTTCCGTGGGTTAATGCAACGAGGGATGATAAAGGAGTGGTTGGAGTTTTCATTTGTTAAAAAAAGAAAAAGGCACCTTTTACCTCTTATTAAGAATTAAAATATATACACCATAATGGAGATTTATGAAATTTTTTAAAAAAATTCATTAATATTGATTATTAATTAGATAAGAAGATTTAATTTGAATAATATTATCATATTAATAATAAAAATAAACAATAAAGAGGCGCGAGGTGGGAAATTGAGAGAGAGGATGAGAAGTGAAAGTGAAAATAAAGGAGCGGCTCCCTGGAGGTGGAGCCCGCCGGTACAAGTGGTGGTATTAAACTATTACTATTATACTAGTCCATGTAATGCATGGATTTATTATATTAGGTGGGGCAGCTGAGCATCCATACTTTGTCTTGATAACACTCCAAATGAGAATCTCGATAAGTTATGAGAAAACGTGGAACTCTCATCGTAATTAAGATATGTTATGGCGAAGAGAGTTTCAAGGAGATATCCATCTTCCATGTGCACCTTTTTCTCAGAGATAAAGAATTAGAATTAAAAATTAGTAAGTAGAGATTGAAGATCGATACATAGCAAATAGCATAGCGTAAGTGGACGTTTTGGAGGTACTACTATTATTTAATGGAGAATCGCTTTCTTTTTATTTCAGTGTTCCACGTCTAACGGCCGTAGATTCAGAATCCTCAGTTCATAGTCGATGAAGTAGATTCCCTTCTCTTTTCTTTTTTGTCTCCCGACTGATAGCCATCTTTTGCATATTCTACCCAAAAAATGTTTTCCAAAATGCTCATTGTTCAACATCATTTTACTGTTTATTTAATAAAAGATACAAATCTGCAATCTTTTTTAGACATCAAAGTAAATAAAATTTAAGAATATTGAGCTCATTACTGATGATGTATGAACTTGTCAAATCTATCAAAAGTTCAAACTACAGATAATTAATTATATATATTAATTGCGGCTTAAGATAATCTTCACCCTTTTTTTTAAGATTAAAAATCTCTACTCGCTAGGCTCGGCTTGCGATGCAATATACACGTACCTTTCATGTGATGGTAATGGTATGACTATTTTATAGATGATATAAATTTTTAATGATAATTAAATATATCAATTATTGTCGAATAGATTATTTTAGTTTCTGTTGGGGAAGGTGTTACTGTTGTGTTAATACACGACTCAAGGATCTAATTGGGATATTTTCACTGATTATATATGTTGATAAATTAATAACCTGCTTTACATGCGTAAAGGCCTGTGGGCCCAACTGTTTTGGACGCAGATCACTATATCAGTCATCACTCATCAGAGGAAAACAAAACCAAATTGGATTACTGCTCAGTAAGTAAAATTATTATCTGGCCGAACAAGATTCTTTTTTCCCGTTCCACCAAACTTGTACTAGATATTTTCTTCGCTAGTTGCTTCGTGTGGGAAGCAATACAATAAAACAGATGTTCTACTTCATCAATCTCTCATCCTGATTTGGACATTCACCAAATCAATCATCAGCAACCTTAATGCAGCCAAATTTTCCTCCAACCAAGCATACTACCGTCAATGAATTCAAATTTCGAAATTGTAGTCCACTGGTACTTTGTGTTCAAATTTATAATTATAATTAAAAGTTAGATATTTTTTAGATATTTTTTATGTTATACAACATAAAAATAATTAATATGTAAATAATATATATATAAATTAATTATTTTTAAATTTATTTTAAAAAATAAAATAATTTTTTTTGATAATCAAATAAATTTTATTTTATATTTAATAAAATATAAAAATTACATATAATTATCATGTTAGTATAATATAATATATTTATGTAGTATTATAAAATTTCTGTTAAAAATATTATAAAAAAATTCAATAAAATATCTCTAGTTGTTTTTCATCCTTTTTTTTTCCCATCTAATAGACGATTATTTATTTATAAATTATGTTGTTTATAATAGAAACTCATACTAAAATTTGGTTGTCTTACAATAGTATTTCTATATATTTCTTTAATTTTAACAACCACTTCAATTCTCTCGTTTATTGCGATACCACATATAATATATATTCACTCCTTAAATATTTTATTT
Organism: Cercis canadensis; assembly: GCA_003255065.1. Taxonomy (NCBI): domain Eukaryota; kingdom Viridiplantae; phylum Streptophyta; class Magnoliopsida; order Fabales; family Fabaceae; genus Cercis; species Cercis canadensis. The sequence continues at coordinate 367,456 of QAOA01008735.1, forward strand.
TTTAAATTTATCGACCTAAATATTAATATTATTTATTTTTATATAAAGGTAAAATTATGTCAAGTTGTTTTGTACAAATTAAGATTTTTTTTTTTAAAAAAATTGTATATTTCTTTTGATAATTATAACGTAAAACGCTTTAATGTTTTTTTCCCAAAATATCTTGGCTCTTTTACAAAATTCAGTGTTTTGTAAAACAAAATGCATTTTAATCTAATAAATCAAATTCAATATATAAGGATGGCAGTACAGGTTCTGATAGGGAGTACATGTATAGTTAATTTTTTTGAAATTGTACTAGCATCAATGAATTAAAAATTTTAAATTGTACTCTAGTGATATTAAGATTATTTTTGTTCTGTGTTTAATTTTAAAATTATAATTAAAAGTATTAAAAAAATTCAATAAAATATCTCTAATTGTTTTTCATTCTTTTTCCCAAACTGATTTATTTATTTATTAATTATATTATTTATGAATCTAAAATTATGGTTATATATATATATTTCATGATAATATTCAATTTTATATATTTTATAAAAAAAATAAGAAACACCTATCTTTTATCAAAATTTTAAATTGATTTTTTTTTTCAATTGGAGATTTCAAAAAATCTGGATTAGTAAAGATTGAACACATAACTTTAAATACTGAAATTTTTGTAATTGAATAAAGTATAATTATATCTACAAGTTATTATAGTGTTGTATTTAATAAGTAGATTTACATGCAAAATATCCTCAATTTGATATTACATCACCATATTATTCATCCTTTGCTCTAAAATGATTGTTTTCTTGTTTGTGTGTAAATAAATAGTGATTATATTTATAATAAAAGAGTTTTAAATTAAAGAAACCTATTTTATAACTGAAAACACACTCTATTAAACTAGTATTATTCAAATAAATAATTAAACAAACATTGAAATCTTTGATAATTATTGTCTTGTCTTTTATCCAATTATTATCCTTTACATTCTGAGGATATTATCACATTCTTGTGGTTGTAATAGTTGTACCGTTCAAAGAAAATTGTGAGTCACATATGGGAAAGCGACTTAGTTGGGGCCATAATTGATCTTCACATCTTTAATGATATTCCAACTAAAACGTATTGTTATTTAACTCCATAATTTTTGAAGAAAATATATAATAAATGGCTTTTTACTTTTTATATTGCAAAACATGGTATAAAGAAAGAGTTGAAGTAATTATTGAAGCCAAATATATGTATAGATTTTTGTAAGCCAAATATATTGCAAATATGATCCATTTATTATTTTGTTTATGATGAATTCGTTGGTCAGCCTTTTGGTGCTAAAGAATCAAATCATAATTTGGAAATTAAATAGTTTGTTGCATCAGTGGTTTAGATTCTTAATCTTCAAGGAAGCTGGCAAGTTTGACAACTTACTCCTTGTGATTATAATAACAATTGTACAAAAACCAGGACGACCAAAAAGTTTTAAAATAAAGAAATCACATTGGATTTTTTTAACTCAATTGTTGCCCTTAATAACCTTTATGTTTTGATTTGCTCCCAAAAAATTATAGTATGATATTGTTATGCAATAAATGAATTTATAAGAACAAAAATTGAAAAAAAAAAAAAAAGGGAAAAGAAGGGTAACTGGGAACTGAGCTCATGGGAGAAATAGAGAGAGAGAGAGAGAGAGAGTAATTTTTAGTTTTGTAGCATATAAATAATTGATCTAAAACACAAAAAGTCACCCTGGCCCACCTTGTGTGGGTCCTCCTTCACAAAGACAGAAGGAAGAATTGGAAAGCGCAAGTCACAGTCTCCCAGCCAATTAAGGCACCAACTGGAGAAGAAGACGTGGCAAATTCGTATTCGCAAACAAGTATCAACATGAAAGATACTTGTAAGAGACGTAATTAACAAAAATTACAATTAATAAATTTTGAAAGTTATATAGATATTTTATTTTCTTTCTGAATTATGGTACAGAATTAGGATAAAAGCCCTGTCCTGAGTCGTGAATAACGAGGACAACTTGTTAACTGCGCGTAAAACTAGTTACTCATTCGTGTCAATGTGCCCCTTCCTCCCATTTCCATGGGTATACCCTCTTCGCTATCCTCACCAGTCACCAGCCTATCAAATACGGTCCACATGCTCTCTTACCTGTATTCGTCTCATTTGTCACCTACTCATACCTTGTTACAATTTCCTTTTTTCTTTTTTAAATTTGTTTCTCCATAGTCTACGGTAATTCTAAAAGAAAATAAAATTATTAAAAAAACCGATAAATTAATAAAATAAAAAAAATAATTGATGCTGCATGACCTTTGGCGATATTATTTCCTACCTAATTTACAGTCATTATTTTAAAATAATATAATTGAAGTTTACACGCCCTTTCGGCCTTTATAAGGTCCCCCTTCACTGCACCTTTTTGGCACTCCACCTTCTCTTGTTCCTCTTGCTCAAAGATTCTCTCCAAAAACACAAGGAAATGGGTTCGTCTAGATCTTCGAAGGCGACGATCGCTGTCCTGTTGTTGGTGGTGACTCTGTCATCGGCCTTGGACATGTCGATCATCTCGTACGACAGAAGCCATGGCGACAAGTCAAGCTGGAGGAGTGACGAGGAGGTGATGGCGATGTACGAGGAGTGGCTTGTAAAGCATGGCAAGGTCTACAACGCTTTGGGGGAGAAGGAGAAGAGGTTTGAGATCTTCAAGGACAACCTCAGGTTCATCGACGAGCATAACGCCGAGAGCCGAACCTACAAGGTCGGATTGAACCGATTCGCCGATCTTACCAACGAGGAGTACCGGTCCAAGTACCTGGGAACCAAGATTGATCCTAAGAGGACAATTGCCAAGGCCAGGAGCAATCGTTATGCTCCAAAACTTGGCGATAGCTTGCCCGAATCCGTTGATTGGAGGGAGAAAGGTGCCGTCCCCCCCGTCAAAGACCAAGGAAGTTGCGGTAAGTTTTTGTTTCTTACCCTTTTGCCTTTTTTTTCTTTTTTTTTTAAAGAAAATGATATTAAAAATAATTTCCTTTTTCTTACTAATTCAATATTTATATAATGGTTTTTAATCTAATCTGTATGAATAATTGTTTAGTTTCTGTGGATTACCTGCTTTACTATTGCTCGCCCAAGTCTAAATCTGATCATTTGAATACGAGAAATTCTTTATTATTGTTGTTTTCTATGGTTAAAAATAATTACCTTTTGTAATAAAAAAATGGAAATTATACTCAATAGTAAAAAAAAAAAAAAAAAAAAACTGTAAAGAAAGGCTAATACAACTTTTTAGTTTGAAATTCCCCGTTTTAAATTATTTATGGCCTTATTTATGTTATTGAATATTGATATTCCCCCTTGGCCGTGAAGTTCATTTCCAATATAATCGAAAAACTTAGTCGCTAGGATTACATGTTTCTATGGGTAATTCACTTTCATTATCTTAAACTTGCAAAGAGTAATTCATATCTGAAAAAGAAGGGGAAAAAAAAAAAGTCTTACTGGCGTTTGTGTTGATACCGAATTCCCGATTAGTCTTCCTTCCTCCCATCAATACAAATTCCCCACAGTTTGCTGTTTGACGAAGAATGATCCTATTGAAACAGTAGCTATTCTTTCCGGGGGAACGAGTGCCTCTGCCTGAGAAATTATGGATTCAACTTATAAACGCATTTCGTTTTCAAATTCACCAATATTTTGTAAATTTCTTAACTGCTGTCTTGACTTGTATTAAACAGAATAGGGAAACTAATGATCTTTTTACTAATCTGAGAGTTTCTCTTTTTCTTTTCGCTACTATCGTTTTCATGATATTTGTATCAGATACTGAATTACAATAATTTAAGATTCGAAAATATCATTTTCCATAAATAAATAAAAAAAAGGTGGGATTGGAAACAAGTAGAAATGGCCAATCAATGCCCACACGTGATGGTTTCAGATCACTTGGTGCGCGTATGACCCCAGTGATGAGTGATGAGGCTTCTGGGTGTGGGGACGTTGCACGGTGAGCGAACTGACTTGAGGATAAGAAAGAGCCTAAATGGTTTAAGTTGAGGGCCGCTAGTCCCTATTTTTTTTGGTCACAAGGTCCATTAGTTAAAGTGGTAGTTTTGGAGCAGATTTTATTAAAATTTTCATCTAAAGAAATAAAGCATTTCTTGTATATGACTTAAATAATAAATTTAGAGGAATGGTTAGTAAGTGATTGAATTTGAATTTTGTGATGAATGAAGGGAGCTGCTGGGCATTCTCAACAGTAGGTGCAGTGGAAGGTATAAACAAGATAGTGACAGGCGATCTTATCGTACTATCAGAGCAAGAGTTGGTTGACTGTGATACGTCCTACAACGAAGGATGCAATGGCGGACTCATGGACTACGGCTTTGAATTCATCATTAAGAATGGTGGCATTGACACCGAAGAGGATTATCCCTACCGTGCTGTCGATGGCACATGTGATCCAAACAGGGTTAGTCTTGGTTATTTAATCTTAAAAATGCTTTTGGAAGATTGTTACCGTTCTATAATACGTCATCTTCTTGTGACTTTCTGCAGAAAAATGCTAGAGTTGTCACAATTGATTCCTACGAAGATGTTCCTGTTAACGATGAGCGTGCTTTGAAAAAGGCTGTCTCCAATCAACCAGTAAGCGTAGCCATTGAAGGAGGTGGCAGGGCATTCCAGTTATATGTATCAGTAAGTTTCTCACTCAATTTTTTCGAGTACTTAAATAATTTTGCTCGGCCTATATTCCTAGAGTCATTTCAAATGATATTGTAAGACAAGACCGCAAAAAAGTGTCTGAAATTAGGCTGCTTTCTGAAGAGATTTTGTTTAAAAAGCTAATTGCTTCCTCAACTTGTTATTTAGTGTGTATTGCTTTTGTATCAATTTTGTCAGGGTATATTTACGGGTAGATGTGGGACAGCATTGGACCATGGTGTTGTGGCTGTTGGATATGGCACAGAAAATGGAAAAGATTATTGGATTGTGAGGAACTCATGGGGTAGCAACTGGGGAGAGGATGGCTATATCAGAATGGAACGTAATCTGGACAAAGTTAATACCGGAAAGTGTGGAATTGCTATGGAAGCCTCCTACCCCATCAAGAAAGGTGCAAATCCCCCCAACCCGGGACCATCTCCACCTTCACCGGTGAAGCCACCAAATGTTTGTGATAATTACTATAGCTGCGCTGACGGCGCTACTTGCTGCTGTGTTTACGAGTATGGAAAGTATTGCTTTGCCTGGGGATGCTGTCCGCTTGAGGGTGCCACCTGCTGTGAAGACCACTACAGTTGCTGTCCTCAAGACTACCCCGTCTGTAACGTTGAACAAGGGACCTGCTTGTTGGTAAGACCAATTATTATCAAATCTTATTCGCATACATTATATGTTGGATTCGACTTAACCAATCAATTTCAATTTGTGCTTTTTTGGCTACTACATCAAACAATTTTTTTTTCTCAATATCTAAGGGAAAAACAGACAATGGACTCCCCAATTTATACTAGATGTTTTTGGATTCTCGTTTTAGAGTTTTTATAGGTTTCTTACTCTGCTTCACTGAATTTGTGTGATTACAGAGCAAGGACAACCCATTTGGAGTGAAGGCATTGAAGCCAACTCCTGCTAAACCTTACTGGGCTTTTGGAGGTAACAAGAAGATAACCAGTGCTTGAGCGAATGTGTAACTATTGCAGCAGTAGACGACGAGGCCAAGTGGGAGGACAAAGGAATTATAATAGCGATTTCTGCTCTTTTCTTGGTTTTATCAAACTGCACATATTGATCTCCGCCATTGGCATTGGGGTGTAAACAGATAAATGCTCCGTCAAGTTTCAGTCAGATATTGACTCTGTAAATAACGCTTTATTTATGTATTGTATTGTATTGTATTGTATTGTATTCTACTCAGACGAAGAACATATTGGTTATTGTCACTTTCCAACTTCTGTAGATTATCTGATCATTAGCAATGTTGGAATGAATTCAATTCTCTATTCTCAGTCAACTTTCAGTCTTAACAGTGTCTCCCATTAGTTCCCTTTATATTATTGATATTGATATATTTACACTAAAGCATGCGTGATTGCCTTTGGCAGTATTTTCTGTAATAGTTAGTGTAAAGCATGCTGAATTATAATGCTTTGGCCAAGAATGTAGTGAAAAGGAAGAAGGAAAATTAGTGTAGACAATTATATGCAAAAACGGTTTTGGTGGTATCACCAGGCTAGAGGCTAGAGTGAGTAGAATCATTTTCAAAAGTCTGGCTGACTGACTGCCAATTATATACAAATGGCATACCACGTTTCTGGTATTTTAAGCGTGAAGTGACTCGCTCCATGACCACTTGTTAGAAACACACTAAGGCCCTAATTTTGAAATAATATTTTTTAAGATATTATTAACTACAAAAATTGTCCCCTAACATTTTATAAACTAGAAAAATCAAAAGATACTTAAGATCTAATTAATAAAATGTTTTGACTAATATTATTTACATTTTAATAATTACACTATTATTATACATCTATTACATAATAGTCCTTATGTTAGAGATGTCAATTCCATTTAACTATAGATATGTCTGTTTTTGCTTTATGTGCTTTTTTTAGTTCAATTCCATTTATAATATATTCGAAATTTTATTTCCGGTTCAATTTCATTCAGGTGCAATTCCTTATCTTCTCCATCAATGGAGAAACTTAATAGAATAGAAGGTGAGATTAAAAGAATGGGGGCCTTTAACTCACCTCATGTAAAAATGGGGTTAAACAACCCTATCCTAAATGGACCATTAAAATTATGAAAGATGCATTGATAGTAGAGCCTACACATTTACTTAATCTGCTATAAACATTAGAATAATTAATATAAATTTTAACAGTAATATTTTCACTTATTATAAATGAGCCCCAATTTTTTTAAAAGTTCTATTTTTCCATTTTTTCTCATCCTTCTTTTTCTTTCTTCCGTTTCCCTCCTTATGTCAATTACGTTATCTTAGAAAGTAAAAATGATCGAGTAGAATATTAAGAGAATGAAAACATAAACAAAAAACAAACAAACAAAAAAACCGATGAGGGAAATTAAAAAAGAAAAATAATTAATTACAATTCATTCACAACCTTTCATTGCGTTGATAATTTGATACAGGAAGGAGGTTTATATTTCATTTGCTAATTTTTTTTGGCCATGCCTTTGAAGTAAAACATGGAAAGGGGACAAATACATATGGATAGCTAGCAAACTTAAAGGACAACCATGTTTTTAAAAAATATGTGCAAATAAATCTTTCAAATAGTATTTTCTATTAGTTTTATGTCTCTATGAAAATGCGATGAACTCTAACTTTAAATTTTAAAATTTTGTAATTTTTTTGACAAAATCTTTATGTCAATTTGATAGATCATCAAAAGTCCCATATATTGATAAATGTCACATTTACCGGTGAAAGAAAGATAAAACTTAAGAAAATAGATGTCTCCCTACAAAAAAAAAAAAGCTTCTTATTAACAAAAAATTATTTAAATATTTATGGTACTTTTATTTAAATTAGTGCTTGCAATTTTTTGATTAATGATATATTGTTAATGGTAAAAAGAGAATGCAAAAATGTCTCCAAAATTATTTGGATTGCCAAAACTAGAAAACTTAGTATTTTTTATGTCAAAATGAGTTATTACATAATTATTCTCACTCTAGGTAATATATAGTTTAATAATTAATTTAATATGTATCATTCACCACTAGAGAGAGTATCACATATATATCATTGTTAATCAAGTGAAAATCATACACAAAAAATTTCAGCTGAAAATTTTGAGAGTACAATATTATTTTAAAGGTGTAAAATTTTAAAAAGTTAAAAAAAAAAAATTGGACATCCAAAAATTTTAAAATAATTTCAAAAGGTAGAATAGAGAGTGTGAATAAGAATTGAGCAAGATTCAATAAAAAAAAAAAAACTTCAAATATGTGAGTGGGCTTCACTTAAAAATACTATTCATAATATTCTACATGTATTCGAGTCTACAATTGGGTCACCGACCCAGTTGCAGACCCGGTTATGCCCAGAACCAGTTCTTCAACATTTCTAACCTCTTTTAACACGATTTTCACACTATTAAACTCATAATTTGATGATCTATCAAACCCACATGAATATTTTATCAAAAAAATCACAAAACTTTGAAATTCAAAGTTAGAATTCATCCAATTTTCATGCAAAAATTCACCATTAAAATCCTACTTGCAAATATGAAGAATAAGAAAAAAATTGAGATTTATTCTCTTCAATTTTTGGACTTATTTTTTTTACACTATTGTTGTTCACTCATCTTAATCTATTTATTAATGTATATTTTTAAATTTTATCGTACATAAAATTTTATTTTAAATTGTGAATATTTATGTATAAATTTGAATATAATTCTTTCTAAAAAAATTTCATATATTTATCTGTAAAAAATATGTAAAGGAGAGGAATATTATACTTTGTGTACTCTCAACTTTAACATAATTTAATTACCAAATTTTTTTAACATAAATTATTATTTTAAGTGGGCTGTTAACATAATTTTAGTTAAATTAGTGAGTCACATTAATATTGTCACATAAATAGATAAATGACCAACTAAACAGATAACAAAAACTAAATATTCACCATTAGATTTGGCATATAGCACAAAAAATGGTGGTGATTGTGCCACTTAAGATGAGGTTATATAATCTCATATTTTTGCTTGGGGTAAATTAAAGTCCCCCTAAAAGAAATGGTGAATAATATTTTTTTCTCCACATCATTGCCACATGTAAGGTACGTGTTTGCCATGTCAGCACTACCATTAGTTTTTGGATCAAATTAGACTAATGGATCAATTTCTTTATTTTGTAAAATTTAAGAATTAAAAAATGTCATTGAACTAAAACGTTCATATAGGTAAAATGAGGGACTGAAACTACAATTAAGCCAAAATAAAATTCTACATTAGTGCCACATGGCTACTACGTGCCTGCTACTTCAGTATCATCGTTAATTTTTTGCTGGTATTAGCAATATGAACCAATTTATTCATTTTATAAAACTTAAGAGACTAAAAAAATACTATCTAAAAATAGAGGAATCAAAAGTGCATTTAATCCTAAAAAAATATCTCGTCACAAGGTGTACAAGTGTGAAAGACTTTTTTTTCATTGTGAAACACTGATACGTATGAAGTGTGTACAGTAGAGTCCATCCGAGTAATTTTGTTATATACCCGAGTTGCCCACAAACTCGTGACGGAGAAGTAGTTGCGTTGAGGCCCAGCAGAGGGGTTCAATACTCATTGTCGCTCACAACATCGTTCCAGCCTTCAATTATCACTGTCTTGGTTCATTTCGTTTTCAAGACAAGCCCACATGATTGAACACCACACTCGAGTTGAGATGGGTAGTCTACGTTGTCGAACCCCACCATCCAATGCCAGCTCAGGTAAGTTAGTCAATAATATCATTGCTGCTTCGTGATCGTGAACGTGATAATGACTACAAAAGCTGGGACTAACTAGTATATTTGTTTAAGCTTTTGGATTTGAATTGGAAATGCTCTTGTTCTTTAATTCTCAATCGCATCTACAATTTGGTCGCAGACAATGTCAATTATCAAGTCTTTTTCACACAAAGAAGAAAAGGTGAAAAATCGTGCACTAAATAAGTTGCAACAGATAATATCTACATTGAATTAATCTGTAGCATAAATGGAGTGCAGAGAAAGGAATTATTGATTGATTATCTTGTCGGCCGCCAATAAACATACGACCTAAAGCAAAGTAGAGAGGGAACCATCAACCATCCCTTTATGATAATATAATTACATTAATCTATCTACTTTAAGTAAGAGCGGTTTATGTCACTTGCTTAGAGACGCGGATCCAAATTCTGCTGCCAAACCATCCTGCAATTCCATGTTAACGTTTAAAGAACCGATCTTTGCTTTTTGGTCTGTATCACCATCATGAGCAACATGAAATCCGCACTCTTCAACCTTCACTCTGTGCCTTGTACCACTGACCCTGTTGACATTGTAGTGCATATGTGTATCAGCAACTTGAGTTGAATTATAGGATGGAATGACGGCGGGGAGCTTTGATAGCAGAGCTCCAAGACTGCAAGACATGGTGGGCATGGGCATGGGAGGAAGACCTGACCGAAGAGATGGTCCTGCTCCTGCTCCTGCTGTGCCATTCTGTGGGGAGTTCCAACCCAAGTTGATGGATTTCATGGAGGAATAGTTTGATCTTTCATCATTTAGTCTTTTGGCTCCGCTTACTTGGTTCATGTTGTACATAGAGAGAGCCGTTTCATTGCTTTCGATCATCTGGAATTTGGGTTTGAGCATGTAGGGATGCTGGATGGGAAGGTATGGTCTTTGAATAGCGAACACACCTGGTATGCTCTGCAGGTAGCTGAGTTTCCTTTGTATGCTTATCACTAGATTGACATCTTGTGCAATCTGAAACACCATGAATTAATCATCAAGTTTTTCAGGAAATGAGAAACATTTGCAAGGCCAAAGAGCAAGACCTTGTTAAACGAACCCAGTTGAACTATGCCTTCTCTAACAGCAATAACGGCAATGGTCTGCCAAAAAAATACAAGTTTCTTTAGCATATTATCCAAGACCATTTTCAATTGTCAACTCTTCTTCTATTCCCACGCGTTTCCAAGATTTTTATGCGTGAATTTACCAACCTGAATACCTGAATTGAACTGAAATTCCCACGCCCTTGGTTGCTGTGAAGATTTTTTTTTAAAAAAAGAAGAAAAAAAGTCAGCCTTCTTCCGTTTAAGAGAGATAAAGTCAGAGACTAAAAGTGGAAAACTATGATGATCACTTTTTGTTAACAGAACTTCTCTTACATACAGGGTCAATTGAAACATTCCACGAAGCTACGTAGGTAGGTTCAGACTCATTTGGTGTATCTCTGTACACCCATTTGTGGCTATTATCTGCGGCCACTTTCCCCAGTAATCTGCAGTACGAAACGATGAACTATTTTGTTTCTCTTCCTTCACATGATTATAATTACAATTTTTCTTTAAAGAAAAAAAAACACAGAGAAAGAGTATGAACTTTCTATTTTGGCAAGCAAATGTAAAAGTGGAGCAATGTCAAGTCTCACCCTTCCCCATAATTGTAGACCTCATGAGACATTTTGAAGAATACGTCAGCTCCAAACCTGCCGTTAAAGTATCCACCACTTGCTCGTTGGCATTCGTTAAAATCACAAAAACCATCTTCCCAAACAAGGATCCTGACAAGGAAAACCTCATACTAATTCAAAACTGATGATTGTGATTTGTGGTGTAAATTTTCACATGTGTGTGTGTGTTTATTGGGCAGAAGAGCCAAAATGAGACATAGGTTAATTTGTGATTACCAGTTTCTTTTGTTTCCCTTGGAGCAATCTCCAAATTCCCACCTGCAACACAGCAAAGCAGGTCTACAAACGTCAAAATACATTTCAAATTTTCCTATGACCTGCAGCAATAATCTGGCAGAAAAAATAAAAGATTCTCTTTTAGGGTTTGGCAAGGCTTTGCATTCATTAATCATTATTCCTTACCTCGGTGGAGGAAAGTTTCGAGGTAATATTCTCCAGAAGACAGCGTATACCCACTTAGAAGAAGGTGAAGAATCGGAAGAAGAACATAGGGTTCTGAGAGTATGCTGCAAGAGACAGTTAAGCAAGGGCAATCCATTTTCCATTGTCCACAATGAAGAGAATAAGAGAGTGAGTGGGAAAGATTAAAGGACAAAATGCAAACAAGGTGATGGTACCCACCCGCAGGCACCAAGTGAGGCGATCATGCTCCGACCATCAGACTTGTACAAGACTACACGGGTAGTTTTAGAGTGGGAGTGGGACCCCAATATTCACACTTGGTTTTTTTCACTTGCTGAGGAGGGCATTCATTTATAACCCAATAATTGTAAAAACTACTACATCTTATCTATATTTAATGAAATTGAGTAGAGCTTGATTCTTGATGCCACGATGGACAGAGACAGACATTCTTTAGAGGGACAAAACTTGATTAACGGTTGATAACGCACAGTTTTAGCAATTGTGGATCAATTTCTACCCTTCACATCATAGTCTGTGTATAAATACTAAACGTAGCTCTGTAATTCTGAACCTCGAAAACACCTAATTGGACCCTAAATAGCTCTGTGACAATAGGAAGTTGTCTCTAGTTGTAGTGGTCCTTGAATGACAATTGATTTCATAACTTGGTATTGAGCATAATTAATTGGCTTTTCTTCCCTGCATGGACCCCCGCACCGCAGCGCAACTGTTAACTCAATAGTGTTGCAAACCCACCAAAATTTAATGGCAGATTGAAGGAAACATGAGCCATCAGCAAAAGTAGATTTGTATATACACGCTGACACTGTATATGAGGAAGGAGAGATCACGGAATGAGGGGTAGCTAAGCTAGCTCAAATATCTTAGAAGCAGAATTGATATTTTGTTAAGGTGTTAGCAGTCCTTGTCTCCATAGTAGCACATTACTACATTGTTCAGCATTAAAGTTACGGTTATTGGTGGGGTGGTTGGTCGCACCCGTACTTTACTAATTGCAATGTTGCTCAGTCGTAGGGTCGACAAGAATACTGGGAGCCCACAAAAACACTCAGCAAATGACAAATCACTTCGTAACAGCAGTGGGTGACTGGCTGTACAGTTACCACACAATGGGTGGAATGCAAAACCTTGTGCCCACACAAGACTACAAACAGTTATGTCCAAACATGCTATTGCTTGGTGTCAAACCTTAGAATTTATTGCAAACTTTATATGCACTGAAAAAATATTTAACAATGAGTTGAAATTCGCAACTCCGGAATTATTACATCATCTACTATATCCATCACCCGGTTTCCATCTGGGGCAGCAAGAGGATGACAATAATATAAACTACATGAATCAATGTCTCTTTTGGTAAAGAATGAATAATATTTCTTAAATTACAACCAAGGTAAATATAAAACTCATCTTTGTAGAATATAAATAAATAATGCAGTGAGTCATGGTGGAAAAATGAAGTCAGATAATAGAAGAAGGAAGCTGGTCCAGTCCAGGGTAAAATGTAGAGGAAGTGGATGATGCACCCCATGGGTTAGGCAACCTATGGGATTGACAGCTACAAAAATTGGGGCCCAGACAGAAGCGCCCACTATTATGGTGTGGATGTGGCTATCCCATTCTCATTCGCACACCATTGTTAATTTCTCTGGCATCCCTTATCTTTAGGGATAGAACATTCCCAATAATTCCTCCGCATTGGTGCAAACTTGTATTGTATATAGCTGCATGCTTCTCCTCCTTTGATTGGCACACTTGCATCATAAAATTTTTTATTTTCATTTTTCTTAAACACTGCATCACACAGCTTGCAAAGAGAGTGAAATAGAAAAACTTGATCCTTTCCAAGCAAACTTAAAAGGCCCAAGGAGCACTCTCATGGGCAGGCCCTCAACCCTTCCAAAGTTGGCCTATCCATTCATGAATCCTACAATCAATCTAGGCCCATCCCTGAGGCTGATATTTTTCAAATATCTTCTATATATAATAAGGGAACGTGGTTATATTAGCAAAAAAACAAAGGAACAAGGTTGGAAGTTGGAACTCATAAGTCATAATCTATTGAAAAATTCTTAAAGCCCAAATTTTAAAAAAATTTAAAGCTCAACCCTTTATTTTTCTTAATTTTTGGTTACAAGTTCAACATAATGTAAAGCACATTTACATACTTTCTGTAATAAGAAGGGAAATCCAAGGCAAAAAAAGAAAAGGAAATCGATATATTTTCATCAAATATGAGAAAACATCAGTATAATTCACTTAAATGCTAAAATAACTCATTTTCATTTATAAAATATATCAGAATATATTAACAAAGTATGATATGGTTATTCTAACACCCAACTGATGGTCATTGTTTTTCATTTTCAATAACAGCAGTTGGACACTAATTTTAACAAATTATCATCCAAACCAGAAATAAAAGTGAAAACATTATTAAAAAAAAAAAAAATTCCCCAATTTTTTCTTCTCTAATGAGCCTAATTGGTATAATTTGTTTGTTTTTAAGGGTACAGAATATGAAGAATTATTTTTTTATATAGACGTCGTTCTTTTTTGGGGGAAAAGAAAATGTAAGTGGGATTTCTTCGCAGATACTCGATAGTTGATACCCGTAGTCCGTACTGGAAAATCTCAAATTAATAGTGGTGGATCGGAGGGGATATTGGTATTACTATTCTAATTTACGAAAGAAGAAGTTGGTGATTGATTTGGAATTGGATTTGATTTATAGGGCGATTACTTGCGGAGATTATGGAATATCTAGGGATTGATCTGAGCTGTGCTCTTGGATCTCTCCGCCATGGCCACTTCCCGGAGAAGGACTGTTTGCTTCCTCTTATTTCCAAACTCCTCGGCTACGCCATCGTCGCCGCTTCCACAACCGTCAAACTCCCCCAGGCATCTCTCTCTGTTTCCGTCTAGTTTTAATTCGACTTGTGCATATCAACACCAACTATTTGCTTGTTAATGATTCTCCCTATTTTATATCTTGTCTTTATTCATTGAGTTATTGGATTTCTTTGATGAATGTTGCTTGATCATGTTCCTAAACAAGAGTCGCTGCTGTCATCAATATAACCATGTTATTCTTCTGAACCGCAGATTTTAAAAATTTTGAAGCATAGAAGTGTCAGAGGCCTTAGCATGATATCCTTTGAGCTTGAAGTTGTTGGCTACACCATAGCATTAGCTTACTGTCTTCACAAAGGGCTTCCTTTTTCAGCTTACGGGGAACTATTATTTCTTTTAATCCAAGGTGCAGTAGCAGTTTGCATATCTTTATGTAGTTGCTTTTTGGTACATTTTTTTTTATTCTTCCATTTTATCTTGCATTTTATACTGTGTTATATTGTACCAATAGATTTTGTAAGTATGTTATGCACACGCTTTTATTCAGGCTTAGGGTTGATAATTAGTGTTTTGAAATTAGTACTATGACCCATTCAATTGAGCTTCTTTTTATAAATTGCTATCTTGTGCTGTCACATTCCTAACAGAATCTAACATGCTTCCACCTCTGTTTTCTGGTACAGCCATAGTTTTGGTTGCTGTAATCTACTACTTTTCTCAACCTGTGAGTACCAAGACATGGATCCGGGCATTACTGTATCCTACTTGCTTGCAGAAGCACTGGCTCTTATGCGTGCATTCTGTGCAATAATTGAATATGCTCAACTTTTTCCTTGATTAACTGGTTTTCAGATATTGTGCTGTGGCACCCACTATCTTAGCCGGTAAAATTGATCCTCTTCTCTTTGAAGCTCTGTATGTAAGTAACAAATTTTTGTGTTCAATATGTAGTTAGCTAATATTGCTGTAGTTTCTCCACACTTAAAATGGTTTATGTTTCCCTCTGGCTCTGTTCACTATAAGGTTGTCTGTATCCAATTACCTCATGTGGAAATGATCTGTTGCAGGCATCCCAGCATGCAATTTTTCTCTTCGCCAGGATCCCACAAATATGGGAAAACTTCTCTGTAAGTAGCGATTTTAATGTTCCTGTTAAATTGGAGAATCACAATTAGTTTTCTTAAAATTGATAACTTTATCGTAGTCCTTAGATTCATATATGAATTTTAGTGTTCCCCAGCCATTATGGTCAATGTTTAATTCTTTCCTCTTTGAGCATGAAAAGGATTTGGTTTCTCCGTAAACCTCAGTCTTGAACATATGTTACCATTCTACCATTTTAGGGCTAACTAGGAGTCATCTGCTCCATGTGTTATGAACACTTTTGAAGTGGTTATGCTGTTCTGTGCCTGTAAATTCCTTCCAATTATATGATTGCTTGCGTAAAAAATCTCAGTTAATCAAGTATGTCAACACTTTGTCTTTTAATTTTTTTTATTCCTCATTGGTGACTTATTATACTCTGAGCAGAATAAAAGTACAGGAGAGCTCAGCTTCTTGACCTCTTTCATGAATTTTGGAGGTTCAATGGGTAAGCCAGTGAGATTTTGAGGGGATTTGGTTTATAATTTTTTTGAGTTTGCATAGTAATGTTTATATATCTCTTTTTGCAGTTAGAGTCTTCACCAGCATCCAAGAAAATGCACCAAAAAGTGGTATCCTTGCTTCTTAATTACCATTGTTGTCACTATTTTCTCTGCCGTTGTCATTATCATCTATAATCCTAACTTATGTATTCGCATCAGTAAGACTCTCCATATTCCTTGTTTCCTTCTTCAGTTGGTTACTATTATTTGAAAACCTTTTGATGCTGGAACTTTTCTATCAGTTTTCCTTTGAGGTTGCAGTAGGTAGAAAACAAACAAATATCTTCTACCAAGTTTTTGATGTGCTAAGAGGAAGCAACTTCTTATGATTTGTGTCCACATATGCCTAATTCATCAGTTACTGAATCTTCAAACCTGTCTTCCATCGGATCACATGCTAGTTTTTATATAATTCTATCTGTTTCAATGTTTCATTAGCTTTTTTGTATTTCTATATCATTTTGGCTTATATGACACTTATTTCTTAATTATTTCACGGAGTTGTTCATTTATTTATAATCTTCCTTAATTCTTTTGAAGTCTTGATGGGCTCTGTAATTGGTATTGCCACAAATTTTACTATCTTAAGTCAGATAGTGTTGTACCAAAAGCCCCGGGCTGGAAAAGACAAGAAAGTGCAGTAGAAGAACTTGAACAGGTTATAGATCACTTTGTGCGGAGTTGAACTTTCAAGAGGTGCTGCAAGTGAGCTAACATACTGGCAACGAACAAAATATCTTCAGTATTGCATGGCTCAACTATAGATGGGTTGGCCATCTGGAGGTAGTTCGCAATGCATAAGTAACAAGTGACTCTTTTAGACTTTATTGTCTTGATTTTAAAAGATTATTCATCCAGCAAGAATTTAAAGGTTATTTGTAGGTTCTATGTAAGCTTTCTTTGTTATCATGATTATAAGGTTTAATTGTTTGTACTTATCGTCTTTGATATTTTACCGTTAGTTCTACTTATGTTGAGACGCACCCTTCCAAGTTTCTGGAACTCCTTTAGTTTGTCTCCTATTGAGTGAACTAACGAAAGAGAGTCATGCATATCACGGTGACAAATGCATACGAGCACTAGCAAAATAAACGTCAGCCATATCTCCACTTGTAACCTGCAACTTCTTTACTTTTCCAAATGCTTAATTCTTCTAAGATGTGTTGGAAGCACATCTGAGTCACCCAACACATGTGGGAGGATCATACCAAACAGAAATTGTAGCACCCACTGCTGTGTAATTGTTAAATTTCTTGTTAATATAGATGATGAGAGAAACCAAACACATTGTACAACCACCCAAAAATCTTCATCCTAGATTTGCATCTGCCTATGAGATTGAGGTGCCTTATCATTGTTTCACCACATAAGCACTACCGAGTCTCTCCATTATGAGTTGCTGACTTCGTAATATTACTATAATCCTTAGTCAAACTGGTATGGATTTCTTGAACTTCTGTATGATGGCTAGAATTTAGAGCAGATAGGGATCAAGTGGAGTTCTGTGTTCTAGGTCAGATGGGGATTCAAGTGAACTGAACCCCACCTCCCCTTTCTTTCTCCCAAAAAAAAGGAAGACGCACAATAAGAGTAACAGTTGATTAACAAGGTCAGAAGCTTGGAGGCAGGATCAATTTCTTTTTTTGTTTTGCTTGAAGAGGTAGAATCTACTGAAAAACCTGGCAAAGTTAGAGAGGCCTTAATGAACTTTGCCTTGGCATTATTTCGCCATTGTTTCTCATTTTTTTAACTGGGAATGGAAAGGTAAATATCCTTAGCCAAGTCAAGATCGCATCTACTATATTGCCTTGAGAAGTCGGACTACTATATCTGGTAGGGTTTTTTTTTCCCCCTCTCCTAATATATAGAAGTTTCATTCAAGAGGGAGAAAAACACAAGGAGTACCATTTCCCCCTGACAAATGGGATTCAAAAGGGGTATGTTGACAGGTTTAGAAATCTACAAACGCCCATATACGATGAGAATGAGCAGCTACATTTGCATCTGTGAACTTTTCTACTTCCCAGTGCCTACAGCCTTAGTAACTATATCAGCAAATCAACGCCTCCAAGTTTAGATTAATGCTTTACCAAAGAGCTACACTTGCAGCCACCAAAGCACTAAGGGCCAGGAAAAGGTCACATGCAGCAAGAGGTATTGTTGGGTACTATGATCAAACCAGTGGCATATTTATTATGTTTTCTGTGCAAGATTTCTCAATTGTCTGTCCCTGCATGAGAACGGCGATGCCATGTGAACTCTCACTCATTTTCATTTACAAATGGTTATTTTCCTCAAAAGTAGTTTAGAGACTAGAGTTATACATCACTTTTAATGGTTGCGAAATACGTGCTTTTGATTGGTTCTGGCTCAAGACGATGGACACCCTCAACGCAAGCCTCACCATCTTTTAGACCGTTCTGCTACCTCCTTTATACCATGTGATCTTGCCTGCTCCGTTCAGGCTCCCAAAGTTTAAATTCGGCCCATTCAAGTATCTCTATATGGATTCAGTTTTCCACTAAATCTTGGAGGTATCTAATACCTATCCATTTTATGATTTAATTAATGTGATTTTGCAACATGAAAATCACTGCTTCAAAGATTGGAGGTATCTATATTTAGCCGAACAAGGCTTGGGGAGAGCCAAAAAGCCCCTTTTGGACGAATTTTAAAAATTTAGAAAAAAAAGTGCCATACTCAAGAGACTAACCTTCATGATGGAAATTTTTTGAGTAAACCTACATTTTAGTCCTCCAAAGATATAAAACTACACATTAATCCTTCAAATATTAGAAATTCATAACAAATTGATCTTCCGTTAGTGTAGTCTGTTAACTGGTGACGAAAGTGCTAATGTGTCACCGTTAAATGCAGACGTGGCACATTAGTTGCTGAGATGACATTTTTATTTACCACATAGGCTGCTGACGTGGATTATTAACAAAAAGAAAAAAAAAAATCATCTTTCATTAGATGCCAAGTGGTGTCGTTTTTCTCATTTGGGTCGATCTCTGCCTCCTTGCATTTGGCTGAAGTGCTGGGTTGGCCATGGGAAAGGGAAAGTGGGCTTCGGAGGAAGTACTCGGCGACACTGACCTTCTCGGAGAAATTCTTGTGCGATTACCAACAAAATTATTTGTGGGTTTCAAGTGCGTGTGCAAGCAATGGTTCTCCCTTATCTCCAACCCCGAGTTCTGTCGCAACCATGTCCTTGGCCATCAAAGCTCTCACTTTGTTCCTTGTGCCCTTTTGTTCAGTGCTTGTTATGTGCCATCTCCTCCTTTTGAAGTCGCCCCTTTGAGGAACCACTCATCCACTTTTAAAGTTCCCAACTTTGATTATCTGGGCGATCCATCCACCGTTACGATTTTGAGATCCTGCAATGGATTAATGCTTTGCCAAATCTTTTACAAACGATCACGTCCTAAACAAGTATTCAGGTATTTTGTTTGCAATCCAACTACAAAGCAATTTGCCAAAATCCCTTCTCCTAATGACAAGGTGTTGTCACTTTATTTAGCTTTTGAACCCTTGAAGTCTCCCAATTACAAAGTGATTTCACTGTGAAAATTGGCAGATAAGTTAGGAATAGATATATATTCATCTGTGACTGAATTTTGGAGTGACCCAGAAATTTCATTCACCCCTCCACTTAAAATGGCAATTTCTAGTGGAGTTTTCTTTAAGGGTGCGATTCATTGGTATAGTGATGAAATGGGGTTGATAATTGTTAGGGTTTACCCAGCACTTCAGCCAAATGCAAGGAGGCAGAGATCGACCCAAATGAGAAAAATGACACCGCTTGGCATCCAACACAAAGGACTATTTTTTTTTTGTTAATAATCCACATCAGCAGCCTATGTGGCAAATAAAAATATCAGCTTAGCAACTAACATGCCACATCTGCATTTAATGATAACATGTCAACATTACCGTTACCAATTAACAGACTACACTATCAAAAGACCAATTTGTTATGGATGTCTAATCTTTGAAGAACTAATTTGTAGTTTTATATCTTTGGACGACTAATTTATCCGAAGTTAAATCCTTGGAGGACCAAAATGTAGGTTTATTCAATTTTTTTTATTTCTAATGAGAACTTTAAATCAACTGCCTTAAGATGATGAGTTGATGACAAGGTAACCCGTAATATAACAGCATATTCACAAGGAAAATAACTAGCTATAAATAGAAGAATGACAACATAATGCGCAACTTCCTAAAAAGTGAAAATAGATCAGTGTATTTTCTATGTATCTTGAATTTCGCGTAATCAAACCACCCAGAGTATAAATGACCCGTTAAATAAGGAAAGCAGTCACTAAATAGGTCCTATATTGCGGAAATACAATTCAGGCTATTCAGCAGTTGCGCCAAAATGCGGCCTTGAGATGGACTACGTATAAAAGTTTAGCCAGAAACTAAATTTAAAGCTTGACTAAATTAAAGTCGCATATGAGAATGCACCACAGATGTGATCACAAGATCAAGTCCCACCAAAGCTTTTCAACCAGAAGACATTGTGAATTCATTTTTGGCTACAGACAACCATACAAAAAGAATACAGGATAAATCAAACAATACTAGCAGTTCAGTTATTCCTGTTAATGCAGTCAAAAATAGAAGTTTTTATTAACTTTCCCTGGCTTCCCATCTGAACATAGATTGATTGAATCCTAATCCAATGCCAACTTCTGCTAAGGATTATACTCAACAAAGCATATTTATGAAGTACGGGCTAGAAGTGAAAATGAAGGAATAAAAGTATAGAACTTATCGAAATATGCATCACAAATATCGAATGTAATATTTTGAAACGTAGATTAACAAATCATACATATGTGAGGGTATGGTAGGCTAAAGTGAAGACACATCATACTTGTGTGTTGGGAACGAGTCTGAGAAATCGCAAGTTTATCAGATAAGAATAGCCAAAGATAATTGGGAAGAAAAAAAATGTGATTATCACCTGCAACTTTGAAGATTCAACTCAATGCAATAAACAGCACACTGCGTCAATTTAAATTTTAAAAACAATAAAAAGAGAATCAACTAATACAACACAAAATAATGAAACTGAACAAAGACTAGGATTTGCTTTTGCTTTAGCATATTATAAAGTTCCCTTATCTAACCATTCCGGGAGTTACTGTTACCACCTGACCACCTTCTCAAAGTGCAAGCCACTAAACTCCTCCCAGACAAGAGTCCTAACCTTGACTTGAATGAAGTTGATCGACTGGTACTGCTTGATGCAATAGAGGCCGAAGCTGCTATTTGGCTAGGGATTGAAGGAAATTCCAGGCCGTTATCCTGTGCGCCACCATCACTAGCACTTGCGTCCTGATGTTCTGCTTCGCCAGTATCTAAATTAACAGCAAGTGATCCCCTACTCAACCTCAACCAATCTGCACCCTCAGAGGTTACACCTTTACATTTCTTAACCTTCACTTTCACCAAATTCGGGCACCCACCTGCTAGCGCTTCCATTCCTTGATCAGAGACAGGGCAACTCTTAATACAGAGTTTCTTCAATGCTACACATTTTGATGCAATGCATGATATCTCAGCATCACCAACCGTATCACTTCCACACAACGCCAATCGCTCTAGATTCTGGCAATTGGAAGCCAACATTTCCAAACTCGCTTTAGTGGGATTCACACCAATAAGAACTAGTTCCTGAAGATTAGGACAACATTTAGCAACTGCTGTTAAACCTTCGTCACCTATACGATTTGTCTTCCATCCATCAATATGAAGCTTTCTTAGCAGCTTACACCGTTCCGCAATTGAGATAAGTCCCAAGTCTGTGCACTCTGGGGTCTTGACAAGATGCAAAATTTCCAGACTCGAACAATTTGAGATAGCTGTTAGTCCAATATCGCTAATCTGGAGCCTCTCGAGGTGGACTTCAACCATACTTGTAACTTGATCTGCCATAACTTGAAAAAGCTTGTCCCAATCGCCAGAGCACCTGAATAGCTTCAATGTCCTTAAATTCTTTGAGCCCAGAATAAGCGACCCAAAACACTGTCCATTATAAAGCTCCTTTAAGCAAATCGTTTTGAGGGACGACCCTGCAATACCGGGTCCAATGGGCTCAGCAGCAGCCCCATCCGTAATCCCTCTGAGACGCTTCACAGATAATTCTTCAAGAGCGGCGCAATTATCGAGCACGGCGTTCATCCCCTTGGTTCCGAAAGTGCAAGATCCACAAGAGAGTTTCTTCAAACCCTTGCAATTCTTGGCAAAGGCCTCCATGCCAGCATCGGTAAGTTCACGGCAGGCACGGAGTTTTAGGCGAGTCAGATTAGGGCATCGTTCAGAGATGAGAGCAAGCGCGTCGTCCCCAATGCTCATGGATCTGCGGTCGCATTTCAAGGCGAGTTTTGTGACAGAATCGAAACGAGAGAAAAGAGAGGGGACAACCGGAAGGAGATCTGATTGAGAGTTAAGGGAGAGACGGTGACGACTCTGGCCCTCGATCCGGAGCCAGCGTCGGCAAACGAGTGAGCAGCGATTGCGGTCGGCGGAGCTGAGTGACTGGAAGATGCAAGCCAAGCACTCATCAGGAAGATCAGAGATATAGTCAGGGGTTCCATCGATTACCTCGTGACGGGACTCGTCGTTCTCGTCGGCAAGCATCGGAGAAACCAAGGCCGTTGATCTGGTCTTGGACCGATGGCTGTGAGAAGATTCACGACGGCAAGCGATTGCGGCCGTCGAAGCAGACTGGCCCATCCACGGTGATTTTTGATATGGATGGTGGAGATGAGCCGGCTCAGCCTTATTATGGTAGGCACAACCTCACTGGATCTGGGAACCACTCAGAGCTAGTGCCCTGCTAACCCCTATTGCAGAGCTCTTCTTCCTCCTTTGGAAATGTTGAGAGACGGATATGAAAGCAGATTTCATTCGACTTTTCTGCTCTCTGTGTAGCTTTCGCCATAGAAATTAAAAACTAGTAATAGTCAGATTCATCCAAATCCATGATTAAGCTACTACAGTGTGGACGACCTCACGGGCTTAATATGGACTCTCGGTCTCTCCCACTTGCTCGTCCAAACTTTCTGAATTTGATTTCACATGGTTGCGATCATTTTTCAACCAATACACGTGTAAGGAGCAGAAGCATCTAGTTCAAGCTGATAGTATGATATCAACATAGGACTTTGGAGGCCCACAATGGCTTTGTTGCCGGTGAATGCTAATAACAAAATGCGGATGCGACTAAGCAAATCGTAGTTGTAGGATTTGAACTTTCAAGTGTTTTCTCTTTTCTTTTTTTTCACGTTTTTTGGCTAGAACTGTGGATTTGAACTTTCAAGTTTGAAACAAGATCTAAATAATTCTTTTTTTAAAAAAAAAAACCTTCTCTATGTAAGTAGCCAATAAGAAACATACACATGCACAGGATAAATCCTTCCAATCACTTAAATAAATATTTGACCATTATCTCAGCCTACTTGGCTTCATCTTGGAAACAAATAATAATCAACACTCTTCCTTGTCTTTTTTTTTTTTTTTTTTTTTTTTTAT